>BSBM01001069.1:990000-1307500 GCA_027924585.1 Larix kaempferi | reverse complement strand
AGGGAATAGGGCAATAAAAGCTTCATTTGGGACAAAGGCCCAAGAGCCATCTCTTGTGTGCAAAACCTCCTAATGGTATCCATACCCCACTAAAAAAAAACAATACCTTCTATAGAGTTTTATGGTGGCTTGAGGAGTCTTTTACATCCCATAATACCTATATGATTTGGTTATGGATTGAGGACCTTATTCCTGGGCCTAATCGTGGTCAATACCTTATTAGACCCAATCCTACTAAAAAAAATTCCTAATCGTGAATCTTTGTCACTCATATGAAAATATCCCTTTTAGCGGGCATGTGTTGTAGTTCAAGGCATTGATCATTTCCCATTAGCACAAGAATATTCATATAGTGTCTAATTACCAAGATTTATCTCCTAGACATGGCTAAGAACTTAAGACCCATCCATGATGCACAAAATGTTGTAATGGTACTCAATATAACTCAATTGAAGGAAAATGATTACCTATTGAGAACATGTTAGGTGGATTAAAGCATTATTATTATTAATGGTCTTTTATGCATTAATAAATCGGTCCATTGTTTCATTTGTATTGTTGAACGCGCACAATACTTACCTTGTCATATTATGTTATTACCACAAAAATGTCTATGCCATGGCACATCATGAATTGTCCACGTATGTATTCCATGGAATTGAAATTATTTTTAGCTTATTGATTCCAAGATGTCATACAAACTGATGCCAACTCATATTTTTAAAAGCTCATCTATAAGAGACTTAAGTTATACATCCATATATTTAACTTGGTGCTTACCTAATTTTTTGAAAATTAATATACATAATTAAGTTCTTGTACATGCGAGAATGTAAAAGAACAAAAAATAATTTCCTATATGTATTTAACAATCTTAAAAATAAGCATCTTGAATAATTAATGCCAACATGATATGCTCCCTCTTTATTTTCATCGAATGAGTAACTAGTTCTAAGTTCTCCAAATCATTTGACACCATCAACTGACATTGAATTAGTAACTAGTTCTAAGTTCTCCCGTTTTTAAGGACATGTGGAATGATTATTAAATGTATTGAGGTAAAAGGACATGGATATCCTATTATTCAAAAATTTACTTTGTAACTTATCTTTCTTATCTATATTCGAGTTGTTCTTAGAGTGTACATATTCTTCATCTTTAAATCTAGCTAAATTTGGTTAGGATAAAGGGATGATTTTAAAATATTCATATAATTGTTATCTTTCGAGTAGTGGTGTAGAAGATCCACTTAATAGGAACCTGATTTGCATCCTTAAGAACACTATATTAAACCATCAAAAGATTTGGCATAATGCTTTACCAAATTCCTTGTAGGTTCACAGGGCTACCCTAAGGCCGCATTTACAACATCTCCATAATTCATAGTTTATGGGAAAGAGAGGCAATCCTTCCTTCTAACATTTTTTTCCATCCCTAAAAATTGCTCACATGGAAAAACATATCAAATTATTTAAAATGTGGTAGACATCTTGTCCAAGCTATAGGTAGAGTGAAACAATTCTAAGAAAATATTTTTGTAAACCGACAGAGTATCAAGAGATGGTTTGCTAAGAAGTCAACAAGAGATAAAGATTTCAAGGTAGGGTACCTTCTCCTAAAATTAGATAAATCACATGAAGACAAGGGGAACACATCAAATTTGAAAAAATATGGCTTTCTCCATTCCATGTAATTGAGAAAATTGGCCTAGGAACATACAAATTGTAAAATTTAGAAGTGGAAGTACATGCTCTTTTCGTAAATGGTTAGATCCCAAAAAGATATTTTGATTAGTTTATTTATATTAGCTAATATGAACATAAATAAATTCACTTTCGTTTTATCTTTGTTTTGTAGGATTAGTGGAAAAACATTTCTTTTTATTTGTTTTGGTTATGAACCTTGATCACTTAACCTTTTGCTTATACCCACTCATCTTAAATATAACTCATCTTCATATGCTTGGTACCATTGTTTAGACTTATACCATTGGTACCTCTTGCAAATAGTTAATGCACTATTATGATTAATGGATCTCAAACTTTGACGAGGAACCTGATTTTTTAAGATCAATGGTGAAACACTACTTGGGTAAAAGAATAATCATAATTTATCTTACCTAGTGCTAAGAATATAATTCATCATCCTTGGGTATATATATATATATATATATATATGAAAAATGAAAATGAAAATGATAGAATATTTGCATACAAGGGATAAAAGGTTATGAATATTTAAATTTGAATATATATTTAAATATTAAATATTAAAAAAAACTATTAATTAAAACAAAATGAAAAAAAACTAAAACACACACACACACACACACATACATACGGCCTCATTCTCCCTCTGAGATCTCGCATCCTACGTGAAATCTGAACCCTACCTCCCATCGCATCCTCCACGAACTCTGCCTCTTGCCTCATCCATGAACTCTTCCTCCCATCGACTAGAACCAGAGCTACATACCAACAAGGCACCAGAGGGGGATACTGCACCAGGAAACAAAGGGGGATAACACACCAGGCACTAGGAACCCTAGGAACATGGAGAGGAATCTGCCACCGGCCATAATGTCTCATAGATCAGTGAGTCTCTTATACCCAAATCCAAATCGATTTGGTTCATCCTGCCAACCATATGAATCTAGTTTTCCTTCAATAAATCCTTGAGTAGGGCCATTCAAAAACTACTTATAATTGGTAAAATTATTTGTATAAGAGAAATAATTGGTTGAAGCTGTGAATAAGGAGAGGCCTGGATTCATTCTTTATTTGCTAAAAAATTAACAAAGGACCGAGATTCAAACTAATAACATGAAAATTATATGGCCATAAACTCCTGCCTGTGCTGACGTAGGATGCTTGCCAACATAGTAATTCATTACCCTCATTTTCCCTACCCTCCATCCATTTATCTATAGAGTTGGAAGAAAGCCAACATTGAGTGTTGCATTGAAATAGTCATAATAATAGGGGCGGGGAACTTCTATCATTTTAAAGATTAGCTGTCTACGAAAGGGGAGTAATTATATGAGTTGGGGTATCCGAGTTGGACAGTTAAGTGAGCTCACAATGGGAATATTTCCACCCAGTAGCAGAGGTATGAGGTTACAAAGGTGGGTGCATTTTACCTGGTTGAATCCATTGATCCGGAACCAGGCTCACAATGCGTCAATATAATGATAGTCTGTGGCTGACGAAATTATGCCCATAACAAAAAATGAGCTTGGCTATAAAAAAAGTATTGAATTAGCTTCATGTAAAGTGTGAACAAAACTATAACTGGGATAAGCAAAGCCAAAGGTTTGATGTGCAAAGAAAGGGGCCCAACATGGGCATGGGTTGAGTTGGGCTATATATGCTAACCCACAACAAGAAAGACATGATTAGTTGACCTAGTCCTAGGTGAAGATAGAATTTCAAGAGTAGATTCAGTGCCCATATAAGTTTACTATTCTGTAGAGAATAAAGCTTCCTAGGCACTAGTAGTTCCAATTCCAAAGCTTCTTGTTGAACCCATTGATCTAGAAACATGTTTTATGCCCATTACAACAACTAATCAATTTGGGGATCTACAACATATAGATTCAAAGTTAGAAAGAGGGTACCTAATTACATCAATTAAGGTAATAATATTCAAGGTTTTAGTATATAAGGTCGTAGATCCAAATCCAATTCATTAAGTAAACGTAGTTATTTAGTTTGTATAAGAAACAAAGAAATATATAGGGGCACCAATTCTTGATGTAGTACCATATTCATTTTGAGAACCGCCAACATAATATGAATGGGGTATTGAGTTAGATGCCCATGTCTCAGCATTGGGATTTTATGGTGCATTTTCTAATGAACCAATTTACCAAATTGTAGTTGGACCATCTCCATTTCAAGAACCATACCTTGTTGACAAAACAACAATCCTTTTGACCTTGTTTATTGAGACCTCGATAAATAATAACTACCACTAAAAAATATAGCTATCCCAATGAATTAATTGAGTTTACTCATCGTTCCTAGTGGTTTAAGCACTCATACCATTGTCGTCCCTATAGTCATCCATCCCCTTTTCCTCATCATAACCATCAAAGGAAACTGTAGCTCAAGACAAAATGAAGTTGATGAAGTTTCTCAAGCAATTGATTTGGAGACACCCATAACAAGGGCATTCAAGGAAGTAGGAAACACCCGTTTAAGCATATTATTCTTAGTTTCAAATTGAGTTGCATCCTCAATTAATCACTTCTGAGTCAACTTGGTAACATAGCATATGATGGTACAGAAACCAATCTAATTGAATAGTTATCTCTAGTGTTCATGGCCATTGGATCTATATAATCATCATATCACAATTTTTATGGTAGGCTATAAATTCAAGGCTATTAATTAATTGATGGAAAATTAAGTATATAATCCCTTCATTCACTTGATTCATATTAAGTGCATCCTATAGTTGACCAACCCAATATGCCCAGATTATATTTACTTGATGTTAGATACCATCAAAAGTGCAACACCTATTGGATAGTCATCACAAGACATAAAATAAGGTAGGTATCCCACCATACCTAGCGTGTTCTTTCCATCACACCATGCAATTTAAGGAAGAAGAAATTTTCTGCCATCACTTTGTCTGGACGGAAACCTAGATCTAGAACTAAAGTGGGGTATTCATTCAAGGGTTTCACTTGCTATAGGCCATTGAGTTTCATAGACTTGGACTGATTCTAGGAGGATTAGGATGATGGTAGGGAAACCAATCAAATTGAATAGTTATATCTAGTTCTCATGGCCATTGGATCTAGATAATCATCATATCACAATTTTTACGGTAGACTATAAATTCAAGTCTATTAATTAATTGATGGAAAATTAAGTATATAATCCCTTCATTCACTTGATTCATATTAAGCGCATCCTATAGTTGAACAACCTAATATGCCCAAATTAGATTTACTTGATGTTAGATACCATCAAAAGTGCAACACCTATTGGATAGTCATCACAAGACATAAAATAAGGTAGGTATCCCACCATACATAGCGTGTTCTTTCCATGAAACCATGCAATTTAAGGAAGAAGATTCTATTTAATGTCCATCCCCACCAACAAACCCAAATATGAATGCAACACCAACTATCCCCTCCTAATTATGCACCTAATTGTTTCCCCCATTTATGAATATTTTCCTATTATGCATCTTAGCAGAGGAAACCACAACTAGTTATTTGGCCATTCTTCCATAAGTATTATATCTGGGATGATCAAAGTCTAACCAAATTATATTGACAAACGGTCATGACTAGACAACATGAGTATTTTCCCCATGGGATAGAGATAAGGATGGTGACACATAAATTTCATGACATGAATTTGCTCATCCAAAAACCCACAATCATGACATTATTATTATATCTATTACAAAGGGTGAAGGAAACCATCATTACATTAATAGAGCAGATTTTTTTCCAGAGGTTATTCCTATTGTGTTAAATGAAGAAGATTGGGTTTGGAATACTTTATGATATGAACCTCACAATCTTTACTGACATGGTAATAAACTGTTCATTATATGTTGTAAATATTATTACAAGCATCTTATAAGACACAATCATCTTTCATCCTGGCATCTTCATTTTGAATGCCAAAACCTGTGTTTGGATTTAGGATCCCACTTTGAGCACTTACCTATAGCATACACCTAGCAAAAATCTATCAAGAAATACTAAATAGATCTGACTTATGCCTATATTGTTGAATTCAGGTTTTTGTTGTTGTTCGCAAAGGTAGGTTGTTGGATTTCTTGTTACAGTTCAATAAGGAGCCTTTGTATTTTGTCCTACAAGGCATGACATTAATCATTGAAATGCCCATATAATATATGATAAGAGTAGTATTTAGGCTTTCTTTGGCCAAGAAAACACGTGGCCTCTTTAGTAGAACCAATGGTGATTGAAAAACTAAGGGATGGAAAGGTCCATGAGGGTGACATCAATACCATAGTTCGGGGACATCTCTTCTGTTGGTGTAATTCAAGACAGTCCTTTCCAATTGCAACCTTTGCGGTAAATTTGGCATTGAAAGTGGAGACTAGATACACTATAATAAATTTGACACCCCAAGTTTAGGAGTAGTTGTAGTAGCAATATCATCTGTAAATATGAGTGGTGTAAAGGGAAACCTCATGGTGTATTCTTGAGAAGATAAAATAACGAATTTTAAAGGGTTTAGGTTGTTTAGACCCTATTTCCTTTTTTTCTTTTCATGATGTGGAGATAAAGAACTTCTTGGGGACTACTCACACGAGTGGAGAAGTATGAGATTGACTTGTAGTGGGATTTGGGTCCATATTATCAATTTTTTTTGCATATTTCAAATTGTTGAGGGCATTTCTAAATGATGTAACCATTAACTATAAAACTACGTCAATAGAGCCATGATGTTGAGGCTTTCTAATACCGAATTTGCAGGATAATATAGGCATATTGTATTGGTAGGTGAGAACATTATAGGTCTAACTTTATTTCCCTAAAAAAAAATTTATCACCAACATCCAAGGGTAGACTAGAGGGTGCATCCATAACTCATTTCATACATACAAATTTAGATTTTTGTGGCATCATTAAACATACAACAATCATATCTAATAATTACCTTTAAATCTCAAACCTTTCATCACCAAACAACACATAAAGGTGTGTACTCACATGTGAATCTAAGGTCCAAAGCTCAACCAAAAAAACTATTAACGTCAACATCTACAGGGTTGATTTGAGGTTGGGAAAACTAGAGTTATTCCCTACCACTAAGTTTGGGACTACTGGAAGATTTGCACAAATGTTACCTTACAAGAAGAGGAAACTAATGAAGATCATTTACTTCGGTGCATGGAGGAATTTTTGTAAAGGATATTGTAGAAATTGCACACAGGTTTGGATTGCAATTTCATACCATTTTTGTTAAGTATTCGTTGGCTCATGTTGTTGTGGGAGCTAGACAATTCTGTTAGTAGGTTGTCCTTTTCTAAAATTTGTGGTATTAGGGGATCATCTTGGGGCTGAAATATTATAAAAGGAAATATGGAAGATGTTATCCAAAGTGAAGAATGAAATATATAAACCCTATGAAATGGGAACTTTGACCATGGAACTTTTCCATTAGGGGTTTTAGTACATTTGAAGAATATCTAGATTTTCAGAATTTCAAAAAATAATGAGTAAATGAAAGAACAATTTTGCATTGTAAAAAAAAATGAACACATTAGAAACGATGAGTTTATCCACCAAATGAAATGTCAAGGTGGAGATCAAATAAAACAACAACGTGGGGGCAATAACAAGAGAAGAATGTGTGTGGAAAAAAGACAATAAAAATTACAATTAAGGAGTGCGTTTGTTCAAAACTTTACTTGTTTGAGATGACTCAATTCTAGATTCATAGGTTCAATCGTGCACAACGAAAAAATAGAGGAGACCAAAAGAATTTGATTGTTTCCCATTTCCCAATGTTCACTACATGAAATAAATTATAATTAAATTTAAGTATCGATCATTACTATAATTCATTAAAATGTGCATATTTAATATCCCCACTTTAACTTTTTTCTCAATCCCTTTCCCAAGCAAGACTTTCCCCTCAAATTTGTTCATGTAGTTTCCATTCTATATATGATGTGAATAGGGTCAAGTTGTATAAAATTGTTGGCTAGGAGAACCGACATGTGTTATGTTGGGAGGAGGCAGTGTGAATCCTCCATGGTTAACTTAGTTTATGTAGTAGTTTCTACCTCATCCATTATTGTTTCAATTGGTTAATATACACTCTAGGTTAATATACACTCTAGTGCATGACATGATTGTGATGATTATGGTAATATACACTCTAGGTATTGAGACTTGTAGAGGACACACATACGTTATATTATTTAGGTGCATCACTAGAAAAATTAATTTAACATAGGTAGTTGTTTGCTATGGAATTGGAAGGAATCTGAAGGTAAGACCATAATGCTGTTGTTTCATGCATTTGTTCATACATAATGTTTTGAAACCATAATATAACTAGGCTAGTGATGTCAAAGGTCAAGCCTCATGGGTTTGGGCAGGTTGAAATGATCACACCCAAAATGAATAGAAACAATAATTTGTGCCAAACAAAATTTCGATGTAACTGAGAGAAAGTAAAGGTAATCGGTTCAAAATATTTAGGCTTGGTAAAAATGAAACTCAAGTGAAGACATGATGTGGTGAATGCCCAAGTCCCAATAGAGTAACAATAAGGGAGCTCACAACCATATAAACATGTTCAAACGATATAGGTCAAGCTACCCATTAAATGGTGAGTTTATGTTACCATCTAAACTCAAACAAGAATGAGAGCCATTGAGAATCATTCATTCCCAAGTAATCGAGCATGACTATAACAACCATAAGGAACTTATAACAATGCTAATTATACTAAGGTCAAGACACCTTATAGCCAATTAATCTCGATTCAAACCCAAATTTGAAGAAAAATTAACAAGTATCATATACATTTGGGGTAGCTTGAACAAGTATCAAAACATGCATTCATTATATGTACACCTACTATGAAAACTACTATACAAGGAGATAAAAGGAGACGTACAAATTTATAAAAAGAAAAATTGTTGCAAAATTCTATAGAGTAATCAATATATAGTCTACTCATGCATTTAAGTTTGGTGGATAGGTTTCTCACTAAGATGGTAAATGAATTTGAATCAGAGTTTGGTTCAATATATTCCAATTTTGGCAAGACCAAGGTTTGACATACATTGTTTCTTGAGTCATTTTGGATTCCTTCTTATAGGAACTTGAGGCATTCAAAAATTAATTTTGGCCATTTTTTCCAATTTTGAACATGCAAGACAATTAAAGAAAAAATCCCTTAGTAATCAACAAATGCATTTTCAAGCTTGGGGGAGGCATGGTAACTATGTATGATGATAGTGGAAAATGAATACCTTAATGCCTTGCAATTTTCTAATATGAATTATGCATACCCAACAAGGTCCTATTTGAACTTTTTTCCCATGGTGCAGGTAGAACCAAACAGGTATTTGTCAGATCTGTCTTCCTCAAGCGAGGGGAATTTAGGAAGGCTAGAGGAAAGTGAGACATCCAATAGGTCTACAAGAGTTATATCAACTAGATGTAAAAATATTAGAAGAAAATTCCATAAATGCATGGAATGTTTTCTCGCTGAAGGGGGGTCATGTTCCTATGATGATGAGACAATAGGAGACATCGAGGTGCCCTTGAGGTACAAACATCTAGTGAAACAATGGGTACCCAAGGATCTTCCTTAATTGGACATAGATTTTTGTGTGAACGAGAGGATATATCAATTTGCACCATCGTCATTACATGGTTTGGGGTTGTTTTGCATGGATGGCATAAAGGTCAGTTACGACAGATGTACATAATTGATGGAGTATGTTGGACCCTATGACAACTACAAAGATTGGATGCCCCTGGTCCAATATACACGAAGTATGCGCAGATATGGATTGTCAGCAAATTATTTACAACTGAAAGACAAAGATCAAAATAAAGGAGCAACGTTGTACATTGACGGAAGGCCAAAAGCCACAGGGAATATTGCGGGGTTTATCAACAGTACACAACCAAGGTCTACAATTAAGAAACCCAACTGCATATTTGAGGGGCGTGAAGGAAACCGTGTTTTTGTATGTGCCATTAAATAAATAGCGGCAAGGGAAGAGTTGCTTATTAATTACAATTTGAATCGAGTAGATACAAACACGGTTACTATGGGAGTGGTACATCTAACAATTTACCCAACCTTTTATTAATGAATTTAACATCTTAAGGATTTTTCGTTAGTCTATTGTTATAATTTCATTTAAATTTTCTATATTTACTTCACAATGTAGTGATCAAGGCATCTCCCTAGCAGCTGGTTAGAGGAGTACAACTTCCTCGAGGAAACAGGTATACAACTTTGTAATAGTACAAATATAATATGAAAAAAGATTTTTTTTTGCTGTGTTTTTTCATGAGTATATTCGTTTGGTTTATATAATGTTATTTGTATATTTTTTGCAGAGTGTTGATTGGGGAAACCACCCAGATGTTGATCAGACGAAAACATCCTCGGGGAAACATGTATACCTAATTGTTATTGTCCAATTTAAATACATCAAAATGTTTTCTTATTATGTTGTTTCCGTGAGTATTTTGGTTTCGTTTAGATATTTTTTTCTATGTTTTTGATGCAGGGTGCTGTAAGGAGCACCTCCCTAGCAGTAGATGATATCGGACCTTCCTCGATGCAGCATGTATACATCGATGCAATTGTACAAATTTAATATGAACAATTTTTTGTTGTTGTTGTGTTTTTTCATGAGTATATTTGTAATGCCCCATATTTTGACTAGGCATGTTTATGAGTTAGACACCTTTCACTTTAATTGCTTATTATCTGTTGGACTCAGCTAGACAGAGTGAACTATATTTTCGGCATGTTAGACATGATGATATGTTGCTACTGTGCTAATGATGTTACCATATTCATGCAATTATTAAGCTATGATTATCATGAGGTTCTTTTATTGCCTAATGACAGTGTATGTTTGATAATCGTCCTGGAGGAAATGTGATATATATGATGTGGTCATTATGCTGTGATCGATTTGATGATTTTATGTGATGAAATAAATGATGCTGACAAAATGGATCAGACAATGATAGAATGGAAAGTATATGTTTTAGCGTTTTCATTGATGAAATGTGAAATATATGGCATTGTACGTGGATGCCATCCTATGATGAAATTGATAGAACTATTATATTCCATGCATACCTGTGATATGATAAAATTGTGACGTGAAATAAAATGATGTTGATGATATGGATCAATTGGTGATCGAATGGAAATGCTTGTTATAAAATGTGTGTTCTGCGGAATACTAACCTACAGGACACGAGGGCTATGGGATAGCCGGATACTTGATCCGATATATGGATAAGAGCTTATCCATGCAGGGAACCTTAGCAACCGAAACTGATGATACGATGACATGGACCGATAATCTCGAGAGCAGCAGAGTAGGATTTGATAAGGGCGTAGGCCCAGTATGTTGAGAGGGATGGATGTGTTTCCCACCCTATGTTCCTATGATACCCGAGATCGTGGGAGGGCCGTGCTGAGACACGCTCCCCATGTATGTGTGATGACGATGGTTGGATGCCTGCTAGGAGAGGATAGGTCCGCTGTTCAGCCGACGCTATCGCTCTCAAGTTCTATGTGGTCAGGTCGATGAGTCCGACATCCACTTTTGTACTAGCAGAGGAGGGATAGGGAGGATGTGGCAGTAGGTTAGGATGGGAGGATATGATAGTTAGTACTGGTGAGGGTTGGGTATTCCTTTACTAGGAGTTAGTGGTAGTAGGTAGCTTTCCTTTGTACTTGATTGATTGAACAAATTTACTCCTAAAAGTGACGAAATGAAATCTTAAAGGTTAACTGGTAAAGTAACCGATGATGTTTTAGTAATATTATGATGTATATATATTTGTTCGGTTTGCATAAAGTAGTATGAATATTAAGTTAGATGATATGCATAGGAAATATGACGTATGTTTATAGTACATGTCCGTCTTGTGCATACGCTGGCCACGCATGCACATTATGCACATGCGCAATAATATTGGTTTACAACCTACTTGTCAAGATTTAACAATGATATAAGTTATCATAGATAACTCAAGTAAGTATATACTGAATGACTTAATTAGTAAAAGATTGTCAAGTTCTAATGTGTAAAAGAAGTTAATTAGTCTTGTGTGTGAACATGGTAATGAACGATTAAAATAAGTGTCATTAATTGCAAGTATCCTTAAGCGAATGTGTCTCCAATATGAAGTATGAAAGTTAAACCCTAATACTGGAAGAGTGTACTCGATCATTGTTGATTATGATTAATTAAACCATTAAGGGTATTTCATTATTTATACCCATAAGTACTATGTTGACACTTATCAAATCAACAAATAAATATTTTAATTATTATTCATAATTAATTTAATCACTATTATTATTAATCATTATTGTTATTAATATTATTATTAAATTAATAATAATAGTGATAACAATCTTTTTATAAAGCTTAGTGGATTGAATAATAATAAATTTATTAAATAGATTATTCATTTAATTAATTAACGGAGTCATTTCAAGTAAATTAAAAGGATTGTTTAAATAAATTATTGAATAATTCCACTACTCGAGAGAAATTTGGGTGATTTAAAAATAATATATAATCCACCTTTATGCCTTAAAAAGGGTGTGCATTAATGATTTGTACTTCCAAAAAACCACGACAGCTAGGGCGGTGGAGTGATAAGGAAGTTTGACTTTATGAAGGAGCTGGATTCCTATAAAGAGGGGTTTTTTACAAAGTAGTAAGGGGATTTTTTTTTGGGAGAAGGGGGGAGGATTATTTTTGTGGAAAAGGAGGAAATGCCGAGGAGGGGGTGAACTCGATGCCGAGGAGGGGGTTAACTCGAAGCTTTGAGGAGGTGGGAAACTCAAATGAAAAGATTGAGGAGGGGGTTAACTCAGCAAGAGATTACCATGGAAAGGTTTGATGGAAAGCTGCTGTCGGGATTATCGGTCTGTGGGCTCGGGGGCTAGGAAATCCATTGATTTCCTAGGGTCAGCACGATAATAGCTGATCGGCAGGGTGGACACATCATTTTGGGTTGCTAAGGTAACCTACAGAACCCACTACAGGAATATTCTTACCTTGCTGCAAATCTACGGATTCCAGGTATTTTACTGAACAAGCTTAAGTAACAGGTATTTTCTTTTATTTCCAAATTACGTATGTTGAAAGAACTGGGTTAGAATGATAAGTCTTAAGCTGATGTTTATTTAATTTGCACAGATTTATGAACTTTTAGAAACCTGAAATATAGCCGGTTAATTCTTTTCGTTAGAAAGGAAAGGAAGAAAAACTTGGTATTTACATGAAAAGTTTTAAGATTTGTTTATTTAATTGCAGAGACATATAAACATACAGAAAACAGTCATTTAAACAGAATAGGGACCCAGTGCCTAGCGAGGGCACTACAATATTCGATTCATTTAGATAATGTTATCTATATACTTGTTGCAGAGTGTTGATCGGGGAAACTACCTGACTGTTGATCAGACGACAATAGCCTTGGGGAAACATGTATACTTGATTGTAATTGTACAATTTAAATACATCAAAATGTTTTCTTATTATGTTGTTTCTGTGAGTATTTTGGTTTCGTTTCGATAATTTTTTCTATGTTTTTGATGCGGGGTGCTGTAAGGGGAACCTCCTAGGAGTAGATGATATCGGACCTACCTCAAGGTAGCAGGTATACATCGATGCAATTGCACAAATTTAATATGAACAAAAAGTTTTTTTTCTTGTTTTTTTCATGAGTATGTTCGATTCATTTAGATAATGTTATCTATATACTTGTTGCAGAGTGTTGGTCGGGGAAACCACCCGGCTGTTGATCAGACGACAACAGCCTCAGGGCAACGTGTATACCTGATTGTAATTGTACAATTCAAATACATCAATATGTTTTCTTATTAAGTTTTTTCCGTGAGTATTTTGGTTTCGTTTAGATGATTTTTTCTATGTTTTTGATGCAGGGTTCTGATCAGGGAACCTCCCTATTAGTAGATCAGGGTAGGTCCCCTATAACCATTGATCCAATGGGTAGACGATACTCGAGGCAACATGTATAATTCATTGGAATTGCACAAATATAATATGGAGCATAATGTTTTTTTTGTTATGTCTTTTTCGTGTGTATATTGGTTTCATTTTGATAATGTTTTCTACTTCTTTTTGGCAGGGGGATGGTTGGGGCAAGTCCCCAGCTGTGGATCAGATGACAACAACATCGAGGCATCAGGTAAACCTAATTGTAATTTTAGGAATCTATCATGATCGATATGTTTTGTTAATATACTTTTTCCTCAGTCTATTGCTTTCACGTCAGTAATGTTTTATATATTTTTGTTGCAGACCACTGATTCGACGTATGATCCAGCGTCAAAGCAATCAATAGATTTTTATGTGGATGAGTTGATGTGCGATGCTGACATTGGTTCTTCTCTAGAACTAATTAAGATGATAGTGAAGACCTTGAGAAAAATTAATTAGGATATCCTTCCTCTGCTATTCATTCAGCCGTAGACATATGAGATTAGAGCCAAGGTTGATGTTTTGGTAAAGAGATCTCATTCCTTGAAAGTAAGTTGCGGAATCTTGAATCATAATATGAATTCATTTAGTACTTTATAATTTTTACTTGTATATGATGGTGAACTTATAAAATATGGTTTGTATTTACAGAATTTTCTGCGACCACACACTAGTGGTCAAGGTGGTGTTGGCCCTAGTGATGTTCATGGGGAGTCGTCACATGAGAAAAAGACTCCACGTACATCTCATGTGCCATTTTTGTCGACTGAACATTTGGAAACACGTTCCGCAACACCCCCGAGGCGAGCTGTGAGTGCACCCACTAGTGACTGACACACACTAGATTGTGCAGAAGAAGGGGTCGATGCAGAGCCTGCTAGTATTGGTATTGCTGAAGCCACATTTCCTGGATCTTCCAATGTCACTAGAACGGGTACAATACAGAAAACATTTTTGGTGGACGAAGAGCTCGTTCCAATAAAGATAGAGAATATCCTAAGTAATTATATATTGTTCAAGTTAGTGTTTATAATTTGATTGTAATATACCGATAAAACATTGTTTTCAACTAATGATGGCATGATCATTTTGCAGGAAATGATGTTTCTTATAAACATCTAAATGATTTTTCCTTGGATATCTTTGGGCCCACCATCCGCACAAGGTAGGATAAACAAATTTAAAATTTAAAATATGAGCTCACTAATCGGTTGGTTGGCCTGTTCGACAATAGGATGTTTAATCGAGCCGCGGTCCTAAAGAAGGTTGGACAACATATGAAGATTTCGGGACCAATATAGGGTTAATCTAGAAAGTAACCCTAGGTATGAGTGCCCTCCGATGATTCCAACAAGAGAGTGGAAATCCCTAGTGGAAGATGGGAAGGAGAGGGCTCTGAGAAAAGAAGGAAAGCTACCACCAGGCATAGGGAGGTATGTAATACTTTCCACAATGTAATTCTAAACCTTATTATTATTAATTTTTATATCAAATTTGGAACATCTAACGTATTTCAACACTTTCATAGGTTGTCAGACACATCAAAGGCGATAAAGGAAAGACAAGAAAAAATTGGTCAGCACAAGCTTGGGCTTGGTCGTTATTCGAATTTGGCGGCACGAATTGTAAGTATCAAAAAACCAATAATGCATCCAAATAATAAATTGAAAATTATTTTCATTTTATTGCACCGCAAAAGGTAAATTCATGAAGTTATGCAAATATGCAAGCTGACCGATTCAAAGAAGTGCCCACCGAGGAAGACTTGAAGCTTGGCTTCTAGTACAACTTTGGAGTTGTTGTTTAACGCCGAAAAATCTTGTTTGGGAAAACAAAGTATTCTGGTGATCCATATTGCGCACAGGTATATAAAATCTATATAGTTTAATGAAGATTTATTACTTGTGCAATCTATTCGTTATAAATAATTGCCATAATATATTGACTCTGTTTTGAGGAGGAAAGCAACAATCCACTTAATGTCGAGGATGGACAACAACCAATTGAATATCATGCTTCAAATCCTGGTAATTAATTTATTCATATGCTACAATTTTAAATATAGCATTGCATATGGTGAACATTAATTGTACTTTTCCACATTTCAACTGCAGAGCATGTAGAGGGTCACATTGTACAGGTTGAGCCTAGACAAGAATATGAAGAACATGATGTGGCCACAACAGGGAAAAAAACACCTTTTTAATGTTTTTATTAAATGAAATACTTGTCATTAATACCAGAATATATCAATATAACATTTACACATTATTGCAGCAAATCCGGACCCCTTGCCTCAAAATCCACGTCGCGAGTAGTCTACTAGGCAGACATAACGACAAGTTGATGAAGCACCAAGAATTGAACAACAAGTTCCAGAAGATGAGTTTCTTGTTGATTTTGTAAAGAGAAAAAAAAATAGAAAGAAGTGACTGAAGAAATACTGTGTAATTATTTTTGATAATATAATGTCATGCATAATGTTTTTCCTACTGAATGAATGAATGGTTTAATGAATGTTAGATTTTATTGAATGAATGGTAAATGGTTCTTTATGATTAAATATGCATGTTTGCACATATTTTTTTTTCAAGTACATGCATCGAGTATGGGGAATTGAGAGTGATGTGAGGGGGGGAGGGTCCATAAGAGCTTCCACCTTCACTTGGTTGGCCCTGTTTAGTAGAGAATATTAAATTATTCTTGAAACAAAGAGGAGCTCAATGAATGGCTATGGTGGTGCCTTTCTACAACCCACTCGTGTGTTTTCTAAATTTTGACAATTTCTTGGTGCTTGTTATGAAACTAAAGCATCTTATCCTACTTTCCAAGCCTCTAACAAGGTAAGGAATTATTCATTTCTCACAGTTATTTCTTTGAAGCATTATTGTCATAGCATGTATGCCATGACTTATAAAATTTCTTCTAGTGTATAATTGTAGTGTTGAAATTTTACTATGGCTATTTCACTCATCCCTTGGAACTTGTTACAGATAGCCTTGGGAATTTTTTTGAAATTTCAGAAGAAAAATTGGCGTTTTGATGTGATCGGTGGTATTATATACTTTGTTTTGGTGTTCTTCATGTTTCCTTAGGTGAACTCTTATTACCCATTATTTTACTTGAATATTATTGTAATTTACATTATTAAATTAAAATGTTCATCAAACAAATAATATCTAATTCTAGATTAGATAGTGAAATTATTAGGCCTGACCAATGCTTTAAAAGAGAGATATACCAAACAAGATCAATCAAGTAAAGATTCAGGGATGAAGTAGCACTAATGAAGCTTGCTTGTTCTGTAGATTTGTTTATAGGTGGTTTTATGTGCATATATGAACTCTTGCACTTCAGCCACAATGATCTTAAATAATCTTATTTCTAGTTTAATGTTGTATTTCATTAAAAAATTGTCATCCCTAGCATATATGTGTTTGAGTAATACATAACACTTAACATTTTTAGTCTCTAGTTAAAAAAGGTGTTTTGATACATGTCCTAACTCAACATTTCCACTAAATGCACAAGCATTAATATTTTCTCCACACATTAGCATTCAACTCTAATGAAATATTTTTTATATAGTCACCTCTTATCCTAATGTTGACACTAAATGTACAAGCATTAACATTTTCTCCACACATTAGCATTCAACTCTAATGAAATATTTTTTATATAGTCACCTCTTATCCAGAAGGCCTTTGTCACTAGATACAATTTACGCATGAGCTAAATGGGCACATTCTATGAGCACACACAATGTTGTTGTTGAGTCAAGTTTCATTCCTACTCATCCCATTTTATGAAATAGAGTTAAGGACTCATTTGAATGCCCTTGTTGATCCAATTGCATAATAACATGGTTAAGCACACTTGAGTGAAAGTCTCAAAAACTTTAAAGGAGCCATAATCAACACACACATGTAGAACACTAAACATGATCTACATCTTTGAGGAGTGATGAACTCTGATAAAAGGAAGATAGGGTCAGTGACACGCTTTGTCAATGTGCAAAGTGTGTCATCAGGGGTCCGACGCACTTTGTTAATGTGTAAGGTGCGTCAATGTGACAACATAAGGAAAAAAAATAACCAAAACCATTCCTTTAGTCATTTTGGCTCAAGTGATTTAGGAATTAGGATAAATCAAGGACACATAACTCATGATGACGAGATTTTGGTGTAACACTCTTACAAGATTTTGACTTGCACTCACATATTTGATACCCATCTCTTGAAAATATTTTGATCCATTTCTTGCATAGGTCGACCTCACCTTCTTGTATACCTGAAGTCATACTTCTTGCTAATTCAAAGCCATCTCTTGCCCATATTTCAATCTCACCTTCTTGTAGATTTAGAGTGACCTATTACAAATATTTTGACCCATCAATAGCAAGAGTTTCAAGCAATTATTTATTTTCCCCAAAACGTTTTAAGGTTGGCTCTAATCTAGCAATCAAACTTAGGAATTTGTGGAGGGTATATAAATTTTGGGCACACTAAGTTGGAATACTTCTTAGCATTTTTTAAGGCAATATTTAGGCCATTGACTTCATCCCTTTGTGGTTTCCCTGGTAGCCTTGAAGATTTTCAAAGGGGATAATTTGAAAGGTTTAAGTATAGTCTATTTTGCATGAGTTGTAGGTAAAGGAATAAGTCTAAATGGTTGGAGCTTTAGGCAATAGAATAAAAGACTCAGTTGGATGCAAGTTAGGATCCAAGCACTACTAAAATGCCTATTTAATTTAATTTTATTTTCCTTCAAGAGAATTTATGCATTAAGATTTTCATCCATTCTAGATGATCGTTTCTCCTTTGCTTAAATCCATTTATCCCTAGTAAATGCCCACTATTACCAATGCTTGAAAATTAAAACAACAATCACCTACAAGTTTGTACACTTTCTATGAAAAACAATCCTCATGATATGACCAATATGTTAAACATCATTTCCCTATCAAAATACTAACACAAAAGATCCATGACCCTACCATGTAACAATCTCATTATGCATGCTGGTAGGCATATGTAATAATCCTTGTTTTTTAAATTGCCCTTGGTAAAAGAATAGTGATTATTTGCAGACCTGTAGAGTCCAGGCATAGGTTTTTTCTAAATGTATAATGTAACAAGCATGGATTATGAATGCTATGCGGTGTGTACATTCTCCAGGCTAATTCATTTCAAACATTCTTGTATTTGCAACCGAATACTATAGTTCCGGTGACATTGTCTTTAAACTGCAATTGAAAGACCACTCCAATTTCAAATGAAAGGGTGATGATATCTATGTAGCGCACACACTTAATTTGGCAGAGGCTCTTTGTGGATTCCAAATTCCTTTAACTCATCTTGATGGTAGGAAACTGCTCATGAAGTCTAGCCCAGGGGAAATAATCAAACCTAGTATGTAACAACTCCTCATTCTTGATTAATGTGCTATTATTAATCCTTTCATTTGTATAAATTTGATTAATTTATATGTGTGCAAAGGCAAGGAAACTTAACCTGCATTCCAATATGTGGTGTTTATATTATAAAAAATTTCATGATTTCAGATCAATACAAGGCCATAAATGATGAAGTTATGCCTCAATACCAAAGGCCTTTGATGAAAGGTCATTTGTACATTCATTTCAATGTTGAGTTTCTAGAATCTGGAGCACTCACCCAAGAATAGTGCAAACAATTGGAGTCTATCCTACCACCATGCCCAACTGGTTATATGACATACATGTCTCATGTAAGTGGGAGTATTGGTAACATTCATATTATGTAGGTTGTGAGAATTTTGTGTGAATTTATGATTCTTCATGTGAGAGATTGTATTGTGGAATAATTGGATCACATGGGTTGTAAAATTAGAATTTTCAAATAATGTTTTTTTAGAAAGATTCTAGTTATATATTTAGGAATTATTTGACAGTTGAAAGACTTTGCTTTGGAACATAAGTTATTGTTGCTCATATCTGCTCAAGATTTGCACCTAAAAGCTCCCACAGACTGGCCCACCATCCACCTCAATTCTATCAAATAAAACCCTCCGCGCATTCCAAATATCTTATAATCAATATCATTCTGATTTTTCTTACTCTAGGATATCCTTCTTTGACCTTATATTTTCTTCCATTAGTTCTATTGGAGAAGTGCCTTTAACCTAGTCTTTCTTCTCTAATTTTCAGTGATAGAAAATCCCAGAGGAATTCCTTGACTATTCACTGTTTAGAGGGAATAATTCAGGTCTGAAACAATTCCTTTATTTCACTATTGCTATCACTATCACTAGCTAAATTTCCAGAATGCCACTAAGGTGTGCACATAGATATGCACCCATTGTTGAATGGGGGTTTCACGTGTTTCCTAACAAATTCATAGTGATACACATGTTTTGCAGACTTCAAATTTCCTTTGAACCAGATTATTTATCTGACATTGCCTGGTTCCACAAGTTTCTAGTTCATCAAGTCGTCTATGTCCATTAAGAACTTGGCCTTTAGAACCTTTTTAATATCCTACCATGTGCCCACATTATTTTATTTGTATCCCACCAGTTTGCATGAGTCTCAATTGATGTAAGAACTAATATTGTTTTCATCTAATCAAGTTCATCCTATGGAACCATGTGTTCCAAAATTTTTGTGACATTAGTTGTCCCATCAAACATGACTTGATTTCCATTCCAATCCACTTAATTATTCTTACAACTATTAATTTGTGGTTCTATTTCTTAGCTTCAACTATTCTAACATTTTATCAACGAACTTTGTACAGTATTATGTATCCATACTACAGGGTCCAGGTCCTCTTCTATAGGGTTGGTGGTCTCCTGCATGATCTCAATCACATATTTCAATTAGGATTTCTAGTTGGTTGAATAAATATTCAAAAAATCTAGTGGAGCTTTTATTATTTTCTCAAAACCCAATTTCAATACCGGTATTTTCCCACAAATCACATCTCTGTTCCCAAATAGACGAGTGTGATGAAATATTAAGTGATCAAATGTGAACAATAGTTTCTCAAACCTATTTATGAGCAAGCTGTTAGTGAAGCTTCACGGATTGAAACAAAGAGGCCTTTGATCAATATTTTAGCAAATTGATGGTACACCAAGAATCTCCTTCTACTTGCAATTTCTACACCCCCCTTTGGGTAGCTAAACAAAGATGAATCTATGCAACCCCAATAAGCATCTTGTTATGCATGAACTGAAGATGAGAGATGGGTTCCATTCTAGGGGTAGTGCTAATGCCTTTTAGATTTCACAAATATTTTGACGCATTCAAGATCTATCCAATTCTTCCACCAACAGTATGAACATGTAGGGGAACAATTTATCACCTTGACAAACACCGTTATTTGTGTTAAAGATGTAAGTTATAACTCGATTAAAAATAATGGAGAAGAATGTTGATATTATGAAACTATGTTATATCATCTTGTTTTAGAGCATACATGTTATATCAGTGATAGTAATTAGTCTTTATCTATAATAATTGGTTACTAGTTACTAATAAGAGTATATGTATTCACACATCTTGCAACTAGTTAAGTTGATGTATCAGGTCAAGCTCTTGTTTATGTTACCCTTATGATATTGTATATGCATAATAAAGGTATATCATAGGTACATTACTATTGATAATGAAGTTCAATCCCGTAGTCAAATAACTGAGTTAAAGTTGTATGCCTTTCATTGGACAAGGGTAATTAGAGTATCGCTTAGTGTAATCATTAGTGTTATAGTGATAAGAAGATCCTAGTAAGTAACACCATACTTGTTAGCTTCATGATGATTGCAATTACATACACACTAAATATAGATAACAAAGACTAGTAGTACCATGATATGATCTAATACCACTGTGATAAAGAGTTATTGAGTTTCAACATCAATTACAAGGCTTAGTAATTGATAAGCCCTTTTCTCTCTTTGTATCTGTGTTATTGACAAAGGTGTTGTAAAGGTAGATCCATTAGTTATGTTTTGAGTTCTAGTGAATTTTCCCAGATATCAATAAAATAGATTTGTGGTGCAATATTATGTGCTTGAATCTTGGTTACCTTTGTCCAATGATGTCAAATTTCATATGAGGCACTCCCAAATTAGTTTAATTTCACTTAACGTGGGCATAGAGGAATTCTTATCAGGTATCTTTATATGATCTAATGAAGACATGGACTGTTAACAGGACCAACAACCTTTATCGGCATCTTCCATTGAAGTAATGAATGAATCGATGTCTGGATCTAAATTAAATGAATATGAATATGAAACAGGGGAAATTGTCCAGGCATATATTCCGTTTTTTTGTTGTTGTCACATGTTGACAATCATTCCTGGGAATATGCACTGATAATGGATTTTCTCTTTCAAATTATTTGTGATACAACTCAACTTGAGTATAAGGCACAAATGACACCAAGGTCAATACCATATCTAGTTTTTGCAAGGATTCATGTATTGCAATGAGTCAAAACATGAAGAATGTGATACCTTTCAGGTTTGACATAGAATAAATTGTCCACATTTGAACGAATTAATTTGTTGGCATCGATATCATCTATAAGCATGCAATTAGTAGCTTCAACATATGCCTGAAAAAGAATAAATTTGTGAAGGAAACCTCAAAAATAGTTTCATGTTTGGACATATCATTGGTTTTCTTTAACACCATGCCATTCAACTCTATGGTAGCATATGACAGATTGACTATTATTGGATGACTAGAAACAATGAATTATAAACACATTTACAAAAATGTGATAGCATCATTCACACTCCAATGACTAGTCCACTACGCCCAAATTAGCAACCTCTACTACTAGTGAAAGCACCACTGATATAACAATTGCACATACACCGTGAACCACCCATGTATAACATACCTTTAGCTATATAATTAAAGCAAATTCCATGGATTGTCAAAAGCAGGCCTGTTATTGCTTCTTGCTACTGCTCAATGGATTTTAAGCTACCAGACAAGGTTGTTTGTGCTCAATTTTGCAAATTTGATGTCATCTACACTCTCTTCACTGCTGATTTACCTCACATGTATGCTAATATTTGGAGATATTAATATTTTTATTGTTGTTTGATTTTAAATCAAGGCTACCACTACAAGGATGACACCCACATTATGCCTAGATTTGTTGGATAATGCCAATATATATATATGATTGTGCAAGAACTGATAAAAACCCTCTTAACCATTGGTCATCTCATCTTCTATCTTGTGACAACATCCCATTAAGGCTTACCTTCCATACAAAAATCCTCTGCCAAATGCTTCCACAAACTGCCTACATAATTATGAAATTGAATCTTTTAAACTGTCGTCATTTGGGGCCAAGCTTCCATAGGAAAAAAAAGATATAATTGATCCCAGAAATGCCTCCCTCTTCTTCTACAGCTAGTGAAATGTCAATTTTGCAGTAATCCCACGTGTAAAAATTTCCCTTTCCACCCCCTTTCAAAGTGCAAGTATGGGGTAACATCTGGCTATGATCAGACAAACTCAAATGTTCTGAACCTGCAATCACATGCTATCCTTGTTGTTAAAAACCTATAGCATCTTCTAAACAAGTGGTTGCAACTGATGGCCTAAATCCACTCTAGGAGAGGGTTCTATGCATGCTGCCCCAAACATTCATCATGAGATCATCATCATCATCCTCATCAAATGTACATCAAATCTACAAGTGTGTTATTTTGTAATTCTTGGTCCCATAGATCCTACAGGGATTCCCAGGGGCATAAATAAAAACAATATATTCTATTATATTCATATGAGATGTATGGAACATATATTTAAGGATGTTGGCATATCCTTGGGTTGATATCTATGCTTTATGAACCTACAGGGATCAAACCATGCATGCCTTAGATCCATGTGATATCGATACTAATAGTGTAATGAAACTACAACATTGTTCTAGTGTGAAACATGTTACATGGGATTTCTTCAATATAAGGAAGATCAATATGTCTCTTAAGTAGAATGCAAACAGGTATCATCTTAGGAATATAGATTTGTTAAAATGTATATGTCATGGTACCATATGGTAAGCATAGGAGTAGGATGATTTGTAGGCAAGGTAGGAGAATTAGCTCATGATGATTTAAATAATCCTCTATAGCTTCTTAAATAGTGATAGTGAGAAATAATAATGTATGGATAGCTCAATCAAATATCTGTTTTTAATATCAAGATCAGATCGTAGTGCACCAAAAGATGCCTCCAATGTGCTTACTTTGTCTTGTAATTATTTACTTTTCTGTTCCAAGCACATTGCACTACAAGATGCTTCCTCTAACTGCCTATGCAGGGCTTCAATCTCTTCATGCTTCTTTTTTAAATTTTCATTAGCATCAGCAGTAAGCTTCTCAAAATAAGCTGATCTTTCACAAATCTGATCAAGTTCAAGGAGTAATGAACTTGATCACTCTTGAAGTTCAGATTCCTCCCGTCCAAGAGCCGTCTTTTCTTCTTCCAAATGTACAATCCTTTCAGAAGACTGTTTCAGCTGAAGAGATAGCTCATGATTATCTCTTTGCAAATCATCCACCTGTTGAAGAGTTTCCTAAAGAGAGCTCTACACCCTGGTATGTTGATCTAGTTCTTGATGCAGAATTGTAACTTCAAATACCTTCTCTATCATTGCTTTGCTTAGAGTTTCCTTTTTCATCTTTAAATCAAACAGTTCCATTTTCAATGTTTCCAGCTGTCCACCCAAGCTTTCTCGTCCCTTGACTGCTTCAAAAGTTCTTTCTGAGTCATCATCAATTAAATCTACTTGCAACTCAGCTATAGCCACTCCATACTCTTTAATCTCATTTTTTAAATCCATGTTATACTTCTCTAATTCACCAACCCTTGTGTTAGGTTCATGAAGCTACATATGAAGCAAATCAATCTCTTTTTATATCGATTCTTTCTGATTGTCCATAAGTGTAATTTTGTTGCAAGACTGCTCTAGTTGAACAAATAATTCTTATTTTTCTCTCTGCATCTGCTCAATCTTCTCACAAGACTTCTGGAGTTGAAGATGTAATTCTCCCTTTTCACTTTGCAATATTTCAAGTTTACTAGCAACTTCCATTTCATTATTGTGCTTCTCTTCTACCTGTGAGATCATGGTAGCCAATTCAAAGTCCTTAGCAGCCAACCATTTCATCATCACATCCTCCTATCCTTTAAACGATCTATTGCCTACCCACTATTTTTTTTTAAATTCACCAAATTCGTCGCAAATCTGACTGTTACTGCAAAAAGTCCGATGATGTTGCCATACCTTCGGCGGCAGATGCCATCAGACTTAATATTCTGTTTGTGGCTATATGCGTCGGATATCTGACCTTCCATAAAGCAAATGCGGTCGAATATCCGACCTTACGTAAATAAAATGTGGTCAGATATCCGACGACAACTGCAAAAACTCCAACGATGTTGCCATACCTCCGACGACAGATGTCGTTAGACTTAATCTTCTGTTTGTGGGTATATGCGTTGGATATCCGACCTTCCATAAAGAAAATGTGGTTGGATATTTGAACTTAAATAAAGAAAATGTAGTCGAATATTCGACGGCCATGTGGTTGGATATACGACCTTACATAAAGCAAATGTGGTCGAATATCCAACGGCCATGTGGTCGGATATTCGACGACGACGTGGTCGGATATTCGACCTCGGAAAAATTAATTGTGGTCGAATATGCGACGTGTATATTAAAAGAGTTGTGGTCGGATATTTGACATTGTCAAGTCAGATATACAACGAGATCGTATTGCTGTCGGATATCCGCCGAAGGTCAACCAATGTTTAAAAAATGAGAGGCTTTTCGGATTGTCGACAGCGTGATTTCGAAAATCAGAAATATATGCCGTCGGATTTTGGGTTTAGATTTTCATGTGGAAGCAAAGCAAAAATGCTCAAATTAAAGGATAATTTAATACAAGCTCAAAGTGAAGGAATTGAGATGAAAAGAAAGTGGGATACCATAGAAGCAAATAAAAAAATACTTTTGCTGGATTATCAAGGCCTTGGGGATGAAAATGATTCTTTGAATGTACAGGTAGTGATTATGGAAGGAGAAAGAACTGATTTCCAATCTCGAATCAAAGAATTAGAAGGAAACAAAGCTTAGTTGAATCAACAGGTAGAATCCCTTACGATTGAAAATGGATCTCTGCAAGATCAGATGGATGAATGGATGAAAGAAAATGAGTCTTTGATGGAACAAATCAAAATTTCTTAGGAACAAAAGCATGACATGGCACCATTCTACGAACATGATTGTGAACTACAAGAACAATTTTTTTACTCCCAAGATTTATTGGTAGAGGATATTTATGAAATAAGGGAAATGATGGATAGAATGAAACATATTTCTGCGGAGGTTGCCACCATAAAACATAAACTAGTAGACACATTCAATAAAGTGAAAAGGCTAATTGGGTGGAAAGGGAGAATTAAAGAAATTCCTGATCACTTGACTAAAAGAACAAATGCTGAATTAAAGTTAGATATAGATCTCTTGGAAAGTTGTCGGAAGTGAGCCAAGAGAATACAAAATGAAGTGCAAAGATTAGTTACAAAGTGTGAAGAAATTTATCAATCTATATACCAAATGTATGAGAAATTCCATATTCCAATCCCTAAATCTATCAATGAATTTCCATCCAAAGAACAACACTTAGTAGAGTTGAGAAATAGTTTGGGGGAACCTTTGAAGTACATTAAAGAGCTGGGCATGCTCATTACAGAGGATCTTCAACAACATGTGGTAGAAGCAACTCTAAATGCATATTTTCTAGGAGAGGGTCACAAAGCAAGAGAAAAGGGACTAATAGATATAGTCAAAGAACTGCCCACTCACGAAATTTATTTAAATTTATTAGAACCTCAACAATTTAATGTAATATCTTATGAAAGTGACCTCTGGGACAATTATATTTCAAGTCAAGAGAATCCTCCAGCAAAGTAATGTAATTTGTATTTTATTAGCTATTTTTGGTTGTGTAACCACATAAGGACAAAATGTGGAAACCAAAGGGTAAGAGGGAATGTGAAGTGATTAGTCACATGAGAATTTTTTTGTAAAGATAAAAAGGAGGGATTAGAAAGGGAAAGGGATTTTGGATGGTGTAATAGAAGCAAGTAACATTTTGCATGAGAATTATTTTTTTGCTAATGAGAAAGAACTATTTTGCTGGGCGAAAGCTTGCATGGAATTTGCATGGAATGCTATGAATTAATGCACATAATTACTTCTTCCTTCGTTCATATTTATGCTGTGAGATATTTTTTACTTTATTGGACTATTCTAATGGCGTATGAATGATTTTACTGATTTCTGTTATAAAATGCAAATGTCTGTGTAGAAATGAGCAATAAATGAATATCAAAGCTATCTTTGTGTATCATTTTACTGCTATTGTGAATACTTTATTTTAGACAGTTAACTGTTGAATTTGTACTAGAAATATCATATATTACTCATATTTTAAAACTCGCTCCTTGCAAGGATATATTAGTTTAATTAGTTAAAAGATGTACTTTATTAGAGTAGTGTTAATTGATTGATAAGGTAGAAGTGATAAGATGAGAGATAAGAACCCACACATCACTTGTGAGGCTTCTACCTATCAGTCAAAGTTTTATGCATCATTAGGATTAGAGAATTTGCATTTGCATATCCATATATAAAATATATATGGTGGTATGGGATGCAACCAATAAAGACTAATTCAAAAAACATCTACAGTAGTCAGACCGTTAACCGGATGAATTCCCAATTTCCAAACAATGAATAGTCTAGTTGTGACTTTTCAATGGGGAGAATCCCTACCGTCGACGCAAGGATTTTTCCAGGTATCAACACCTGACAAGGCCTGGTTGATCTGAAAGGATTGGTATGTCAGAACTAGCTAGATCCTAGGGGGATTGGTATGTCTAGATAGGCTTGTTTGGTCCAAAAGTATTAGTAATCCAGACAAGGCCTATTTGATCCCTGGGTATAATATTGGTATGTCTGGCTAGGCTTGTTTGGTCCAAAAGGATTAGTAATTCAGCATCATCTACTAGATTTCCCACCACAGTGCATATTCCTGATGATGATGATGTTCCAACATTCAAATGTTGATGGTTGACGATGTTCCAAAATTCACATGCTGATGGTTGATGATGTTCTAGTATTTACTTACTGATGTTTGATTTTGTTGTTCCAATATTTACATACTGATGATGATATTGATGTTCCAACAGTTTCTTGTTGACGATGATGTTAATGTTCCAACATTTTCTTTCTGACGACGATGATGTTGATGTTCCAATAGTTCCTTGATGATGATGATATTGCCGAGGATGCTGATGTTGATGTTCCAACAGTTTCTTGCTGACAATGATGATGTTCCAACAATTTATTAATGACGATGATGATGTTGATGTTCCAGCAGTTCCTTGTTGATAATGACGATGATGATGTTCCAACAGTTCCTTGCTGACGATGATGATGTTGGTGTTCCAACAGTTCCTTGATGCTGATGATGCTGATTCTCCAGCAGTTCCATGTTTATGAAGACCAGGATGATGATGTTGATGATGTTGTTGATGAAAATGATGTTGATGATTCCCCAGACATATGATGATGTTCCAAAAAATTCCTACGACATATAGAATTTCACTAGTTAGTTGTACAATTGTTGATGTTGATGATGATACATGTAGATACTTTCCTAGTTAAGAGGGAGTGTTAAAGAAATGTAACTGCGAAAGATATTCTAAATGTACTTGTCTATTGTATTATTGTATTCCTCCTTTAGGAGATGTCATTGATGTAATTGACAATGTAAGAGTCATTGAAAGAGTCAATGTAAACTCTAGGACTTGTGTCGGCCTAGAAGAATCCATAATTTTTTTTTTATTATGTACTTAACAAGTCAACCCAGTCAGTTAGGACAAGTCGGTCTTGTTGGGGAAAAGTCACCTCAACTGAAGAATATAAATAGGAGGGTTGTGTTTCTCATTTGACACACTCACTCATCCACTCAAGTTCGCATAGGGGAGAGAGAGAGAAGTTCTCCGGTGAAGGAGAGATGCTTTTTTTTTCTTGGGGTTTTATCTTGTACTTGGGTGAATTCTATATTGAGGAAGTTTTGTCGGGGTTTTCTCCCTTGTGGTTTCCCTGAGAGAAATTCCGTGTTCTTTGTGATTTCTATGCTTGTCTTTCTTTCAATGATTATATTGTTTAATGTTATTATGCTAAATAAGTAAAAACTTAACAATGATTCTCTTATTTCATACAATAATCTCCATTGGCATCACTATTTTTTTTTCCATGTACTAAGATAAAGAAGTATTCTTGGTCAGTGTCTTACAAGTTATTCTATATGCCCACAATATTATTGGTATTCTCTTATCCTAATCATCCCTTCCTACATTACATGTATTTGTCATCTCATGCTCAAGTATTTTGTTAAATGTTTTTATAGTGCCATTTTCTCGAGGATGACATAGTGCACTTTTACAACCCTGTGTGCACAATCGTGTGCATAGTGGCCTTTCCAATGTAATTCTCTTGTAATGTACCCGACCCCAAAACCAAGGTCACGAAAACATGTAAACCTAAAGGAAGGATGAATAAATGAATGACATAGTGGATTAAGTTTAACCAAAGGATATGATGCCATACCATCAA
This sequence comes from Larix kaempferi, assembly GCA_027924585.1. NCBI lineage: Eukaryota > Viridiplantae > Streptophyta > Pinopsida > Pinales > Pinaceae > Larix > Larix kaempferi. The sequence goes on along the minus strand of BSBM01001069.1, from coordinate 1,278,047 downwards.
GCCAATTAAATCAAACATACAACCTTTAAAATAATTGCGATACTTTAAAAACAGTTATAAAACTCTCCAAGAGCTCATGCATATGCAACACCGTGCAAGCATGATAATGCAACCAGTTTTACAAAATTTAATAAACTTGGACCTTAGAATGATTAAAAAATTAAAGGTGACCATAATAAAACCAATAATTCTAACTAATCATATCTACGAAATTCTTTGCAAACAATTACAAACTAGATCTTTCCGCCATAAAACTATGCAATTTATGACACTCTCATCAATCCAATTTATGACACTTTGATTAACAGATTTGCATTAATTATCAACTCAGATATGAAAGTAACAACTAAATACATTCAATAATGTAAAATGGAAAATACAGATCTATCATATACAATAATTAATTCATACAAATATTAGATCTACTATTGCTATGAAAATTCATTATCAGATCATTCTGTAAGCATCCAAATCTCTGCAAAACCAACCGTGAGTCCTAAATAAAAAGAATACCATATATATGGGGCACTCTATATCAACAAAGGGAACACTATAGAATTCACATACATCCATACACGATCATATATTCAATTCTCTAGATAAATTATCAATTCAATCTAGTTTTCCAAGCAGAAAACCCATCAATTAGTGATCCAAACTCAGTAATTTCAACTGTAGAATCATAGAACATATATGATCATCCATGGAGAAAAAAATTGAATAGTATTCTACAACAAATAATACATGTACAAACATATTTCCAGTTTCCATTAAGATCATATCTCAAAACAAGGATAAAACTCCAATTTCCAAGCAAGATTCCTCAACTAGAGTTCCAAAAACCAAGCCATTCCAACTATGAATTCATCTACATGTTTACTTAGCCATAGAGGGAAAATTTGCAGATTAATATACATCAAATAAGCACATAAATCACACATTTCAAGATTCCATCAAGATCATATCTCAAATAGAAGAGAAAAACACCAATTTCCAAGCAAGATTCCTCAACTAGAGTTCCATAAACCAAGCAATTTCAACTATGGATTCATCTTCATATATGATCAGCCATGGAGGGTATATTTGCAGAGTAATATACAAAAATTAATGCATGAATAAATATATTACAAGCTTCCACCAAGATTAGATCTCAAATAGAAGGCAAAAACACCAATTTCCAAGTATTTAAACTATCAAATCTACATCCAACCATTGATACAACTACCAGTCTCATCAACATTAAACAATTAAGACATGAAAACAATGTAAACATCATATAAACATATTAATTTACATAAATTAAACCACTTATATTAATAATGTGCAACTAGCATCAACCATACCACGTTCCACCCATCCTTAGGCACTACCAAACCAAATCCTTTTGGACAGGACACCCTTGAGCTGGGGCCACTCATCCATACGCAGAGGTGCACTCAAGAATAGCTCAAGTATATATTTGAGAATCCACAAATCAATTACTCACCACACACTTTCTCCTCCACCTCACTACCATGTGCAATGGTAATCCCTTCACCCCTTATGTCCCTCGGGACATCAACATTGAGCATCAAGATTTATGTGCAGGTCCAGGATGGAGACAAGTAGTGGACACAAAGGAACTATACCACAATTGTCTAGGATTACCACAAACACCATAAAATATCATAGTGATTCAAGCACAAAGTTCATTCACATAACAAATAATGCATGACTTCCCAAGCTTTCACCATCAATGGCGTGAACAACAAAGAAAAACCAACAACAATCAACCTTAACCAAGGAGATCAACCAACAATAATCCACAACAATCAAAAACCTTAACCAAATAGATCAACCCTGTATTTATAGACCAAAGAAGGTAATTCTAACACAAGAGGGTAAAAACCAAGGTAAGCCAACTTGTGTCAACCCAAGGGGGGGTTAACTCAACCACAAGAGGCATTCTCTAATCTAAACCAAGCAATTCTAATTTCAAGGAGAGTGGATCCAAGTCACTCTACCCAAATCAAATTCATGTGTGGACACATAATCCATGAAGAGGAACCAAAATTAGTGACGTGAGCTGTTAGACAAACCAAGGCAACTTCCCAAAATAGCAAAGGAGGGGTTACAAAAGGAGTTACTTAAATTTTGAGGTGTCAAGGCTAAAAATATCCAGTGAGGGCGCACTTGTGCAAATGGGAGTTACATAACCAAGTGTAACCTCCAAAAAGAAGTTACAAAACCACCAAAGAGGCCCAAATGACAAGTGGGATACATCCATGTACCCACTAAATCATGAATTAGGCTCAATAGTATCAACATAGGATACAATAATCAAAAGTTCGGTTTGTTGTACAATGTTTGGGTGATCATCAACTAATAAAGTAACCAAAGCATAAATATGGACCAAGCTCAACCAAACAAGTTCTAAAGTGCTAGGATGTCCCCATTCCCCCTCACCTTGTGGATCTAGGCCTCTCATACTCTTTTAGTGGTCCCGGGTGTGCCATTTGTTTTTATTAATTAATTATTTACAAAATAATAATGTCTCTTGGTCCTTAAATACCCTTGTCCTGGCACCTTGTGCCACAATAATAAACAATTACAAATTATATATGTCCAGGGCTTAACATACGAGGTATTACATTCCCCTCCCCCTTAAACAACACATCATCGTCGATGCATAATACATACATGACTTTACAAAAGGATAAAAAACATGCCCATACACGCCTCATAAAGATAACATCTTTCAAACTCTCACATACATGCCCATACATGCCTAAGAAAGATAACATCTTTCTAATCACAATACTTCCCACTACCATTTATTTTCATGTTCGTCTCCATTGCCCATGGGAGAACTATGACTAGTAGAGTGAACTCAAGGAAGTAAGAGCTGATCTTCAATCCCCATCATAGGGCCTTCAATCCTCTTTACAAGGCTTTAAAACCTTCAACAAATATACATCCACTTGAAAATCATATTTCAATCACTCATATGATTAACATCATGTATATAAAAATATATGATATAAGGATATTATTCTACAAATATACTTTCTTCACATTGCAACAACCACATGGTTAGCATCAAACACACACATATATATACTTTTCAACATAAAATTCTTCTTTCAAGAAATAAAATTCTAATTAATCACATGAAATATTTCAAAAAATACATTAAATAAATTCCATGAAATCATAGTATGAAATAAATTCATTTTTATTCCATTTCACTCTACTTCACCTAGGATACATGAAATACATCAAAAGTACATGAAATCAAAACACTTGAAAAACATCTACCTGAAACACATTCTAACCAATTTCAATAATGCAATAGGTACATATTCTAAGTTACTTGAAATGCATGAAAAACACATGAATTGCATTAATATACTTCTAGAAGTAAGATATTTTCCAATAAATATGCATGAACTATCATTAAGGTACTTTCCAAAAAAGCTATAAGAAAATACCACAGGGATACTCTTCTAGCAAAGATACTTTTTCAAAAGAGATACTTTCAACAAGATAATAAACATAAAGATCACAAATGTACTTTTCTAATAAAGATCACAAATATACTCTATGCACTTTATTATTTCATTATATATTCATTACATTGTTATTATATATATGTATACATATGCCATTCACACATTTCTCATAACCTCTTATATTCACCAATGAAACACTCACACAAATAAAATCACAATAACAATTAATCAATAATAAGAGAAATACAATAATAGCACATAGCTATTCTTGCCTCCAAAGTGACAATTCCACTAACAATCAATTATATAAGTTAGAATAATGATAATGCCACTTGGATTCTCATGCACATGCATGCACAAATGACCAATAATGCAATAATAAACATACTACATGCATAAAACAAAATAAAAGGAGAATGGAAAACACCATTTAGACAAGTGTCCCATTTCCTAAAATAGAAAAGGAGTTACTCATTGAGGTAACCACTACCTTTCAAGTGGAAAAGCATGCCCATACATTAAAGTATTCTCTCAAGAGAAGCAATAAAGGCAATAGGGAGTAGATTTCTCAATAATAACATTCACACACGGACACACACTTCACAATTATATTTTTAATTATTCTGTTATACTACATATAACATATTTATTTAAATTTTATACACATTACATGTTACCTATATCTCATACGTTAATCATATATATGCACACTATTATATATATGTCACTATATATACGCATATTTATACATATTACATCACACACACACACACACACACACACACACACACACACACACACATATATATCACAACAAATACTACTACATATTATCCTATATATATGCATATATTATATATATACATCATATATATCATAATAATATCTATATAATTACACTAACCTTATCTACTATATATACACAACTCACTACTCTGATTGCATATACTTACATAATCAAATTTAAATACACTATAATACACATATACTACATATATACCAATATATACTTCATAATACTAGACAACATATACAATACTATATTATATCAATATATATCATCAAATATGTCTATTATATACCTACTTTATCATATATGTACACACTTATACATATAGTATACACATTCCGTAAACAATTAAAGACAACTTTTCCTAATTTCCTAATTTTAATTTCAAAATGCCAGTTTCCAAGTAGGGGTGCAACTTTAAAGGAGGTCTGCTCACAAACTTTCCTGAGACGTTTCATAACTCAACTATGCACCCAAATCATACCAAAGTTATGAAATCATGAAAATTAATCATTAAAAAACCAAGCCAATCATACCCGTAAATCAATCGTACAACGAGAAGCATTTCAATATTAACAATTCAATGAGCAGTAAAAGAGGCAATGCACAATAACTAGCATAAACCAATCAAGTTACTGAACAATAAAAGAGGCAATGCGCATGCATCGACCAATCATGTCACTGAATAGTAAAAGAGGCTATGCACAAACATCGACCATTCAAATCACTAAACATTAAAAGAGGCAACGCACAAGCATCGACCAATCAAATCACTAAACAATAAAAGAGACAATGCATAAGCATTGACCAATCAAATCACTGAACAGTAAAAGAGGCAATGCACAAGCATCGACCATTCAAATCACTGAACAATAAAAGAGGCTATGCAAGGTGAACATGCATCAACCAATCAATCTACTGGATCATTATATATGCACTACATAGTACTTACCAATCAATCTATTGAACAATAAATATGAAATATTAATAATTCTAAAACATACAACAAACTGATCTTTAATCTCTTAACTTTTGAAATTAAAAAAGTAGGATACAACCGAACTAATATTTTAAGTGAGGCTTCCGAATCTTCCATTAACATAAGAGGGGTTAAATTTCTTTCACAAATCACACTTATTATTGTTAGGATATTCCTATACTCCATCCTAGTCCCACCAGTATTTTGATCATTTACATTTTTAGTCATGCATGCACTTTTAGGGTTTTCATGCATCATTTAGGGTTTGCATGCATTCCACTCATTAGTCCAACACCTAGCCCTTAGTTAGCCAACCCCCAGGATATTCTCTCAGATCAGTTTTAGCCCTCCTAGAGTTTAGTGCGCCCTTCCTCCTTGATTTAAGGAAGCCACTCGTCCTCTCTCACCTACCACTCAGTTGCACTTCAGTTATCTTAAGTTGTCTTCAATTCTTTCCTTGATTTAAGGCTAGACTGACTCTCAACTGACTGTATCACTGTAATGCCTACCTCAGCACTCATGATTGAATTGATTATTTTAGACTTATGATTGATTATATTATTTGAGACCTATGATTGATCATACTACTTTTGAGACCTACGACTGATTTGACTATTTGAGGGCACTGGTTTGAAGTGACCCGGAGTTATGAAAACTTGGACCATGAATAATTGCTTTAGATTTTATATGCGAAATGAAAATGGTTAGATAAATGATGAATGTTGAAATTACTTGAAATGAAAAATGATGATTTGTTTATACTCGACTGACTGAGAAAATGAAAAATGATGAATGTTGAAATTACTTGAAATGAAAAATGATGATTTGTCTATACTCGACTGACAGAGAAAATGAAAAGGATGATACAAATGTTTTATAGTGCAGCGCTACTAATATGCGTTTGAGTGTGTGCAGTGGCAGGTAAGACGATTTATCGACTGACCCACAATGGAATTATTGGGGTCGTAAGAACGGAAAGAACACTTAGGGGTATGACGACTGACTGTTGACCCTAAATTAGCAATCCACGCACGGGTGAAGCCGTTTCAGCTCACCCGGGGAAGCGTATGTTGTATGGGCAAGGCCATAATGATTTGGTCACGTAGGATGAGTTGAGGGGCACGCAATAAGGAGAGCCTTATCCCTCAACATCCCTTAGTCTCCAAGGAGCTTAGTTGAGAGATTGCGATAACGGTTCCTGGTCACTACGCAGTACTCCCCATAAGAAGGAAGAAATGAAACTGTTGGAAGGGCCCGTCGAAGAGGCACCTGGACAAGAAAAGATAATGGCATTTAAAGAATGAAATTGAAAACTCATCGAAGATAAATTCATGTGACCTTAAATTAAAAGACAAGTACCAGAAAATAATATTCAGTATTCTATTGTTAAGAGAAAGGAAGAAAAACATAAATGAAAAAGAAAAAACAAAACAAAACCATTAGTTTAGTCTAAACTATTTCGTTTATCTACTTTATTGAAAGAATAAAATAAAAGTTAAACTAGAAGTCCCTATAGAAGTTCTTTTAGAACTGAACACTAATAGGAGTTAACTCTAAATGATAATATTCTAGTAAAGAATAAAAGAAGTAGAGAGGATATATATATTATTTAAATTTCTAAAAAAAAATTCTTTTAAATATAAAACACATTTTCTTTTATAAATTTTATTGTTTAAAAGAAATAAATTAAATAAAAACAAGAAGTTTACTAAAAATATATTTAGTAAACTATTTGAGAAACAAAAGAGGAGTAGAACTCTCCTACACCTAACTCCCACTGATTTAGGGAATTAGATGCACATTAAAGACATTGAGACACATGTATTTGAGAATATTTGAAATTAAAATATTAAATTAAATTAAATATGTGCATGGACAGACACATGGCACACAAGAATTTGCTATATAATGAGGGAGGAGAAGGAGAGAAGGATCTCTTGCTCCCTAATGCTGGATGGTCATCATAATCTCGGATTATGTTATGATCCTTGGAGTTGGGATTAGCCGGAACGGGGATTGGGAGATCCTCTCGGGAGGCTAGCTTGTGTTCTTACGATCCCATTAGCTCGGGGGTTCGAGGTGAAGGAGAGTAACCTCGATGCGGTAGGGAGGTCAACCGAGGTGTTGGTCGGTAATTCGTGGAGGTCAAACAACAGATTGGAGCTGCGACTTCGAAGAGGACATCTACGACTGGAACAACTACTGTCACAGGTTCTTTTCCTAGAGAATTTCATTTGCTATTTTCTGTATGGATAAACTGAAATTGTTACTTTCAGCTATGACTTTAGAAGGTTAAATAGTTAATTATTGACAAAAAAAAATATTCTGGAAATTGTTTTTCATTAAGTTCAGTATACTTTTGATGATATAATTATTATGGCATTATTATCTTATTTCTATCACAGTAAGAACGCTCCTATTTAATTGGTTCTGTAACTCTGCATTTTTCCATTTCGGAGTAGTATGTTGTATTCCATTAATGTTCCAGATTCAATTACTTCGAATTTACAGATCAATCAAGAATTCTGGGAAAAACGCCAACCCAGATTTCAAATACTGTGAATTTTAAACTCTGTACCCAAATTACAATGCTCAATTTACCTATACGCAGACCGACTCCTTGCGATGGATCCCCTGCGTTTATTAGCCAATACTCAGTTGATTGATCTTCTAACTTTGGTTTTAATGAATAGTTCAAAGTACAGAGCTCGTTTATCAACCATATAAATTCAGTATTCAGCTTCAGAAAAGAATAAGATCTGATCATGTTTCTCGATCTAATCCTTCAATGCCCAGTTATTCCAAAGATCTAGATTGATCCGACTCCCTGATTTTAATTTCCATGCCAGAGTATTTGCAGAACGAGTTTGGCTGACCGATTGTCCATCTCATCATCTATGTGGTTAAGGTTAATACCCAGATCGACTTGTACTCAATAAAAATGTTTAACCTTTCCTCACATAGATCGACCTCCGAAGTCGTAATCCTGGGATCGAGCTTGTATTGCCATTATAGAGCTCATCCCCATTTTCAGATCGGACTCACTTGAATTTGTTATTTACTTTACCAGAAATTTTATTTCTTAAAAAAAATCTAGACCAGATTGATCCCGACATTTCGGAGGTATGCTCAGTACTTAAATATTTGTTAAAATCTAAAATTGTTCGATTTCGTTATTTCGCTTGTATTTTCAGTATCCTGATCTTCCTTGTTAAAATTTGAACTTGTTTGACGTCTGCATCGGTTTGTGAACTCTGTATCTAAAATTTATATATATACGACCCGAATTGAGCCTCGAGCTTAGCCCTGGCGTATCCCTTACTATGGCTCGGCTCATACCGTGATCGAATTCGAGGAACCCACTCTTGTAATACTTATGTTATACAAAGTGAATTGTGACAACTTAATTGTTATACAAATGTCATGTTATTGACACGGGTATGCACATAATTACTTGTTTCCCTTCTTTTAAAGAGCGTTTCCATAAGATTCTCTCCATGTATTACATCAACCAAACCATGTCATGCCAAAAGCGGTTGGTAACGATAAATCTAAATTCGTCCCATACATTGCACCCCAAGAAGTCCTCTGAACGAATTGCTCTCTGTGTTATATTTGAATACTGAAGGTGTCTTTCCGGAATTAGAATTAAATTTATATTTGTGTACACTTATCGTAAGCCCGGGTGAACTTCTCATTGAATATGCAAGGAATATAAGTGATGTCTTTTATTTATAATCTCATATTACCTTGAGTGCAATGGAAATTCCTCCCAATACTTGAGATATATATTATCCTGAAAATAATGCCTTTCATTTAAGTAATCTCATAGCGTCTCTTGAAAATATTGAAAATGCTTTTTAGCTATCACTGTTCTTTAGAATCAATGCCTTCATTAAATATTGAAAATGCTTTTTAGCTATCACTGTTCTTTAGAATCAATGCCTTCATTAAATATTGAAATGATTTTTAGCTATTACTGTTTTTAGAATCAATGCCTTCATTAAATATTGAAAATGCTTTTAATTATTATTGCTTTAATTTAGAATTTAAGCCTTCTCACAGTGTCTCTTGGAATTATTGAAAATGCTTGGTATGTTTAAATTTATATTAGTTAAAGTGAATATGGCATGGGCGCACAACTCTAGTTTTGAATTATTGTATTCTAATGGGTGAAATTTACATATTAGAGCTATATGGGTATATCATATAGATTGGGTTAGATTTCTTGAATCTACATTTGAATATATATATACATGAGGTTAAAATCTTACTTTATAGGGAGTGTGTATGAAGGTGTATTTTATCCCTAAAAAATTATATCAATACATGTTGCTTAGTCGTAATTGAATCTCATCTGAAACATGAGTAATATAAATGTACATGATTCTTATTTTACATTTATATGGACTATTGCAAGAATTTGAAACGTGTTCTTTATATTATATTAAGTGGTACAAGTATGTTGAGTGTCATGTTAGAATATTGTGACATACCTTTAAATTCTATATTGTTTAATTGAATGATGTTTGAGTGTACAATCTTACTGTTAAACTTAAACATGACGTAGCATGAAGTTATGCATAGAATCATATTTTACTCTAGGTATTGAATCATTTTACTTTTGGATATACATTTAAATAGTGTAAGTTACATAAACATGCATGGATAGGTTTTTCTTACAACTTAGGCCAGATTATACCTATCGATTTCAATCAAATGAATGGAGGGACATGTCCCGAGAAGTACATTTGTATATTCTTTTTATTAAAAAAAAAAAATCACTTGCTCAACTAGAAGAGACCTTACAATCACTCTGATGGACCTCCATGTAGGGTTTGTCAATTTGAGGAAGTGTTTTTTTATTTTTTTTGGTACTAACAACTTCAGTTCAAATGGGTCTCATAAACTTAACCAATAATTAAATTTCTTTTCAAGTTTAAAAAGTAACTATTCAATCCACTAAGCGTGATCCAAGTATATTGAAGGTTTCCTCCTTGTACACGTAAGATGGTACGTTCGTAGTCAAACATTTTCCTGTGATTCCTAATCATACAATTTAATCTTGTATAATGATACCTTTATTCCATCCTTAACATATAGAGCATAAATGCATTTCTAGTTAAAATGTAGTTTCTAATTGTAACTAGGTTGAGAACAACTCATAATATTTACAAAAACAAAGTACTTTTGGAATTCTAAATCTGATATATTAAGACTCTTACCATAAGAAGGTTCAGTATAAACATTGTATTTCCATTATTTCCATTTCATGAAATGCTACTTGACTTTAACTTCATCATTACACTTCTAACCTATCATTCATTTCACTTCTATAAATGTAAAATGACCTATATACCCAAAACTATATTTCACTTTTATGGTTCCATTTTAATAATGTAATATGAATGAAATAATTCTTTTCAACTCCATTAAATGTATACTTGACAAAAAAAAAAGAGTATTTCTTTTTCTATCCATTGGAATATCAAATTGACATTATAAAATACTTTTCAATAATAATACAATATTTTGTTCAGTTATTATGGAAATACAAATTTTCACACATAACATACTTCACCTAAATAAAATGTATCATTTCAATCCCTTTGATACACGAGCAAATTTGCATAGGTACAACCTTTCCCTTCAATTTCTTTGAAATATAAAATTAATTAAATAAAAAAAAAAAAACTACACTTCAATTCTGATTAAAATACAAAATTTACATAATATTTTATATTTCATTTCAATTCCTATTGAAATGCGAAAATTACAATAACCGATACAATTTATTTAATGCCAAAATACAAATATCTTTGATACTGGGAAAAACGCCAAACTTATAACTGATACAATTTTTTTTTAATGCCAAAATACAAATATTATCGATGCTAGAAAAACGCCAAACTTTATGACTGATACCAATCATTTAATACAAATATCTTCTATGCTGGGAAGAACGCCAAACTTCATAACTGATACAATTTATTTACTAATCAATTACAAACTTCTGCAAACAGTGAGGATGCCTATCCTCTTAATCGGTTACAGAATTAATTAAGGTCAAATGCAATTTTCCATAAAGCTGGAGAATTGGGCACAATCAAAGTTCTGCAAACGTTTATCACTGGAGATTTCTATCGATTGGGATACTGGAAAGATTATGCACATACGCCAGATTTACAATGCTATCAAATCTAAAATCCAAAATCAAATTCAACAGTGAAATAGTCACAAAAAGAATCGATTTCTAGTTGGAGAATTGGGCACAATCGCCAGATCTGCCAACGTTTATCAATGGGGATTGCTATCGATTAGGATACTGGAAAAATTATGCACATATGCCATATTTACAATGCTATCAAATCTAAAATCCAAAATCAAATTCAACAGTGAAATAGTCACAAAAAGAATCGATTTCTAGCTGGAGAATTGGGCACAATCGCCAGATCTGCCAACGTTTATCACTGGGGATTGCTATCGATTAGGATATTGGAAAAATTATGCACACACGCCAGATTTACAATGCTATCAAATCTAAAATCCGAAATCAAATTCAACAGTGAAATAGTCACAAAAAAGAATCGATTTCTAGCTGGAGAATTGGGCACAATCGAATTTGTACCAATGATAACTAGACAGAATCACAATTTCTAGATCTGGAATTAGAAATATACAGAGAACTTAATAACAAGAATCGACTTCTGAAAATGGGCATGCAATCGAATTTGTACCAATGATGGCTAGAAGGAATCACAATTTCTAGATCTGGAATTAGAAATATATAGAGAACTTAATAACAAGAATCGACTTCTGAAAATGGGCATGCAATCGAATTTGTAACAATGATGGCTAGACGGAATCACAATTTCTAGATCTGGAATTAGAAATATACAGAGAACTTAATAACAAGAATCGACTTCTGAAAATGGGCATGCAATCGAATTTGTAACAACGATGGCTAGACGGAATCACAATTTCTAGATCTGGAATTAGAAATATACAGAGAACTTTAATAAAAAGAATCGACTTCTGAAAAAATATTTCAGAGATTGTAAGAAAATGAAATCGACTTCTAAATTTTTTTTATTACAGAGATTATATAAAAAAATGAGATCGACTTCTGGATATTGAAAGAGGAAAAGATCTCAAGATGAAAAGACGTTACATCACGGATCAATAGTTTTCACAGAGTTGAAATAAAACAATGTTCAGTGATTTGAGATCCACTATTTCTTCTTTAAACAGGGTATTATGGTTTCGCATACCAGAAATATAACTAAGAAAGTAAAACAGATATTGATAACAGAATTTATAATTACTTTAAAACACAGTCATTAGATCGATCTTATAATATACAGAAAACAATAATGAAAAACGATTGAACCTGGTTCGTTTTGTTGAATCCGAGTTGGAGTAACTATTTGATGTAGCAACCGATATGATTATTCGATTATTCCAGTTGTAATGATGGCAGCTCCAATCAGAAGGTGAACCTCCTCGTTTTCCACAGCTTCAAATTCGTCGCTAATCACCACGGTCACAGACGGACACCTCGGTTAACCACCCAACCACTCTGGAAGTACTCTTCTTCCTTCCAGACCCTCGAGTTAATCGGGCCATAGAGTTCACACAAGTATTTCAGAAATTCAGCTTAGGCATCCCTTTCCACCAGGATTTCTTAGCCAAACCCTTAGATAGAAGCAAGTCTTTGAGGCATTCGAAAATTACGACAATCGTCCAAATTATGGGCCCTTTACACATTCCCCAAGCCTTCCTTATAAAGAAAAATCTCATGCGACACTTGTCGCTTCATGCATAATTAAATATTTTTAATTAATTATTTAATTAAAACACTCACCCATCCAAGTGTCAGTTCCTCTGGGAAGTGCACCAACACCCCTAAGTTTGCTCCAGTTTGTCCCCCAGATATTTTAATTAACTCCTAGCTTTTAGTTGACTAGGTGTCTAATCTTAGGATTCTGTTTTGCTCCTAAATAATGATTTCTATTATTTTAAATTCTCAACAAAAATAACTATTCATGTGCAAATGCCTAAATTATTTTTATGCATTTGCTAAGTAATAATCTAGAGTTATTCTCATAAGTTTTTATGCAGTTAAATTTAACAATCAAACTCACTAGGATCACAGTGCCACGCCGTTGGGATCCTAATTCCTTAATTTTAATTCCCTGACATGGCACCACTCCCCCGGGTCCAGTCATCCATGGATTCCATTCTTGGGCATGGTACCGCATCGTTGGGTCCTTGTGTCCATTCTTTCCGTTCTCGACAGGGTACCGCAACGTTGGGCCCTTCTGCCACCATCTTTCCGTTTTGACTTGCGGGAACTCTTGTAGGGATTTTAGGAATCGTTACCATCCATCCTCCGTCTACATGCTATCTAGGGACTAATGGCGCTGAGGAGTGAGTCCGTTCTCACTGCGCGCCCCTCAACTCGTACATGACCAGTTTCGTCGTGGCCCACCTCGTACGCTCTCATGCATTCCTCTTGAGCAAGCAGATCAGTGCTTATCTGCTCATGCGTGGTATTCTTGTCGGAAGTCGATATCGTCGTCGCTCCCCCTGTGTGTGATTTACCCGTACTCTACGACCCTTCATGTTCCTTTGTGTGTCTGTTGGTGAACCGTCTCACTTGTTTCTGCACACACTTCTCACAACAATTTATTAGTAGCACTGTTCTCAATAATCATCATCTGATTTCTAAATCTAGTATTGTTAAACATTTATGATTTATTCAAACTTCTAATCAAATATACATTTTGTCGACAAATACATAATCACCATACAGCTAGTCGTTAAGCATTATCCATCAACATAATTTTCCATAGTCATAGCTAATCGTTTAACATATGCAATTATTCATTTACATTAACAGTTCAAATACACATACTCAAAAATAAGGCCAAAAGGTTATTTAATTAATGTTTCAATCGGTCGGGTCACTCAGCAGGTGCCCTCAATGTCTACAAAAGTCTAGGGGCACTACACTCCACTGAGACTTGACTGCCCATTCTGACTCCAGTTAGCTCCTCATGCGCCCTCCACTGAGCCTCCTTCATTCAGTTAGTGTCTCCATGTGCTAGTTACATTCAGTTACACCTACCACACTCAGTTAGAATCAGTTTGACTAATGGTTGACAGTTTCTTGTGCATTGATGACTCCACAGATGATGAGATAGACTACTAGTTGTGCTCCGATGACACTCCAGTGATCCTTTGATCACTCCATGAAGGCTAATTCGAATTGCCACCTTAGGCATTTGAATCCTCATGCATTGTACTACTTATTTGTCCATATTGTGATTAATTAATTAGTGTGTGAAGTATTTTTGCTTCTATCCGAGTTCTACTGTATTATTATTTTGTTGCTTATTATACTGCATTGACCACTCTTCTCCTATTTTCTTGCTTAATCATAATTACTCTTGTGAGGTATACATCATCTCTTAGATCTGCTGTGAGGATTTTCACATGGTATTAGAGCATGTTGAGAGTATTGTTTATCTCCATTCTTGAGAGTTTTTTGCAGGCTATTACCAAGATTTTAAGTGCAGCAGTAGCAGTTGCAGATATTCTCTATTGTTTTTACACGTCTTCTACAACTTCCATGTATTAAGAAGAAATCTATCCTCCTCCATTCAACTATGATCCTCTTTCTGCATTCAACTATGATGAATGGAAACCAAAGATGATAGCACATTTGAAGCGAAATGGTCTCTTTGATTATTGTTTGAGAGACAGTTCGAATCGTCTGAAGAAAAGATTGACTAGTTAAATAATGGTGACAGAGCCATGGGAACCATGATGCTTGCTATGTCTCGATGCTTGGTACATCAATTCATTGATGATGTTGAATCTCCAAAAGAGCTATGGGCCTACCTTGATGAAATATTTGGCAGATGGAATGAAGGGATTGGTCCAAACCCCTTTGAGAAAAAGCCGAGTGATGCATTCGCTCCCCTTGATGGTCTCTCAGATCATGAACCAATATCATCTCATATTGAAGTTGTCCACAAAGAACCTGTAGATTCTACACTCATGATCCAACTTTCTTCTCTTTATGTGCCAGCTCACACTCTAGATATTGCAGAAGGTCCTAAATCCTCTCTTGCACCAGATTTTGCTGGTTTGCATCATGATCTTATGAATGTTTCAAAGGTAAATTAAGCCATTGGAGGTAATGCATTCGCTCTCCTTGATTAATCACCTCTTACTTACTACTATATGATCATTAATTCATGCTTTCAGAAGGTTATTGAAGATTATGGCCATTGCCATTCGCTTGGGATAATTTCTCATGCAATTACTGGTTTTGATCTCACCTCTAATGGTTCAAAGGAGATCTCAAGAAACCATGATTCAAGTCTTGGATCTAGTTTGGATTCTAAGCAATCACTACTTGGGATAATTTATCATACATATGATGGTATTGATCTCACCCCTACTGGTTCAAAGGAGATCTCAAGAAACTACTTTTTAAGTCTTAAATCTGATTTTGATTTCAAGCAAACATGTAATAGTTCTTTTTGGCATAATCTCACCCATGGTGGTTTGAAGGAGAAGACAAAAGACTATATGCACATCCAAATATTTGATCCTACCTCAACTGATTCGAATCACAGGTTCAAGGATCATCCTCATACTTTTGGATTTGTTCTCATCACATTCGATCTGAAGAGCAAGTACAAGCACATGCTTTTTGAGCATGATCCACTTCTTCCCAAGAAGAAGATACCTCCAGACATATGACCAAGCATCACACCTGCTTGAGTTTGGAGCATTTATTTTTTATGTGTGTCTTACAGTCTGTTTTGAGGGGGGGTATTTTTCCCATGAAATTTTCCCCACTTCCTTGGTTTATTGACTGTTATTATTCATTGTATTGGGTGACCTTTGGTCTTAGTTACCAGGGCCCAGGATGGATTAAGGGGGGGTGTTAGGATATTCCTATACTCCATCCTAGTCCCACCAGTATTTTGATCATTTACATTTTTAGTCATGCATGCACTTTTAGGGTTTGCATGCATCATTTAGGGTTTTCATGCATTTGCATGCATTCCAGTCATCAGTCCAGCACCTAGCCCTCAGTTAGCCAGCCCCCGAGAGCTTCTCTTAGATCATTTTTATCCCTCCTAGAGCTTAGTGTGCCCTTCCTCCTTGGTTTAAGGAAGCCGCTCGTCCTCTCTCACCTACCACTCAGTTGCACTTCAGTTATCGTCAGTTTTCTTCAGTTCTTTCCTTGATTTAAGGCTAGACTGACTCTTAACTAACTGTATCACTCCGATGGACCTCCACTAAGACTTGATTTCCCATTCTGACTCCAGTTAGCTCCTCATGCACTCTCCACTGAGCCTCCTTCATTCATTTAATGTCTCCATGTGCTAGTTACATTCAGTTACACCTACCACACTCAGTTAGACTCATTTTGATTGACGGTTGACAGTTACTTGTGCATTGATGACTCCACTGATGATGAGATAGACTACTAGTTGTGCTCTGATGACACTCAAGTGATCCTTTGATCACTCCATGAAGGTTAATTCGAATTGCCACCTTAGGAATTCGAATCCTCATGCATTGTACTACTTATTTGTCCATATTGTGATTAATTAATTAGTGTGTGTGAAGTATTTTTGCTTCTATCTGAGTTCTACTATATTATTATTCTGTTGCTCATTATACTGCATTGACCATTCTTCTTCTATTTTCTTGCTTAATCATAATTACTCTTGTGTGGTATACATCATCTCTTAGATATGTTGTGAGGATTTTCACAATTATCCAAATGAATATATACAAAATATTTATAACTCTGTGGAAGGCCCAACAACCGCAATGTTGGAACCTAAGTTATGATACCACTTTGGAATGTACCCGACCCCAAAACCAAGGTCATAGGAACATGTAAACGAAGTATGAATAAAGGTATATCATAGTGGATTAAGTTTAAACAAATGTTAAGATGTGATACCATCAATCCAATTAAATCAAACATACCGCCTTTAAAATAATTGCGATACTTTAATTTTTTTTATAAAACTCTCCAAGAGCTCATGCAGATGCAACACTGTGCAAGCATGACAATGAAACAAGTTTTACAAATTTTAATAAACTTGGACCTTAGTATTATTAAAACATTAAAGGTGACCATAATAAACCCAATAATTCTAACTAATCATATTTATGAAATTCTTTGGAAACAATTACAAACTAGATCTTTCCGCCATAAAACTATGCAATTTATGGCACTCTCATCAATCCAATTTATGACACTTTGATTAACAGATTTGCATTACTTATTAGGTCAGATCTGAAACTAACACCTAAAACCATTCAAAAATTTAAAATGGAAAATATAGATCTATCATATACAACCATTAATTGATATAGATATTATATCTACTATTGCTATAAAAATTCATTATCGGATCGTCCGGTAAGCATCCAAATCCCTGCAAAACCAACTGTGAGTCCCAAATAAAAAAGCATACCAGCTATATGAGGAACTCTATATCCACCAAGGTAACTCTAGAGAATTCACATACAACCATACAACATCAGATATTCAATTCTCCAGAGAAAATATCATATCAATCTAGTTTTCCAAGCATAAAACCCATCAACTAGTGATCAAAACTCAGTAATTTCAACTGTAGAATCATAGAAAATATATGATCATCCATGGAGGACACACATGTAGAGTATTATACAACACATAAGACATGTACAAACATATTTAAATTTTCAATTAAGATCATATCTCAAAACAAGGAGAAAACTCCAATTTCCAAGCAAGATTCCTCAACTAGAGTTCCAAAAACCAAGCCATTCCAATTTTGAATTCGTCTATAGGTTTAATCAGCCACAAAGGGAACATTTACAGAGTAATATACATCAAATAAGCACATAAATCACATATGTCAAGCTTCCATTAATATTAGATATCAAATAGAAGAGAAAATAACCAATTTCCAAGCAAGATTCCTTAACTAGAGTTCGAGAAACCAAGCAATTTCAACTATGGATTCATCTACAGATCTGATAATCCATGGAGGAAATATTTGCAGAGTAAGATACAACAATTAATAGATGAATAAATATATTCTAATCTTCCATCAATAGATTAGATCTCAAATATAAGGGAAAAACACCAATTTCCAAGCATTTAAACCATCAAATCTGGATCCAACCATTGATACAACTACCGGGATCATCAATAGTAAATAGTTCATCCATGGAAACAATGAAAAAATCATATAAACATACTAATTTACATAAATTAAACCACTTATCTTAATAATGTATAAATTGGCATCAACTAGACCACGTTCCACCCAGCCTTAGGCACTACCAAGCCAAATGCTCTTGGACATGCCACGCTCGAGCTGAGGCCACTGATCCAAAAGAAGAGGTGCACTCAAGAGTAGCTCAAGTATCTATTTGAGAAGCCGCAACTCAATTCCTCACCACCTACTTTCTCCTCCACCTCACTACCAAGTGCAATGGTAATCCCTTCACCCCTTAGGTCCTTTAGGACACCTCCATTGGCCACCAGGATTTATGTGTAGGTTCAGGATGGAGACAAATAGTGGACATGAAGGAACTATACCAGAGATGTCCAGGATTACCACAAACACAGTACAAGATCATAGTGCTTCAATCACAAATTTCATTCACATAGCAGAGCATACATGACTTCCCAAGCTCACAAGCTTACCAAGCTCTCACCATCAATGGCACGAACAACCTAGAACAACCAACAATAATCAACCTTAACCAGGGAGATCAACCAAAAATAATCCAAAACAATCAACAACCTTAAACAAGGAGATCAAACATGGATTTATAGATCAAAGAAGGTAATTCTAACCCAAGAGGGTAAAAACCAAGGTAAGCCAACTCGAGTCAACCCAAGGGGGGGTTAACTCAACCACAAGAGGATAACTCTAATCCAACCCAAACAATTCAAATTTCAAGGAGAGTGGCTCCAAGTCACTGTACCCAACTCAAACTAATGTGTGCACATATCAGCCATGAAGAGGAATCAAAATTAGTGAGGTGAGGTGTTACACAAACCAAGGCATCTTCCCAAAATAACAAAGGAGGGGTTACACAAGGAGTTACCTAAATTTTGAGGTGTCAAGGCTAAAAATATCCAATGAGGGTGAACTTGTGCAAATGGGGGTTACAAATCCAAGTGTAACCTCCAAAAAGGAGTTACAAAACCACCAAAGGGGACCAAATGACAAGTTGGATCCATCCAAGCACCCACTAAATCATGAATTAGGCTCAATAGTACCAAATAGGCTAAAATAATCAAAATTTGAGTTCGTTGTACAATGTTTGGGTGATAATCAACTAATAAAGTCACCAAAGCATAAATACGGACCAAGCTCCCATACTCTTTTAGTGGTACCTGGTGTGCCGATTGTTTTTATTAATTAATTATTTACAAAATAATAATGTCTCTTGGTTATTAGAGACCCTTGTCTTGGCACCTTGTGCCACAATAATAAACGATTACAAATTACATATGTCCAGGAATTAACACACATGGTATTAAATGTTTTTACAGTTCCATTTTCTAGAGGATGACATAGTGCACTTTTACAACCCTATGTGCATAATCGTGTGCATAGTGGCCTTTCCAATGTAATCCTCACCTCCAAATCCATCACACACTTCAACCAATATATCCCACTTATCATGGTTAGCACACACATTTTGAGAATTCCATCAACTCCTAGTTTTTATGGTTGTCCTTTAATCAACAAATAATCTACAACCTTATTATTAGTGGTATCCTTTTTGTGAACTTGGACACACGGTTAGAAATTCTATGACCTCTACATATTGATTTGTAACTTCTTAAAATTCGAATTTTAATGGTCAAAGGACTATTAAAGTGTGCATTTGGACATCATATGGAATATTAATTCTACACCACATCCATTCTCTCGGTTATACCATATTTTGTATGGGGTGTCAAAGGACCATTTGAAGTTTAAGAAGTTCATCTGTACTACTCTATGACCTCTACATATTGATATGGAACTTCTTAAACTTCTTAAACTTGTTAAAGTGGGCATTTGGACATCATATGGAATATCAATTCTACCCCACATCCATTCTCCCCATTACACCATATTTTGTATGGGGTGTCAAAGGACTATTTTTCATGACACATATGGACTTTCTATGGACCATTTTATAGATCATGGGAATTATTATGGTGCACGTGTTCTCCTTGGTATCTGACCTTGGCCACCCATGGGTATATGGTATTCATGGAAAACGATTTTCACAATCAATGATCATGGGCATTGTGATTGTGCATGTGTTCTCCTTGGTATATGACATTGGCCATCCATGGGTATCTGGTATTCATAGAAAATGTTTTTCACAATCAATTTGACATTTCCTTTCACTCTCATCAGCATGGATTGGCTATGTTGTGCCAATGGTGGAGTTTGCTTCAGTTATATATCATGTAAATTTTCAGCTTGATGGAGGCATTTTTCTCATGTTGGATCATTGTTGGGGAGATCACCATATTATTTATCCATTCTCATGATGTTCTAGCCACTACTTTCACTTGGTTGTTGCATAGTGGGTTCATGTTTTGTTCCTAGTTGTTTGTGTCCTCTAGCACATGGTGGGTGCTCGTTTTAGTGTTTTACCTTGGTGTCACTCACATTTTATCACCTTTCCATCTTTGTACCTAGGTATCATTCATATTTAATCACATTATCACTTTTTACCTTGGTATAATCCACATTACACTCACATTCCATCATAATTCCATTCCTAGAGGGTGCATTAGTCATTTTATCCATATCCATATAAATTTCATTTCATATTTAGCCTTTCATTTGTCATATTTCATCATTTCTCCATTTCCAATTCTTAACGCATCAAAGGGGTTTGGTATGTTTTTATTATTGACTAATTGAACCCAAACCTTATCTTGAGTGTTGCATTACTAGCATATTGTTATTCATATGTTATAAACATTCATTGAGGCTTCATTCCCTAAGTTTCATCTTAAAATGTTTTATTCATTCACTAGGGAATGCAATTTGGCATTCCATGTGGTACGACACTTGAGGGAAATACTCCTCCTTGGCACACATATTGAGGCAATGTGATATAAAATTATTATTTTCTAGTGGTTTCCCCCTTTATTAATTCATTGGGTGCATATTGTTGACCCTTTCACATCTACGCATGCCATTTTAGCCTCATCCTTATATCTTGGAACACATGTTGAGAATGTGGTTGAGATTTGCACATGGTTTGAGAAGTTAGTTATGCACATGCTCTAGTCATTTGATCACATCCACCATCCATTCACATTTATCCACTCAACCATTGTTATCCACCCATCCATTCACCCTTTGACCTTATATGTGTGGCACATTCTCCTAGATCTATCCACATGCCTTAATTCCTTCTTGGCACATACTTCTAGGCTAGTAGGTGATGCACTCCATGAGGGGGTTCACATGCACCTTTGAATGAGCCTTGTTCACCTTGTTGAGGTGTAAGGTGACTATGAACTAGTTTGGTCTAATCTCAGAGGAGATCCATTGCACATTTTCGAGATTTCTTGTGGAGTAACCTAGAGAGAGAGAGAGAGAGAGAGACAGAGAGAGAGTTTATTTATTACATATCTATGAGATTTTATTTGTTGCATCTTCACATGGTCTTATTGACCATTAGGGGGTGTACACTTTCTCTTGGAGCTCTCACATGGAGAAATGAAGCATTGTTGAAGACCAATTCATATCCATGTATTATTTTATTTCTAGTTTGACATGTCTATTTTGATCACTTATTTGGCATGTCAATTTTGATCACTTGTAATAATATTAATTTATTCTAAGGTGATTGATCCTAGAACTCTATAAATTAAAGGCTCCCTTCATTTGTAATGGTTGTTGAGAGAGTGCACATCTAAGCATAATAATATTTTATTTTGAGCAAATACTTTTAGAGCATTATTTTCATGTTATGTGAGATTTATGTGAGATAATGGTTTAAGATTGAAGTTGTAGATGTGCAAGCAAGAAGTTAAACTAAGGCCACGCAAGTAAGAATATTACTTCAATGGTGGAGACTATCTAGGTGTGGAAACCCCTCTTTAGATACTTGTTTGTTTGAAGTTTTTTCTATTTTAGTTTTTCACAACCTAGTAGTAACTAGATCTAGGAATATTTAGACAAACACACATAGGATTAGTTTTGAAATTGACATCCTCTTAGAATTATTTCCATGCACAGTTTTTCTGTTTTAATTTTCAGCCAA
Source organism: Larix kaempferi (assembly GCA_027924585.1). Lineage (NCBI taxonomy): Eukaryota > Viridiplantae > Streptophyta > Pinopsida > Pinales > Pinaceae > Larix > Larix kaempferi. Next base: position 1,255,453 of record BSBM01001069.1, on the reverse strand, counting down.
ATATGAGTTGTAGCATGCACTTATGCATCCCATTAATCCTAGGAACCTGATAAAAGCATGTCATATTTTATGAAATTTGATTGTCTCGATTAGTACAAGGAACATTAGGCATGGACATACCTTTCTCACCATCCAAAATATAAAATTTCAGCACTTTTTCAAGCATTTTAGCATTCTGGAAATTATATGTGAAGTTTTGTTTTGAATTTTCTGCAATTTCCAACAATTAATTTAATTAAAATAAATTAATTTGAGATCACATTTAAGCATATAAACATTCATTTTCCATTCATAAACTTGCTCAAACATTTTATTTCTGCTAATTTGAAAATTATAATCAATCATAACATCACCTATATCGATGTTGTAGCAAGTCTAGATACCTTCAATCATACTCTCCTACACTAGAATTACATGATGGATAATAGACTTACATGTTGGTTTGTAAGTCTGAAACTTACCTTGACTCAAAACACCTAACCATATCACAAATTGGATTTGGTTCAAGTTTCAAACACTACATTTCAGATCTCAAACTTTGGACTTGAACTTACCTCAGAGAATCCCCACTTTTGCTAGAGAAGAACTAGCTTAAAGCATGCTCAAGAGATGTTGTGGTGACAATTGGAAACATTCCCAATTTCAAGTTAAGATTTCATCTTGATGGTTGAGATTTTACCACCTTGGGTGCTATTTTTTGTTGTAACACTCCTTAGACTCATTCATAAAAGGAGATGTAATCCTACATTGTGCTTACCAACATTCACAACTATTTCAAAGTTCTTTTTTTGACAATAGTAACTACATATAAATTATTCCATCCAAGGCTATCTTACTAACTAGATATTTAAGTGTAGAAAATGATCTTTGAAAAACTTAAAATGTGTTTGATTTATTTTTTTGCATACACCATTGACAATGCCTCTTTCTTTGTAGTGATGTGGTTCTCAACATTTCATATTTTCCCTACTACCAAATGAACACAATGGTCTTGATTCCCCTCTCTTGGATGTGTATGTACAACACCAATTACATTCTAGATGTACAACACCAATTACATTCTAGATGCATCAACATGCATATAGAAGTATTTAAATAATGATTATAATCTAAATTAAAAGTCACTTTCATATAAGTGACTAACTTGAGAATTCCATATTATCAAAATAAAGTAGTTACATTGTAATGGTAGCACAATTATCAAATCAATGACATGAAAGGAAACCAAAATCATTGTATTGTAATAAAATAAGATTTTATGTGAGTCCAATTTTTTATCATGTCTCCAATTTTTTTGTATTTAAAAGTTTAACATGGTATTAGAGTGGGAAGCCCTTGGGAAATGAAATAAAAAAATTGATACGAAGTGAATGAACTTCATTGTGATTATGACTTAGATAAAATGTTCAAGGAGAAAACCCAATTTATAAGAGTTGCTTACCATACCACTTGTGCAGTTGTTGTGAAGGAGAGCCAACATTAATCTTGCATCAAATACATGTATCCAATTACCATTGAGAAGACAAGACATGCAGACGAGCAAATAATTTTGGAGTACAAAGTGATAGAGAAATATGAGTCTATATAAGGCAAGAAGTAGAGGTATTTGTGTGATTATTTAAGTTAAAGTATCAGTCACAATTTTCTTAATTCTTAGAAAGAAAAGAGGGTGGAGACATAATGTTTACTTCTCAGAAAAGAGTTATTTCTTGTTTAAAGAAGAGGGGGACGAAACAAATTTGTGTATTATATATTCTCAAGATTATTTTCAAACAAATAAAAAATATCATTTTACAAATAGAAAGATTATGCATAGAATTCTTTCATTTTGAGAATATGTTGAGATTTTGATGAGTTTATTTGAGACTAGATGTGATTTATTTACTCTAAGAAAGTGAAAATAGTTGCTAACCCCAATGAATCAAAGGAAATGAATGGTGGTGACAATAGTAGGTTGTGAATTATTATTCCAAGTGGTTGAATTTTCAAAACATAAAGGATGAAAGAAGGTTTAACTCAAAATGGATTGTTGTCCAAGTAATTCGGGAGTCTCAATAATTCAAGGGTTTGGGAATTTAAGGAATTCAGGAGCTTGGGAATTTAGAATAATTCGAGGAACTTAAGGAATTCAAGAAATTTGGAATTTAGAATAGTTTGAGGAATTTAAGGAATTCAGGAACTTGGGAATTCAAAATAATTCAAGGAATTCATTCACTTGGGAATTCGAGGAATTTGAGAATTCAAAATGATTTAGAAGTTTGGGAATTCAGAAACTTGAGAATTTAGAAGATTTGAAAATTCAGAAATTCTTCCCTACAAGGGTGAAGAGATAGCATGATCTAGTCCCTATAAGATTCCTTTTATTTAAAGGAGAGAAGCTACTTAAAGAATAGTGTTTCATTTTATGTTTTTGTTGTAATTCTTGTAGCATTAAAAGGGAGTGTTGGAATATAATGCTCCAATAGTTGTTATAGTCTAATGTAAAATTCATGTTCATATAAGTGACTAATAAATTGAGAATTAGATATTATTAAATAAAGTAATTAAATTATAATGGTAACACAACTACCAAGCCAATGACATAAAAGAACACCAAACCCATTTTATCAAATGGTTTCATTGTAATAAAATAATATTTTACTTGAGTCCATTTTTATCATGTCCCCAATCGTTTTTGTGTGTTTAAAAGTTGAACAATATTTGGACCAAGTAGGAAGACAAGTATAGGCACAATCACCATTTTTTAGGTGATGCAAAGTGTTCTCACATTCTTCTAACCATGCAAATTTAGTCATGTTTTTCAACAATTATTTAAGAAGAATTGGTTTCAACGCAATTCCTTATAAATATTTTATAGTTTCTAGTGTGTCATGTGGAGTAGTAGTTAGAATGAAACGATGCAATGCCACAAAAATGGCCTTTCCACCACTGCAAGGAAGGAGGGAGAAGTGAGCAAAGTCACCGCTCAGTTTTTAAAGGAGGTTGCGATCCTAAAGAGGGGAAGATGAAGGGAAAATGGAACGCACTAGATTAATTATTAAAATATGGGTTTTAATGTTCACATAAAGTTTCGTTTATTTTAAATGTATACTTCACTTAGGCTTCAAGGTTCTCTAATAAGATAAAAACTCAATGTGTAAATGAAAATCTAATGGAAAATATAAATAAGGAAATACCCAAATGAAAAGAGAGAAAACAAATGAACACACATGAACCAACACAATTTTATAACCATTGATGGACTCAACAAGAAGATGAAATCCAACCATGCTTCAGGACACCACTGATCCTCTTGTGTTGTACTTGAAAATAAAGTCTCCAATGCAATGCAACATATGCACAAAATCTATCAAATAATTGAAAACAATGCCACTAAGTGGTAGTGAAGCTCCCTTAGTTGTGAGGTGCTCTCCTTGCAATATTAGTGTCGGTAATCCTTTTTGGAGAAGGGATTATAAATATCCAATAGAACCCACAAGAGAAAAACCTACACCTAGCTCAACTAGTGGGTACAAAGGGAGGAATCCAAGGTAAGACATGAGCATAACAATGAAGGTACTTGTCCTACTATGAGGGAATTGATGGAGACCAAAGTTTCAAGAAGCATAGGTGCATAAGGGTGTGAGAGGTTCAATAAAAAATTTAATAGACGAATAATGCTGATTTTCCAAGTGAGAACCAAGAGTTCAAAACAATACAAAATGAGGGCTACTTATAGACGAGAAAAACAAATAGAAAAATCCAACATATGATAAATAAACATTGAGGAAAAATCAAAGGCTTGAACTACTATTTGTCAATCAAATTTGATGGTCTCAAATAGATCCATGATTTTTTCATTGAAATTATGCTCTTTGGTATGTTGTTATGCGAGAGATAGAGGTATATAAATAATACATTTGAAGGATGGAACACCATGGGAGAAATGAAAGAGAGAGAGATCATGTTTGAACCTTTCAACCGTTTTGTGCAACCATAATGAATATGAGGACATTGGGAACCTTCAGAAATATATCTCTAACTACACAAGGTGGACTAGATCAAGCATGGATGTTGAGGCTAATTCAAGGTAAGGATGAGAATGTTAAACTAAGGTATGCACCAAGGAATAAGCATGATAAAAGCATGAACTATGAAATAAACAAAGGGGACTATAGCTAATCACTAGGCATCAAATGGGGAAAACACATTCATACAACTAACCCTTGGCAAAGGGATAACCAAGAGAAGGTTACCAATGCAAGTGATCCATTTTGAGATGATGGAGGCATCATGAGAATATTTGGGATTTGAGTGCACATATTCACTAAGTGAAAAATCCATTCACTGCATATTTTTAGTGTACCTAAGCCAAGTATTTCAAAATAAATAGGCACACTAGCTCAATGAGACAAGAAAGACACTAAAATTTGACTTCCAAGCAGGTAGGAGGCTTTGGAACTCAGGGAAGGGTTATGGAACAAGTATATGGTCTCTATTATGACAGTTTCTGTAGTAGGAATGTCTGCAAAAAATTGCAAAGGTCGATTTTGTCAATTCGATCTTCGGGAGTGAGATTTCCCAATTCGAAACTTCAGAGTTGCCTTGTTTTCAAATCGACTCAAACACTAGTAAAGGCTCACAAATTTTCAGTCTGAAGGTGGGGACCAAACCAATTTTCTGTCTAGTTTCCAAATATGGCTTCATATTTTCCAATATACAATCAAAAGGCACTTTTTAAAGCAAATTACAAATTTTGGTCAGAATTGGCACACATTGAGCATAAGTACATAAACATGAAAATAAAAAAATGAATTTCTGCATAACAGAGATGGGTTTTTTATTATTAGAGAGCATCAGAGAGTTTATTACATCAAGTATTTAATTCTACATCCATATGATCCATAGAGTCCCTAAACCAACTCTCTGAAATCGAAGGACACACCAAAAACACACTATGAGTAGCTATAAGCCAAAATGTGGACTATGCTTATCCACCAAGCTACTTGATGACTACCACGACCTGTTGAAAACCTGAAATCATATGTTAATGGATATGAGTACTTCACTCCTTGATTCAATATAATGAGGGGCCTATCACCCTCTTGGTAAGCGTGGGGAGCATCACCCAAGCCATGAATTTCCAATGCAATCCAATTCAATTTATTCAAAAAAATATCCAACCCCCAAATGAGCCATGTACCCTCCTTTTATGCTTGCTCCTTGACCTCCAAAACCATGCTAAAAAACCATGGGAAACCCAAAACCATATACAAAAACCATGGGGAGTAACCTAACCATTGATTTCTTTCACATTGGCCACATTCAATGTACCGCTTGACCACTATGTCGTGTAATTCACCCTCCAACAACCGCTTGGACCATTTTCTAACCAACATTGACCATTTCCACAAATCAAGGCGCCATCCTAACTAATTTTGACCACTTCTCTCCCTTCAAATTTGAATTTGGTCCAACCTTCATTATTGATCTCCACTAGATTCTCATATTTTAAGGAAACCAACCAATTTGCTAGTTGGAAATATTTAATATTTTACCACTTCTTCAATTTTTCCAACCAATCTTATCCCCATCTAACCAATGCGCCCATTTGACCGAAATTACTCATTAAATGCCCAATTACTTTCATAATTACCTCTTTGATTTAATTAAGTGGGAAACATTCTTCAATTAATCCCCCATTGGATATTTTTGCTTGCAATCTTGAATTAGGGGGTCTCATGTGACCAAATTATCCCATAATAATTATTCTTGAGAACCTTAGGATAATTTTACTTAGGAAATTTAATTATTTTAGCCACCATATTAATTTTTATGAATTTTGCCTAGATGACCATGTCCAATTTTCCTTAGGCCAAAATTGGGGACATGACAATATTGCCCACATGGCACAAGATGTTATTGTAAAGCATCATATTTTGAATTTATCATATAATTTGGTGATGAAAATAAATAAGTGGCCTTAAAAAATACTAATAATAAAGGATGATGATGATGATAAATTAACTAATTTATTGTTAAATAAAAACTTAAAAAAATGAGAAATTACTAAAATGAAATTAAAGGAGAAGCCAAACAAAGAAATACTAACTAAAACACATGATTAAATATAATATTTGATTGTTTAATGAAGTGAATTCTATGCATGGGGATTTTTGCATAGATTCATGTGAAGAATAACTCTCTAATGGATGGTGAGGATGTGGTGAAGGTATCTTTTGCTTGGAGCATCTTAACTCTTAGAGGTTTGTCTTTGGAGCTTGGGATTTAGAAGAAAGAGATACGACTAGAAACTGGCATATTCTATTGATTGAGGGATTGGGGGTTCTCAATCATATTGACTAAGAGGTTGGTTTCAAGGAGAGTTGTCCCCCACACTTGGTTTCCTTGTTGGTTGTGGTTTTCGATTGCTGCTTGGCTGGAACAAATGGATGTTGATTGTTGCATATCTTTGGTAATCCAAGTATTTTTCATCTAATTCTAGGTAATTTATACATCCTCCTTGTCATGTTGTGTAAACATAACTATTTAATTAAACACTTTATGTCTTTGAATATGGTATTTTAAATTAATTTATTCAATGATAGTATTGTACTTAATTTATTTTGAATATGTTTAGTCAATTAGATGCATTAGTATTTGAGGTTTTAAAGTTATCCATGAATATGATAACAATGAGGTGTTATGCAAAGAGAAAGTGGCAAGTAAGGAGGAAAACAAAGCTCACAACAATAGCAAATGCTTTTTTAAAAGAAAAAAACAAACAAATGCAATGGTGCATAAAAGGGATAGACTCATATGATAGTTGTAGAACAATTAGTGCCTAAAAATAAGGAGGGAAATATATTATGAGTAGAGGTACATGCCAAACAAGAGGTCCTCTTGCCCAAACATCAACATCACTAGTGAAAAATCTAAAAGCTTCACATAGACACATGATAAATAACAAGCTAGATAAGGGAAAGTAAGATCACGAAGCAATCTTACATGACAAGTAGAGAATGCCAAGGACAATGATACACATAATTTATATCTACTAAGCATAAATTAAAGGTTAATCTAATCAAATCATTAATCTATAAAAACACTAGCTATAAATTAAATCATGAAAAATGATTTAGTAACATGCCATGAGAAAAAAACATTTAATGATAGAAAGCATGAAGCCATATACAAGCATGATAACATTGGCTAGTAGAAAGTCAACAATACTAAGATCAAGTGATAGTTTACTACAAGAGCATCATAGAGTATTCATCAACAATAAAATATAACTAACCCATGAAATCAACAATTACAGAGCATGGTAAGTCTCTTTATTGATAGTAAAATATTAACTAGGCTATAATAATACAATAAATCTAACTACTAAAAAATTGAAATAGCTTCCTCATACCACGATGAGGTTAGTTCCCCATATTTAGTATTGCGACGAAAACTTTAGCACCATTCAATTCAATGAAATTCAACTTAGAAGTTGTTAATGGGGGGTATATATTCCATCAAAGTAACCATAGGAATTTCACTTGGCCCCAATTGTTGTTAAGTGCATCAGTGCACATCCATAAGTGTGAGAAAAAACACATTGAGCACATGCATGCCACTTTAGGATTTGAACCCTGGTGGGGATATCTTAGCTACCTGCTTTCACCATTATGAAAATCCACTATTGACGACATCTAAATTTTAACAATAGATTACAACAAACTAATAAGATACAAGGTTTAGCCATCAATATAATACAATCAAACCATGAGCTAGAATCAATATGTAAAAGGTGTGATACGAGCAATTACTTGTGCATTTCATGATACAAAAAATGGCGAGGTGCTTTATTTGTCTTTTGAACATGTGGAAACCACTAGAGGGAGACTATATAGACTGCTACAAAAGGGAACGATATGGAACGACACACACATTAGTGATTGAGCATGTGACCTCCATATGAAAATAAAATTGCAATAAGCATGTCAAACATCAAGGGAAGTGGGCACATACCTTGAGTTTAACATGAAATGAAGCCAAGTATGGACTTCTCCAACTAGGGAAAGACAAACAAGTAAATTCCATTCCCTTGAGAGGAGGAGGGGATACAAAAGCCTACATGAAACAAAGATAAAAAAATAAGGTGACATAAGTAGGACATAGGGTTTTGAAAAGTAGCTTGGTGAGAGAATGCATATAATTGTAGTTCTGTGGGGTGCATCAACCATAACCATTACATCAATATTCAACCCAAGAGAGGGAAATATTACCCATTTCCACTAAGTCTGCATATCTTAGGTGTGGCACCCCACATAACATACAAGTCTTATAGTGATTAACATGAGAAAAATTGAAAGAGGAAACACCAACCACTACCCAGAGTAACATGGGGTAGATGGGAGGAGAAAGAGATTGGGAAATTATGTTTATGATGGAGGGGTTAGACTCAAGGCTCAACACCTCCAAATAAATCTTAATAAATAGATACGAAATACCATATCATAATATATAACGAGAGAGTTAGGGTTCAAAGGAGGAAACAACAATAGTGGAGGGTTGTTGGGTGACATGAAACTAATCATGGGAATCCAAAGAAGTGACCCTAAAAGAGGCAAGGCACATGGAGAAGGGAGAAAAGTCATGGTTGATCAATAAATATTAACCTACATGGAAGAAAAAGGGCTCTCCCATGATGGTGTAAGGGACAACCAATATCACTTCAAACTATTGCAAGACCCTAAGAGAAGAAAGGAACATGGATAAGGGAGCAAAGCCATTGTTGATCAATAAATATCAATCTACTTGGAAGAACAAGAGCTCTCCGATGATGTTACAAGGGACAAACAACATCACATCTAACCAATGGAATCCCAATTTGATGTTTTACCTTAGGTCACGAACACTAAAAAATTAGTATTCATAGTTTTATATGCAAGAATGAGAGAGATTTTAATGCTTCCAAAAATTTTAGTATTGGATTTGATAAATACCACAAGGGTCCAATATGTAGGATTAAAATTGGAAGCCCCAAGTGTAGGGACCCCCATTTCGGGTCCCCCAAAAAGACTTTCGACAGTAGTTGAGCACTCCGTTGACGAAGTCCTTATATGTACAGTCGTCGATCTTCCTCGAACCGCTCCCACCCTTGCCGATTTTACCAAGAGACCCTCGGTTGACCACCCTACCGTATCGGGGTTACTCTCCTTCACCCCGAACTCCTGAGCTAATGGGGTCGTAAGAACACACTAGCAAGCTTCCCGAAAGGATCTCCCAATCCTCGTTCCAGCTAATCCCAACTTCCAAGAATCATAATATAATCCGAGATTATCATGCCCATCCAGCAGTAGGGAGCAAGAGATGTTCTTCTTTCCTTCTCCTCCCTCATTATATAGAAAAAGTCTGTGTGCCATGTGTCTATCCATGTACATATTTAATTTAATTTAATAATTTAATTTCAATTATTCTCAAATACATGTGTCTCAAATATATTTAGTGTGCACCTAATTCCCTAAATCAGTGGGAGTTAAGTGTGGGAGAGTCTTACTTCTCTTTTGGTTCTCATTTAGTTTACTTAATATCTTTTCTTTGTAAACCAGTTGTTTTTCATTTCTTTATTTTAAATATTTAGAAATAATATTTATAAAAGAGAAAGTATCTTTTAATTAATAACATCTAATCTATTTTGATTTAAAAAGTTTTAAAAGATTATAAATGATATATATATACTTATTTAATTCTATTATTCCTTAATAGAATATTTTTATCTAAAGTTTAACTTCTATCAGCATTCATTTCTAATAGAACTTCCTTAGCATATTTCTAGTTTAGTTTTAGTTTTCCTTCCTTTCATAAAGTAGACAAATAAAATAATTTAGACTAGACAAATTGTTTTTGTTTTGCTTCTTTCTCCATTTCTAATACTCTTCTTTTTTCTTAAAAATAAAATAAGGAATATTATTTTATTTTAATTTGTCTTTTAATTTAAAGTCACCTGAATTTATCTTTGATGAGTTTTCAATTTCTTTATTTAAATAACATTATATTTTTCTTGTCCAGGTGCCTCTTCGGCGGGCCCTTCCGACAGTTTCATTTCTTCTTTCTTATGGGGAGTACTGCGTAGTGACCGGGAATCGTTACCGCGATCTCTCAACTATGCTTCTTGGAGACTAAGGGATATTGAGGGATAAGGATCTCCTTATTGCGCACCCCTCAACTCATTGTACGCGACCAAATCATTATGGCCTTGCCCGTACGACATACGCTTCTCCGGGTGAGCTAAAACGGTTTCACCCGTGCGTGGATTGCTAATTCAGGGTCGACAGTCAGTCGTCGTACCCCTAAGTGTTCTTTCCGTTCTTACGACCCCTATAATTCCATTTTGGGTCAGTCGGTAAATCGTCTTACCTGCCACTGCACACACTCAAGCGCACATTAGTAGCGCTGCACTATAAAACATTTTCATCATTCATTTCAGTATCTCAGTCAGTCGAGTCTACTAAATATTCATCATTTTAACATCATGTTTCGTCCAATCGAGCATGTTCATCATTCATTGTTTTATCTCAGTCAGTCAAGTATAAAACTAATCATCATTTTCATTTCAATCATTTTCAACATTCATCATTTCTTCATTCTAAAGTATTTTCATCATTTATCATTTTCTCATGATAATTTTCAAAGCAATTTTTCATGATCTAAGTTCTATAAAATCGGGTCACTTCCAAACTAGTGTCCTCATTAGTCTAAACAATTAAGGTACCGAGGCGGGCATTACATACACCCCCTCTTATTAAAAAATTCATCCTGAAGTTAAGTCTCATGTACTTCCATGGTGAATTTTCTCTTTCTTTCCACATTCATTTCTTCGACATAACCAGAATTGATAATAAAATTTCATTTCCTCTTTTCTACCATCATATAAGTATACATCTCATATTTGACAATATAACTAAATCGTACCTTTCATAGTGTAGCAATCCCCACAGTAGTCCTCTATTGGCTCATTAATTGCAACCGAATTTGAAATCATCCATAACAAATTCCTTTCATTCAGCAAAACTATATCATTTATGTAAATCCTTTAAGCACTAACACATTTCCACATAAAGAATAAAATCTTCAATCCCAATTTCTTCTTTTTCTATGGTTACGTATAACTATCATATATTTTAAACAATATCTGAATTTCAAAATAAGAATTAACCCTTCTGAATTCTATTCTTCAATACATACCTTATCCATTCCTAAACTAATATTACATGCAACCTCTCTCTTTTCATAATCCAAAGTATAATTAAATACTGGAGTGCCATTTACTTAGTATAGCTAAAAGTATAATCTCAAATTTTTATAAACAAAGTCATGTAAGGTTTTCTTCTCTTCCTAACTCGAGTATAGTTAAGATTGTATAATTCAAGTAAGTTTAACTTCTCTCTTTTCACAATCCAAGGCATGATTAAAAACTAGTAGTGCATACCTGCGAAGCCATCGCTTTGATTTCAGAAAATAAGCATTTACAACCAATTGATAAAATTCTTGATGCAAGACCCCTCATCAAAGTATATGAACCCTGAATATCATTCAAACTTTTATACTAGCAAATTTAGTGAAGAATAATTCTAACCTGTTCGAGAAGCTGAAAATATTCTTGCCGAAGGAGAAGAAGTAAAACCGTAGCTCTGATTTTTCCGCATCGATCTCCATGCATTGCTCATCGTAAGTCACAAAAGACTACTCCTTTCTTATAGTATAACATAAGAAATTCTACAAGACTACGATGTTATATATTAATCTTTAAACATAACGCAAGGTGAACGCAAGTAATATTATTTTCATAGGATACATTCAGAAAAACCTATTTTTCTTAATGTTCACTATAATATATCGATCATGTATTAATAAAGGCTCCCTCTTTCCCGTTTGAAGGAATGCATACATAATCTAATAACACATACACAAAAAGAAAGCTTTTCTACACATCATGCAATATATATGTTTATATTATTGACGCACCTCCTTCTTTTACTTATTGAAGATATTATATACATGTATATTCCAATGGTGCATTTATGAAGACTATTTTGAAAAGACTTTCACCCTAAGCGTATATTCCATCAGATATTTAACTTTCATTTATGACTAAAACATTCCAAACATTCATTGATATCCAATTCCACTTTCCATTTAAGGAAGAAAAAAAACAAAACAAAAAAATTCTTTGACTTTATTTTTTAATTTTAGGGAACTCTTTCATGACCTTCAGGTTATCCTCACACTTCCATCCCAAATCTTGGCTCTACACTTCATTACGACATTAAAAATAAAATAAATAAAATAAAATATGCATATAAGTTTCTTCAGTTTTATTGCAATAATTATAAATTTAATAAAAATAATTTTATAAGTTGTTCCTTTTTTTAACCCCACGTACAATTACAATAGAATGCATTTATATTCATATTTCCTCCATAATCAAAGGCCCATGCTCATTTATAATGTATGAACTAACAAAATGTAAAACTACTCTCTTTTCATAATTCAAACATAATTACATATTTTTGATAAAATATTTGTATACTTCTACTATTTTCATAACACAAGCATAAACATATACTTGATGAAATACAATTGTAATTCCATAATTCCTTTTTTTCTCTAACTTAAGCTTAAATACATAATGATGTTCCTAGCATTGTCATCATGGTAATTTTTTTTTTCTTTTTCTTTATTTATTTTTTATAACAAAACTTCAAATGCATTTTCTTTTTCTTTTTCTTTTATAACTCAACCACATTTATATATCTTTAGGTGAAGTATCCATCTTATGACATTAATATGCAATATAATCGAATATCCTCATTTTTACAATAAGTGAATATACTACCAATAATAATATATACATAAAGTACATTATAACTACAAATAAACATACATATAATATTCCTTACCAACGACTAGAACTACAACTTCAAAATAGATTAATAATGATAATCTAATGACAAGTATAATTCATCCCATATTTATAACCACAATTTAACATTGTGAAAGTATAAGCATATAAAATTACTTTATTCCCTAATGCCACATTTTTATATGTGAGCATTTTATCTGATATATTCACCGTAATCATACATAAATTGTCTTTTGCTTCTTTACCATAATTAATACAATACACACATTAAACTTTCAATGCTTAACCATGATCGATACCATAATAAGTACATTTAACTTTCACTTTTTAGCCATAAGTTAGAAAAAATGATACATTCATCAATGGGTGATGGTGGATCAGGGTCAATCGGCAGAACCATTGTTATGACCCTTTTTTTTCCTTTTGACACTTGTACAATGGCCATGGATACACATACATACGCGATGGGAAGGGGATACCATATCAAACATCACTTCCATTTATTACAGTATTTCTAGCAGGTTAAACACATAATTAAATTCGCTGCTACAAACAGATACTAACTCTTCCATACATTGGTAGCTATAAGAAATCTACTGCATCCCTTTTTGAGATCAGATTTCGGTTGTTCACTTAGTAAGATGTTAAATTAGTACAGAGAGTTGACCCCAGCTTTTGATGCTTCATCTCTCATTCATTGTCTCGATAATAAGTTATGTAGGTATCGAGGATCGACCTCATCCCCTTGATGAATCGATCTCAACTCAATAACTTGAGGATACCTTAATGAGAATCGATGTCGTCCTGTTATATATATCTGGGATATTTGGACTGTTCCCGGAATTAACTACAGAAATTTAATCAAAGAAAACACAGCGGTCGACTTCTTGCTTAGTGAATACAGATTTACAGATTTTCTTTATAAATAAATACAGGTTTTCTTTATAAATAAAATAGGTAGTGTTCCAACAGGGTATCGAACCTTCTCTGTGTATCGATTTCTTGCTTAGCGAATAATAAATAGACAGTGATCCAAGCAGAGTATCGAACTTCCTCTGTTCGGTAAATAAGGGCTTCCATTACAGTAAATAAATATCGATCTAAAACAGGGTATCCACTTCTTTGCTCAGTATATATGAATTATCCTTACAATAATTTAAACAATAGCTCTATTTTGTGATCATCATACGAATATAACAGTAAATTAAGAAATGTAACATGTCCGGAAGATCGATCCAGCTGCTATCGATTATTTGAGGTGCCAATCGTTGCCTTAAATCTTCTACAATCCTCACGATTCACCGATGACCTCTGATCAAATATGAATTCGGTGCCCTCAAGGCTCGACCGGCTCTGATATTAAATGTAGGGACCCCATTTCGGGTCCCTAAAAAAGACTTTCGACAGTAGTTGAGCACTCTGTTGACGAAGTCCTTGATGTATGGTCATCGATCTTCCCCGAACCGCTCCCACCCTTGCCGATTTTACCAAGAGACCCCTCGGTTGACCACCCTACCGTATCAGGGTTACTCTCCTTCAACTTGAACTCCCGAGCTAATGGGGTCGTAAGAACACACTAGCAAGCTTCCCGAAAGGATCTCTCGATACTCGTTCCAGCTAATCCCAACTCCCAATAAATTATAACATAATCCGATATTATCATGCCCATCCAGCATTAGGGAGCAAGAGATGTCCTTCTCTCCTTCTACTCCCTCATTATATAGCAAAAGTCTATGTGCCATGTGTCTGTCCATGCACATATTTAATTTAATTTAATAATTTAATTTCAATTATTCTCAAATACATGTGTCTCAAATATCTTTAGTGTGCACCTAATTCCCTAAATCAGTGGGAGTTAGGTGTGGGAGAGTCTTACTTTTCTTTTGGTTCTCATTTAGTTTACTTAATATCTTTTTCTTTGTAAACTAGTTGTTTTTCATTTCTTTATTTTAAATATTTAGAAATAATATTTATAAAAGAGAAAGTATCTTTTAATTAATAACATCTAATCTATTTTGATTTAAAAAGTTTTAAAATATTATAAATGATATATATTTATATATATATATATATATATAATTCTATTATTAGTCCCTGCTATAGGCACGAGACTATATGTTCTGCCTTGCTGTAATAATTTGTAAGATAACATAAAATGACTATATAGTTGGCTAATGTTTCAGAAAAATAATCATTTGTTGTTTTTTTTAATAATAATTATTTTCAGATGTGTTTGACTTTTATTGGATTAGAGAGCGTGATTTGACTATTTTTCTCATTGCTCACTAATAGTCGACTATTAGTGAGCAATTAGTCGAAATTAGTCGAAATTTTGACTATTAGTCGAAATTATAAATATAAAAAAAATACTCACAACCTTAGTTGCAAACTTTATTTTTTATCATACCATCCACTGACATCTGATTATCAATCTGACATCTGATTCATAGCTGTTATTTGACCTTATCGAGGCCAAGTAAGGCGCTGGGCACGCTAGTCCATTTTCATTTTTCAGTTCTGATCAACAATTGTCCTTCATTTGTCAATTCTCATCAACAATTGTCCTCCCGCTTGTCACTTCTCAACAATTGTCCTCCTTGCATGGCAACAATTGTCCTCCTTGCATGGCAGGCAGGCTGTTGGTGTGGCCACTGCAACACATTTTCTCCATCTATTCTACATGCCACTGCATGCATCAATCCAATCCAGGTTGAATCTATTCATTTTCTCTTGGCATTGGCAAGGCGGAGCATACTACATCGGTCTACGAGGCTTTGTACTTTGGCAAGGCGGAGGATCGGTTTGTTCATTTTAATAGACAGATTTTTTGTGTGGCGAATTTGACCTCTCCTGATCATTTTAATCGCTAAATTTTAGGTTCTGTTTATAAAATGAGGCTTAATTCCGCTGGCCTAAGATGTCCTGTCCTGTATTTCCATGTTCTCGAAGTTTGAGTTGTATTCGTTTTGATTTTTCGACCTAGTGTCTTTGAACATGTATCGTACGGAACGGGTTTGTGACTTTTTAGAGCCTTCTGTGAGAGGAATAGAAGTTTAAGCTTTAAATTTATTATTAAAACCCAGTGTGCTTCAAATCCGGTAAGATATATTGGAATTGCCGGCGTGTTTTCAAGCTCATTTGCTTTAGCTGCACGCTTAAGTGCTAGCCTATAATCTTTTCCGTATGAAGGCTTGTACGTTTTGAAGCCGAAGTCATGGATCTTTATTTTGAAGCCCGAGGCTCACATCATTGCCGACTTAAAATTTGTTATTTAATGTGTATTGCCTGCATCAAATAAATTTCCTGAAGCCATAGGAATGGATGTCGAATCTTCAATCCTGGCAGAGAGTCATGCTCTATTTTACATTTCTTGTTCATGAGCCTACTTGCTTTTGAAGTTCTTTGAAGTTGTAGGGGTTAGCATTTGGCCATTCTCCCCTTGAATTTCTCTCTCATCCTTTATTCTTCGAATTAAAGGTATCTAATGTCTAATGCTTCGAAACCAATGGGACTATTGTTTTGATTTTCCTTTCAGACACGGGTTTGGAATTGAAAGTTTCTGTTTAAATCTCTTTAGCCTCCAGACGCGTTAAAGAAAATTCCCGTCATCTTGACTCTTATTTGATGGTAGGATATCGGAAACTTTCCTAAATTTGTTATTCATATTTATACCGTGTAATCTTGCAATTTTTATTTTTGGAGTTCCTGTCCTAGTGAACGGGATACTTCAACATGTGTCGCTTAACGGAATTTTGGTCATTTTGCTACTATTCTCCATATTGATTCTGAGTAACTGCACAAATGCTGATGGAAATGTGAGCACCGCTGGAAATACAGGGCCTTATGTTGTCAATGTCGCTGCTCTTTTTGCATCCAATTCTACAATTGGAAGAGTTGCAAAGCTGGCTATAGAATTGGCGGTGAAAGATGTGAACAACAATGAGACTCTGCTGAACGGGACAAAGCTGGCGATTAATTTGATGGACTCTAATTGCAATGCGTTCGTAGGAACGATAGAAGGTTCACAAACTAATCCTTTTTCGGCTGACCTCTTTTCCCTTTGTAATTACAAGAAAGCTTTTGACATTCCTTTTAGGCTTATTATCTTTGAATGAATGATTAGAGTATCAGTGATTGTTTGAATGGTAGGAATTAGGGTCTCTGTATGCATGGCACAAACCACTATTGCATGTTAGACAAGATGTGAGATGCGCTATTTCAGAAATTTACCTTCACCAAACTTACCAGAAGTGTGAGTGTGAGAGCGGGTGCAGCTGCAGCTTGTTTTTAAATTACATCCAATGTTTATTTTCAAAACATTTTATTATTTTTACGTGTTAATATAATGATGCTTACCTTGCTTTTCTTTGCATGTACCTGATGTGGACATGCAATCACAGCCTTGAGCCTGTTAAGGGACAATAAAGACAAATTTGGCCTTGTAATAAGTGATTTTTATATGCCGGCATGGATGGATTTAAGCTGCTGCAACTTGTAGGACTGGAGTTGGACCTTCCTATTATCAGCAAGTGGAGCAGTTCATTAGATAGACCTATAATTTCGATTGTTACTAGTTCTGTGTTACTTCTTTTTTCCTTTAATTCTATTGTAATATTTACAATAGCTAATCTCATATACTTATGGAATGATCTAAGCCATTTTTTTTGGTAGAACGAGGACTGGAACTAGTAAAGAAAGAAACATAAATGGCACTAACTTACAGTGCAAAAAACTGTTACCTAGGTATACCATTATGAAGACTGAAGGTGCCTTTTTGTTTTGAATTTTGGAACCTTGGGCTCCGAATAAGACACCAGGATTCATAAACAAGTAGGAATTGATAAGATAAGTTATCTGCTGCATGTCCTATCATCCATATTGTTTTTTTTACTGAATTGGGATTGATGTTGAAATAGGCCCTAGATGGATTGTAGTTTTCAATTATCGCATAGGGCAATCTATCTGTAACTCTTTAATGCACACTCTCTCTTTACTGGAAGCTTTCATAACTGAACTCCTCTCCAACCAAATTAGTATATATTTCATAAAGTATGGGTGTATATTCTTTAAGTTGCAAATACATCCTAGAAGTGGGTCAAATAAAGAACCACCAGCCTTCAAATTGCATGTTACTTTTTCTTAGGTGAGTGTGGCTATGATTTTTTCTTTAGTATTATGCACACTAATGTTAGCAAATGGTGAAATAAGTGCTATGATGATGGGTATAACTCATGGGGCTTGTGACTACCTACTAAGGCCTATTAGACTTGAAGAGCTAAATCATATTTGGAAGCATGTTTCCAGTTAAAAGAGGACAGATAGTAAGGATCATGAAAATTTGGAACATTGATACATCAAGTTACTTTGTCATCCCAATTGTGCAGTAGCAGATTATACTGTAAGATCATATATTTCACATGTATTTCTTTGCCACTCTTTTCTCTGGAAACAATTTCCATGCATAACAGAATTCAATTTTAAGTATCACATTTACAAGTACAGTTTGGTCTTTAGATGATAATTTTCCATGATTGTCTCTGAATAATATGATTCTCTCACTGGTCATCAGATTTTGATATTGATATGATTGATTTGTGACATATAAACTATTCCAAAGCGGGTATTGGAGCTTTTGAATGTTCAATGACTATCATGAGAAAATGTTGCAAGCCATCTGTAGGTATAGTTGAGTTCCTACCATATTTTTTACATAACTAAAACTTAGTCACCTTTCATTCTTAGATTTTGGATGCTAATCTCTAGGTATGTTGCATTCTTTGTCTTTTTATGATCCCATTGTTTGTGCGATTTCTATTGATTTGTATTCTAAATATGTGTGTACATTGATTAAACAAAGGAATCATGCTTGTTGACTGACACATTTTTCTAAAATGACTATCATTAAAGTCTTTTTTTAATCTTATGTACTTGAAAAAGCTTGGTGGCGTGGCTAGTCAACATGATAGCATGCAAAATGCATTTAGAGGAGGCAAAAAAATCTTTGTTTGGTTCTCTTTTCCAAGTGGATGTAATTGGTGATTTGCAAGTTCTTTGTCAATCTGGTCAACTGTCTGCTAATGCTCTTGAATCATTGCAAACATGAGTTCTGAGTAGACTAAATGGCTTAGTACGCTTGGGTTTTCCGACTCTGAATCTCTATGGAATGCTCCAAATTGCCTATGTTTCTAGTCTTCGACTATGATAACAACATTGGGAGAGAAAAAGCAATTGTACTTGTTACCAACCCAGGGAATGTATTTCCTTTTTTATCAATTGGAATTTGGACTTGAATTAGATCAATTACAACAAAAAGCAACAAATTGCATAGTAAAAAACAAACCATTGAAGGAACTGTTTGCCAAAGATCGAGGGGACATTATATTAACATGGTGATGTTTTCTCAACAACCTTATACAAATGGAAAAAATGAAAACTGGGTTAATGGTTCTGTAATATTAGGGCTATTAACAAATGCACATTCAATGGGTGGCCCTTTAAGTAGTATATTTTATGGTGTGCAAAATTTAAAGGGAACTCCTTTAAAGTGCTTGGAATGTTGGTTTTATGTCAATGGATATTTATGTTCCTCTAGCCAATTCTTTTTACTCATGGGGCTTAGTTTTCATAATCTTATACCAAGGAAAAGGTATGTCCCTATCCTCTATTAATGCAATAAATAATGGAACTCGGAACATAAGTGAAGTTGTGGAAATTGACAATACAAGTCCTAATCTTCCAATTCTTAGTAATTTTAATACTAGTCTTAGGTAGGGTATGAACCATATTATAAAGAAAGAATGGAAAAATCATAATCAATACTTTGGATCCATTTCAAATACTATATTGAATACTCACATAAGCCACACATCTCTTATTGATCAGGAAATGGCGGAAACATATATTGCTTGATCTCAGAGGCAGAACACTGAATCTTGTTATCAAAATATGACTTTGGATTTCAAACTACCAGTGAACTCAGTTGTTCCATGATTTGGTGGACAGTGTGAAAGTAAGCAATCCACTGCAAACAGTCAAAAGAAGTTGAGGGAATATTATCCAATAGATCATGTAAAGATAGAGAATGGCTCTCTCAAAAAATTGCGATTCTGGAGATGAACTTATGAACATTATCTTTAAACAAGTTTAAGTGTGTCTTTTATTAATCCCTCCTAAGATACAGTATAACATTATAGGTTACGTCTCAAATTCATGTTTTTTTCTTTATGATTATTGATGAGCACCTACTAATATCAACTAAGTTATAACTTACATGGCTTGTAACCATAGTAGCCTATTGTTCTTTTTTTGGGCACTTATTGAACCTGAATTTTTTTTTTTTGGGGGGGAATTTGACATGCATCTTTTTCCTAGACCTAGTTTTTTTATGTGGATTATTTTTTTTGCATTGATTGAGCCTATGTTTGTGTTTTTGGGCAAATTTGATTTGCATCTTTTTCCTTAATCTAGATTTTTTTGTGGTGAAATTGACTTGTATCGTTTTTCCTTAATCTAGTTTTTTTTTTATGTTGATTTTTGTAGAATGATTGAGCCTATGTTTTTCCTTAATCTAGAGAATCATTGATCATTGTTCTACATTCAAGTATAAATATGCAACAATAGCAACATGCTAATAAGACACATATCAATAGATAGGCTCTCAACTTATATTCATTGTAGAGAGTTTTCTATTTGGAGAATATGCCCTTAACTAATTACTTCCTATTGCTAAACAATAAAGGGAGTTTTGTTTTATCTATTTATTTCTTAACTTAGAAGGCAGGGACTAAGCTGCACGCAGCTCTTGTTCCTTAATAGAATACTTTTATCTAAAGTTTAACTTCTATCAGCATTCAACTACGCTTCTTGGAGACTAAGGGATATTGAGGGATAAGGCTCTCCTTATTGCGCGCCCCTCAACTCATCGTACGCGACCAAATAATTATGGCCTTGCCTGTATGGCATACGCTTCCCCGGGTGGGCTGAAACGGATTCACCCGTGCGTGGATTGCTAATTCAGGGTGACAGTTAGTCGCCGTACCCCTAAGTGCTCTTTCCGTTCTTACGACCCCTATAATTCCATTTTGGGTCAGTCGGTAAATCGTCTTACCTGCCACTGCACACACTCAAGCGCACATTAGTAGCGCTGCACTATAAAACATTTTCATCATTCATTTCGGTATCTCAGTCAGTCGAGTCTACTAAATATTCATCATTTTAACATCATGCTTCGGCCAGTCGAGCATGTTCATCATTCACTGTTTTATCTCAGTCAGTCGAGTATAAAACTAATCATCATTTTCATTTCAATCATTTTCAACATTCATCATTTCTTCATTCTAAATTATTTTCATCATTTATCATTTTCTCATGATAATTTTCAAAGCAATTTTTCATGATCTAAGTTTTATAAAACCAGGTCACTTCCAAACTAGTGTTCTCATTAGTCTAAACAATTAAGGTACTGAGGCAGGCATTACACCAAGGGTATCACATCTCATAATAGAAATGATGTTAAGGTCAAATATGAGGTCCACTACAACTCCCTTGATGTTATAGTGGTTGATGTATATATGGATGAAAGGTATCTATCACATAGGATTTCCTTTATTCATCAGAGGGAATATGAGAGAGATCAAAGGATTGCTTAATACCACAATAAGAAAGAGCCTTGATAAAACATGTCTCTCTAGTCATGAATACAAGTGCAAATATCTTCCATGATGAACATCTCTGAATAACGATAAACCACAACTAAGGAAATAGATAAGGAGGAAGCGATTGAGTAAGGTTTGAAATGAGTAACTAGAAGAGAAGAGATGGAATGATCCATTAATGACCCTCTACATATGACTTGGAGATGGATCTAGTTGAATGAATGGGAAAAATACCATCAACATCAAGGAGGTACAATTCTTGTGAGGTAGAGGACCTACAAGGGGTTCAATTGGGTGAGAGAGGACCATGTCATGGTTGATCATGCTAGGAATGGGGAAATATTTTTGAGGGTGAACAAGATCCACTATGCTGGAACCTAATGGGTAAAATACACAATCCCAGTTGAGAGGACTTGTGTTGTACCATTAGGAGGAGGTTGGATAGGATAAGGATTAGAGTAAGAGGAAGCCTTCTTAGTTTTATTTTCTTAGAAGGTTTCTTGGGATTCAAAGGGTCATTCTCAAGCATATGATATTTGTTTATCTTGATCTTGGAATTTTCTTCCATGAGGAACCAACACTTCGTATAATCATGGGTATCTATTTTATGATAATAACATCACTTCTCAGCGTTCGAGTCATCATGTTTGGATTTGGTCATATGAATGGTATTAGCTTCATATTTAGATGGAGGCATATCGATTATCACCCTTTGTCAATTGCATTCATGTTTGAAACATGAGATATAGAAACCTTGCGCTTGTCTTCTCCCACGATGGCCATGACCTATGCTTCTCTCATATTAAGATGGTTTATGGACCATTAACGTGTGTAAGTATTTGAGAATACAACTTGATCATGTTATCATAATGTCTAGAGTTGACAAAGATACACATAATCTAGTTATTGATATTGGTAGCCATTTTGGTGTCGAGGGTAATGCACCACTTATGGATGTAAGTTGAATTAGATTCCTTGTCTTGTTGTTTTTTGTTTAAGAGGGTTACAAGACCATGCTGATTACCCTTAAGGATGCCTTACTATGTTGAGTGTTAAATTAGATATAAATAATAATATTTGCATTGCAAGAAATCCTATCAACCAATGTTATTCTACCTTAGGGAAATTTTGGATAAATAAATAGATTCTCTCATACCACAATGATATTTACATGAAAAGAAAATATAATAGTGTTATTAATGCCTCACAAGGTTAGTGTTATTAATATGTGAAGATTTAGGTGAATAGTAAATAATGCAAGTAGTGTTATTAATGTGTTAACATGCTTGTAATAAATGTGTGGATTTACATGAGAACATGTTGTCATGTACCCAAAATTTGTAAAAATTAAATTTTTTTCTAAGTGGTCTTCTTTCCTTCCAATTGATCTAATCGCCATTTAAAAAGCTTTGCGGAAATATATAAATGTATATTCAGTATCTAATTTTTCTAAAATGCGACATTTAACATTTCATAAAATTATCATTGAACATTGATGCAAATTAAAGGTATTAGTATATAATTACAATAGCTGAAATTTACCTTTTGTAATTCAAGTGAATTCTTAAGTAACTTATTGTGCTTTGTAAAGGACCAAAATGATTATATACTATATTTAAAAAAACAATATATAACTTCAACTAAAAAGACCCTCCAAATATCGATAACTTACTAACACATATTTTTAATACTACCATTCTAAATTTAAGATTTTTAACCTTGGATTAAAATAATACTTACATTTTTGTGATACTCATTTCAACAACTTTTAATATGAACTATTCTTTAACACATTTAACATGGAAGGCCCTTTGCCAAGGTACATTCTACAATGTGATAAAACATCAACTATTAAGATAACTTAAAGAAAATCATATAATCACCACAATGTACACACACATCTAATAGAATAAGCCATTTGAACAAATGATTTACAAAGTTTGCATATAAATAAACCAATCCTATCACAAGTATATACACACACAAGAGACTAAAGACATACACAAGAGACCAAGGTAACATGGTTCACCCGTACACGGGCTAGTCCACAAAGGGTTGGTTTTATATTAAAAGATGCAAAAAGCGGAGTTTACACACTGCAACACAAGTTGTTGACATAATTGCTTTCCCACATTTCTAGCTATTACACATGGTTATTTCTCTCCTTCCATACTACATCACCTTGGTGACATAAAATCTTAGTCTCTCAACATGGCTCCAATCTGACCTTCTAACCAAGTATCGAGTCTTACATTAGCCCAAGAAAACACATAGTAAAAACTATCTTTAACACACTCCTCAGAGTATTATTTATCTAACTAACTCAAGGATTCTATACTTTAGACCAAATGATTTAAGATATTACACAAGTAGTTATACTAAAGTTATGTTACCATTATTTCAAACTATTCTAAGGGTCTAATTTCCTTAACAAATTCTTCATATACCATTTAAGAAAATAAAGTAAAACAACTCTCAATTAAATAAAACTTGTATTTCCTTTAAAGGCCTATATATACTGTATTAATAAAACTTGTATTTCCTTTAAAGGCCTATATATACTGTATTAATAAAATGCATTAAGACTAAGTCCTAGACACATGCTAAAATAATTCTTTGAGTTTAAAGTAATATTTTAAGGCTAAGCTTCTTTTCCAAAATTTCACACTAAGGGACCCATCAAAGTTACTCTGCCCTTTTTATGATCTAGTCATAATTATAATGACTTTTATTTCAAACAAACATAATGAGATTATAATGAGGTTAAGCCACTCATAACGAATTCCTATAAATGTGATACCTATGCTGACTATTCGGTGCCCTTACTTCGACCCAATTACATCTTTTTATTTTTCTTTTATGTAAGAATTAACTATTTTAAAACAAAGATCTTTTAATATGGGGAATTAACTAATTTAAAACAAAGATCTTTTAAAATGGAGAATTAACTAATTTAAAACAAGGATCTTTTAATATGGAGAATTAACTCATTTATGAAGCTAATCACAGCAACATCCTAAAAGTTATATGAACTACTTTATAAACCGAAAGCAGGGGTAGTGCGATCAAGATCACCTCAAGTCACTGCCGAGTTAGTAGTAAAAGATATAATGAAAACAATCAATTTCTAAGAGTTTAAGAAACTGGATAAAATGACCCGTTAGTGAAATCACAATGGTTGCTACAAATCGCACTTCTACGATCACATGCAGTGTATAAAAATATCTTTATAACTAACAACTATTACTTAGATTTTTTGCCTTCGATCACGACAGGTTTATATATGTATAAAATACAATTTCTCTAGTTCTACGCTCCACTCAGGGAGACAAACTCGCAGGAATTTCTCCTTAGTTTCCATCCATCAACTTTTTAATTGATTGCCCAACCTACTTCCACTAATTCATAATTACTCTCGTGGTGGAAGCTTAGCTCCGAGGTCGTGGTTCTTTAGGAGACTATCCTCAAGCTCTAGCTAAAGTTTCTTTATTACAAATAAAAGTTGTTAGAACAAAATACTCTAACTTAGCGAACGTGTTTCTCTTTAAGAAAACCTCCGCAAGACATTATAAAGAATATATTAATTTATTTTGATAGTTTGATCACACTTACCCAAAAAAGAGGTTAATGCTTACATGATATTTTATTTTATATTAGTATTTCTTTTAAGATTATCTCGAGTCCCTTTAGGATGTTACCTAAGGTCTCTTAGACGATATAAATATGATTATAAGGAGTATTTCATACATAGTGTGGTAATTTATAAAATAAATATGTTTTATATAAATATATTAAATCCAAATATATTATGCCTCTTTAATCTAATTATATAATTTTAAAGGTAACTTAATAAGATTTGTACAATCTTATATGTATAAGTAAGAGTGCTTATATATATAATTAATTTATAATGATAGTTAATTTAAGGATTTTTATTCTTCAAAAAGATTTCCAATTATTCTTTATATATATAGATATATATAGCCATTGCTTAGTCTCTTATCGTCATTAAGCAAGCAATGTATTTTGCTAAAATCATTGTAATATCCTTACGATTAGCTTAACCATTCAATATGTGTCAATAGGTTAAATCCTTAACTTAGGAAATACTGAATTTGTAGACTCAGCTACTGTAGTATAATTGTTAGTCCTTTCACCTAGATATTGATTTTATCCCTAAGGCCCTAGTTACGTCGATTTATTTTTGCTCCGGTGTTAGTAGCATTAGAATGTTATAATATCGTTATTCGTTATTTCCCTAGTGCATTTAGTTGTTGACTTGTAGATGCGTCATCCTGAAGTCTCCTAAGTATGAAATAACACTTACAGACAAAATAATAGTTTCCTCGTCCACTGGTGGGGCCTTGGCCTTGAGCTCCACACCAGGGCTGCTTACATAATCATAATTACATTTACAGAAATTAGTAACAATAGGGGTCAAATTTGAGGATGTTACACATGTTTATTTAGAGATTATGTAGCATTAGTAATGCCTTACCATGCTCTGTGTAGAATTTCATTTGGTAAATAAAAACCTAGAATGTCATCCCATAAATAAAAATTCCTACTTGATGTTAATATAATATTGTTGGTGTTATGGAATTTATTTCCATGTTATCAATATAGTTGATATTGTGTAGTTTCTTCCCTTGAATATTATGGAATTTTAATATAATGCAACTATGAATAATATAGTTGATATGGAATTTCTTCCAATGAATAATCAATATAGGCATGCCAATATGGCATGGGTTTACATGAAAATGTTAATATAATGCAAGTATGAATAATATAGTTGAGTATGGAATTTCTTGCAATGAATAGTAGTACTTGTATATTAGTAGTGTAGTTGAGACTATAATTTCTTCCCATTTTATTAATATATTTGAGAATACATAATCTTAGTATATCACACAAATGGAGAATATATGCGTTTACTTAATGTGTATATTTATATGAATAATATGAATATTATAGTTGAGATTATATGAGCATATATTCATCTAAACCAACATAGATCCATTTACTTGTTGGATCTATAAAGCACAAAAAGGGATTTAACCCCGTGAAGTGCAAACCTTTCCTCAAGTTTTGCACTAAAAAAAAGTTTGTACGTCAAGGGATTTGATCCCTCTCAACACTAGATAAATATAGGGTTTACAAAAATATTTGTTGGTTCTAAATTAGCAATTTTTGTTATATTAATCATTTTTTTATGAGGTCAATCGATAGTTATCTTTCTATTATCCATTTTGTAAGAAAATAGTTATCCCACAAGCAAGGTATATGGTAGCTTAGGAGAAAGTAGAGTATAAATAGGCCTTTAGCCTCATGAGAAAGCTCTTGGATTTTAGAATTGAAAGTTGATATTGGAATCTACTTTAGTCCAATGCATTATCCATATTTCTCTCGATGGGGTTTGAGTTGGTGCCCATACCTTCTTAAGAAGTCACTTTTTCTACTATATGTAATTGATAAGTATTGTTTTAACCTTTTTTATTGTAGTTAGTCTATGAACTCCATACTTTTAGATACATATTCCTTCCTTGTGGGAACTACTATGAATGAATTTTTAGGATCTACTGCATTTCTTTATACTATGATTGCAATTCCAACGAGCCCTTCATTCATTCCTGACCCTTCTTGCTCCTTTTTATGTAAGGAATCTTAGTTATTTTCATACAAAGAAATAAGTTAAAATGAGGTCATTTTGGCACGAACATAACTTTATTCTTGTAACTCATAATTTCAAATGTATTATAGTTTCAAAAACTACAACTCGACGCCCACAAAAAATAATCGCCTCATCTTTTTGCTCAGAATTGCTAAATTCCCTCTATATGCCTCAATTATTTTATTAGGGTTTTTTGTCCAAATATGTCTAATAGTTTATCCAAAATTCTAGCCAAGGATTGGAAGGTGGATCCATAACTATTTTTTATCATAATAATGGTATCTCAACCACTTTCTTGGCCTCGTGGGAACCATGGGATCTTACTACCAAATTGATGAAAATTGGAAGGAATAATTGGGAAAGTTTGTGGAAGAGGGAATACGAACACCTTTCAATGAATTAAAGGAAGCACTAGCCAATGTGAAATCTTCAACACCATGACCAAAAAAGTGAAAATGGTGTTAGGAAACAAAGAGCTAGAGGATATAGATGTAGGGCATTTCGGTCCCTATAATAGAAGAAGTGAGATTCAATATAATAGTCACCAAGTAAATCCTTTTGGAAACAAAAGAGCATAAGGTAATGATTAAGATAATGGGAATTAGGCCTAGAGATGGGTGAAAAATATGCAACCATTATTTATGCTAAATCCCATGGATGATTTTAAAAAGAAATCCAATTTTCTATGCATTACCTTGATGTCCTAGTGTTTGATTGGGTGCAAATGGTAGAATGAGAGATCACGGAAGAAGAGTGATTTGCTATGGTCAAATGGGAGGGTTTTGTAATAGAAAATGATCAAACTTTCAAGACCCTCCACAAGAAGATTATGTTTTGTATCTAAAAAATATTTGGAAAATGGGCATTGTGACCATTTATTTAAGAGAATTCTAACAAGCTAAAAATTGCGACCATGTAGGCAATGGATATGTACATCAATAGGTTGAAAGACTATATCAGAGGATTTGTGAAAGCTACAAAATCAATCACACTATAGGTTCCTTTAAAAAAGTCGAATTGTATGCATATATTGTTGAGGCCTTTGTACATTGAATCAACCGTTCAAACTTCAAACGACAATCACCCAAATACCAAACCACATATTAGAGACAAATAATGGTAGTAGATTTATTTTTTACCATATACACTTTAGAAGCAGAGTGGTGGACCCAATGATTATTATAGACTTGAGATCCAATTTTTTTGTTTGTTTTAGTTACGAGGAGAAATGCTAAAGAAACCATAAATGCAACAATGCTAGTCGAATCTACATGATAAATGTCCTTGATGAACCAGAGGATACAACAAAATATGACATGGGGGAATCAATGGATTATGGCAAAGAGGAAGTTGCTAATGTTGAAAACCCAGAAGACACAACTATTTCTTTAATTTATGTGTTGGCATGTTAGAGGTCACCTAACATGAACTCGAGGAAAAAGGTAGAACCACTATCTCCCTTATTGATGTTGGAAGTATAGTCAACTTCATTGATGAATATAAAATGTTTTTTTTTGTAAGGCTCATACCCATGGAGTTTTGAACCAATGAACTTACATAAGGATTGTCTTAATAATACACCCATTCACCATCTATTCTACACCCCGTGGGTTGACGAGTAGACAATGTTAAGATCATGTTTGAAAACTATTCCCTAGGATAAATTCCAAATTTTTGTCACCAAAATTTCCATCATCATGGAGTGAAAGGGAATGATCAAGGGTCTAAAGGAACTATTGGACAACCGTGAAAGAAAAAATGAGGTTTAGATCTCTACAAGGTTTATGCCATGGTATGATATTTATTCTACATGGTAATGTTATCGAAACTTGTGTTCTCAGTTGGATTTTTGACTTCACCAATGGTGTTCTCAAGAATACCGTCAAACCTCATGCAATCATTTTGGTCATTCCATGTCTTTTGAATATTAACATCATTATATGATTATGAAAATCAATTCAACTCCATGGAAGGTAAAAAAAAAACCATCATTTTTGGCTTGAGTATAGGTGTTAAAGGAAGCACTCTCCATATTTCTTTTGATCTTTTACCTACCAGTATAGACCCATCAAAATCCAATTTTATAAAGCACAAAGAGGAATCAAATATTCAAACCTTTCACCACTAAACCACATCACGCATCCCTCTCACCACTATGCTACAACATACTGATGCATGCATTCTTATTTTTTATTTTTTACTTTTATGGGACACACAGACAATTCCCCCCACCCAAGTTCCACTATGCTACAATGCACTGATGCATGCATTCTTTTTTATTTTTTATTTTTTTATTTTTATGGGAGAGATAGACACATCCCCTCCACCTGGCCTGTAGAAATGCACCTTCTTGGCGCAAAAAAATGGAAGTGTATATAAACCATATTTAAAACAAATAAAAAAACACAAAAACAAAAACAACAATAGGGGAGATAAAATGATTGGATAATGTAGCTTGGTTTAGGGAATGGAATGGTTAATATGTAATTTCATTTTCTTTCCCAAAATATTATAGAAAGTAATTTTTTTTAATTTACAAATTTTGAATGTAATTGATTTAAGGGGAAAACAATAAAAATAATTGAAGAGTGGTGTTTTGTATTTAACAAAAATAATTTAAAATTTATATTAAAAAAGTTGCAATATAGTTGGACAATGTTTTAGTACAAATTATATGCATGATCGCTTAGGTAGTTCTACTCAAAATTTGCAACTTGGTGAGGCCAATAGACTATGCCTTTTATTCTTACAAAGCTAAGCCTAAAACATTGAGTCAAGTATATTCCAAAAAAGGTGCCTAGTAACAAAAAAAACTTAGAAAACATGATTGAAAAGTCTATATTAAAAATGAGCACACTTGCTTATAGCATCATCCTACTCTTGATTTGAGGGCAATGAAACTTGCATGTCAACCTCCATTGCCTACTAAAGTTGATGGATAATTCCTTATTCCTTGAAATCTATGGGAAATGAACCAACTGAAGTGTTCATGTTAGTCATTTAATAGGTTGAATCCTTGCTGAGGGGAATAACCATGGCTTTGAGTTTGACACACTCTTCCTCAACATCCTACAATTTCCTCTTTTGTTTGGATAGAGTATCCATCATAATGTAATTTTGAGAGGTTTGTTGGTGTTCTAATTCATAGGTATTAGTATTAATAGAAAATATTGAGGTTTTATTTCCATTAGTTAAGTCTTCATGTCTCCTTAAACACCTTGTAATTTCCCGGATATCTCTCTAACAATTGTGGGAGTGGTTGACCATATCCCTCCCTAGTGAGTATAAATCCTTCTTAGTATGTTCTATTCCCCAATTGTAAGTTTTCCAATTATCACCACTCAAAATTTCAGTAATTTCACTCAAAATTCCCAAAGGTTCTTCCCTCAAGGCTCACAAAACATAAGAAACCAGACCATAATCTCCTTCAACATACAATCTAAAAAACTAATTGTCTAAATCACACCAGCAATTTGAGCAACAACAACACAATTAAACCTCCAAGCACCTAATTCAAAAATAGATGTGAAAGAGACTTAACATAGGTGGTCAAGACTAACTTACCTTATACCAATCTTTAGCTCCTTAGCATTCACCCCAAATCATAGCAGAACAAAATCCAAGATGCGTGAGGAAAAGGGCCCCAACACCCCCAGGCTCAATTGAATTCTCACCATAATTGAATCCCATGGCACTAATATTACAACAAATGAAAGTCATATTTAACATAATGAACTAGTTCCTGTATACCACCTTCATATAGGGTTGGATTCCTTGGTTGAAAATCCCACATGCCAACAATCGATGATTCCTCATGGATTCAAATCCTTAGATATGTCGAAACAATGGAGTGTGCAAGACCTATGCAATGTTAAATGCAATGTCCCTTCGTCGAGTCTGGAGGTTAATGCCTAAGTTATGTTCTCTTTCCTTCAAGTTCATGATTACATGGGTATAAACATTATGGGATGGGATTAAAACCAATTCCCTATTTTTTAATCATGCAACCTTCTTCAAGCCTAGAGACTTGATTTGCTGGGCGATTGGATTTTGGATTTAAGGCTCTTAATATGTGGAAAAATTGCACTTCTTTAAGAGCTTAAATTTATCTCATTATTCTTGAAATGGTGCTTGCAAGAGCTTCATTTGATGGCAATGAATTGTTCTTTAGGTGTTGAATGATGATCAAGAAGTATCCAAAAACAAGCATGGTCTCTACTTTTGAAGTGATTGATATCTTTACGCCTTGAAGAAGAGCATAACATTTATCTTGATTGTTTGTCAATATCATAAATACATAAATACATATATACATAGATAAATAGATACATACATACATATATAGTCAAGAAAAAAATGCATTGAGAGTGCTTATATATATATCCAGAGGAGAAGATATTTCACCACCCGTTTAATTCTAAAATGACTATTATCTCTACCTCAGAATAACATTATATTGAAATTGAAATCACAACTCAAAACAACGCTGCAACAAGACCTCATGACCTCAGAAAAGATACCATATGCAAAGTGACACTGGTTCAAAAACCATCCACAAAACCCTTAAGAGAAGGGATTTCAATAAAGACTTAGTATATCTTAGTAAATCATCTTGAGTCCTATAAATTAGAGGGGAGAATCCAATATGAAACTATAAATTACTCTTACCATGAGCCGAAAAACATGAACCACCAAACTTAGTAGGAGAGTCTCCAATAGAATTCCCAAACAAAAAACTAGAAGAAATCCCACCTGAATTATCGACGATTGTCGCAGCAAGAGGAGGGAACTCAACCTCATATCAAAGAGAAAAAAAAGAATAACCCCACTCCACACCACCATTTTGATGCATAGGAAAAATATCCATGGATCTTTGGAACCCATGATAAGGATGTGTTAGAGAAATACTCTAAGTGAGAGTGAAAGATGAAGCTTCTAGATCCTCCGAAACATCCCGAGTAGAAGAATATGTGTTGAAAAGTGTAATTTTAATATTACATGTGTAATTATGTCTATGCAATGTCCTAAAATGTCTTTTCTAGAAAAGGAAGGCATAAATAACTCTAATATTATGTAAAAGGAGTTATCCCACATGCATCATGGAGTAATATTCTCCTATTAACATTCATTATATAAGGAGATTGAAAATAATTTATCCCACATGTATTATGGGATGTAATTCTTCCATACCTCTATCTATATAATAAAGGTGAAGGAGACCCTTTTGGGTATGGAAGTCAATATATTGTGTATTGTGTTGTAAAGCAGTGAGAGAATATGTGGAGTGGAGGTCAAGTGTAACATTGGATATTTTTGAAGAATATGAAGACAATACCTTCTCGTGGATGTTTCCCCATTTGGGTTTTACCATGTATATCTGGTGTATCATATCTTTTCTCTTGACTCTAGTTTCTTACTTTTATTATTGTTGCTTGTATGGATAGAAGGATAGACTAATGGATTCTTTGTATTGATTTGTATGTTAGAAAACATATTTGTTATAGGTCAAATTTTCACTTCTCCGTCCGTGACCACATTGCTTTGTTGGTCACACAAAAGGAAAAAATGGATTGAAGAGATTAATTTGACCATAGATGACCTTAAGCTGAATCTTATAATCCTATCCTCAGACGCATACTTATCTGCATATTTTTAGACATAACCGCGACCCTTATACTTGCCTACCAACGTGTCAACCGCGGGTTCCTCTATTGACAAGCCGCGGGTGTCAATAAAATTGTTGCACTCACTACATGCAAGTTGAGACACCCACGAGTCACTCGCTAGTTGTATCATACCAAAGTCGTGGGTGTCTTAAGAAAAATCTAAAAAATAATTAGAAACACGAATTGGGATTAGTTGAGGCAGGTACCAAAACTCCCCCAACTTCCCAATTCAACCACCCTTCGAACCTGCCTTCCCTGCCTTGATATAAATACAAGGGGAAGGGCTTGGGAAAGGGACACTTGGAATCATTGAGAAGGTTATGCTGGATAAATTCAAAGCTAAGAGAGAGGAGTAGGAGCCCAAGATTGTGGTTGCAACGGTGCTAGTGCAGGATAGGTATAAGCATTTGTATCTTCTGCATTTATTAATAAAAGATTGAGACATCTTTCCCTTTCCAATATAGATTCACTTATATCTATCATTATTTGAGTACATGTTGATGTTATTTTTCTTTATTAATATCAATATTTTATATGTGGTCGAATATGTTTGAGAAAGTTATCGTGCTTGTGTTGCAGGTTATTTGCATAGGAGAACAAGGAGAGAAAGCTTGGACCGACCTTCATAAATAAGGTATACATTCTCTTACTTTTAATCCTATTTTCTTATGAACATGTTAGCACACCTTAATAGGTCTATCTATTAACCCCGCAGTATGTTGGTAGTCTCTTTCCCCAACTATAAGAGTAAATTCCTAACAATAGAAATGGCGAATCCACTGGGAGCACAATTTTGTTTGTCTATATTGGGGACACTTCTTGATTTCTTTCCAGTTTTATAAATTGTTTAGTCTCCTTTATAAGTGTCTAGGACATCATGGACCTTTTGTGCGTGACTCATTGCTTTTGATCTGCAAACTTTTCTTTTTTTAAAGATTTTCTCAGAGCCCACCCGCGAGTTTCCTGTACATACAGGCACAGATATACAGTTGCACTCACGAGTTGCCTATATATGTACCCATGTTTTTTTAGTTGCACCCGCATGTTGTTTCCTGACACAGTTGCGAACATTCCCTGCGTTTTTTGCTCTTTGTGTTAGGGTTTGGTCTTTGGGCCCCCTATGTTGGCTTTGGAACTTGGTTTGTTTGCCTAACACCTCCCTTAGGTTTTTGAGTGTCCTTTGAGTCTTTTTACATCCATTTGTGGAGATTTCCTTTGATTTTTTATGCTTGATTTAGTTGGTTTCTAGGCTTTCATTTCCTTTTTAGGAGTTTTTCAGGGCTCACCCACGAGCTGTCTGTACTTACAGCCGCGACTTTTCTTCCCTAACCGCAAGTTGCTATTATATGTACCCGCGGGTCAACCGCTTATTGCTGCATTATACAGTTGCGGATTTTTCCTGAGGTTTTTCTTTTTTAGCTAGGGTTTGGCCTTAGGTGGGTTTGTTTGTGGCTTTGGAAGTCTGTTGATGGCCTGATACCCCTTGGAATTTTGTTCATTGTCTGCTGAGTCTAGTTGGAAGATTTTTATAAGTTTCTTAAAAGTTTTTGTGCTTGTGAAGTACCCTTGCTTTCTAGCCCATTTTCTTGTTTGGCAAGTGCTTGGTTTCTTTCCTCTTTTATTATTGATGTTTAGGAGCAAACTTATCTCTGTTAACTTCATGACGTGTAATCCAGATTCGATAGGAGGACACCATCACATCATTGTTGTTGTTGACTACTTTACAAAGTGGGTTGAGGCAATGCCTACTGTGAGAGCAGATGGAGAAACGACTGCTTATTTCGTATTTAACTAGATCATTGCTAGATTTGGTATCCCCAAAGAGATCGTTATGGACCATGGTCGATATTTTCAAAACAATATGATGACCAAGTTGTATACTATGCTAGGTTTTCGACAGGAACATTCATCCTCATTCTATCCACAAGCAAATGGTCAGGTCGAAGAGGTCAACAAAACTTTGAAAACTATCCTTCAAAGGGCCATTAATGCCAGTCAATCTAATTGGCACGTCATGTTGTACCCCGCTCTTTGGGCTTACCGGTATAATGTTAATACTGCCACCGGGTTCTCACCTTTCCAACTCAGTCATGGGGTGGAGGTAGTTATTTCGGTTGAATGCGATATTCCCTCGTTAAATTTGGCTATCCAACTGCTTCCTGAAACTCCCGCTTTGGAGGAATGTTTGCTATATTTAGAACATTTAGATGAAAAACGTCGCGACGCGCTTACAACAAATGAGGCTCATAAATGCAGAGTCAAGCGTCAGTACGACAAGTCTGTGAAACCAAGGGTGTTCTCTGAAGGAGACCTTGTTATGCTCTATGACCAGGACAAAGATCCCTTGGGGGCAGGCAAGTTCAAATTTGTGTGGCTTGGACCATACATTGTCTCTAAAGTTTTGAAGAAAGGATCCTATGAGCTAAACGACTATGAGGGTTGTAAGTTTCCTGAGCCCAGAAATGGGCTCTACCTGAAAACGTATTATGCTTAGGCCTCTATGATTTTCCTTGTATTATAACTATACATGTTTGTAGAGTTAGTGTTTATTTTGATTTTTGTTGCGTCTTATGTGTCTTCTGGGTTGTGGTTTTAGATGAAAACCGAGTGCTTTATAGGATTCACTGATGGTGCTAGCCGCCACACCCGTCAGTTGGCTTCAACATCTTGGGTTATCTACTCATCGTCTAGCCAACTCGTGTCTTCGGGAGGTTCTTGCTTAGTCCCTACGACTAACAATGTAGCTGAGTACAGTGCAATCATTGAGTTGCTATGAGATGCTATTCATCACGACATTTCACATTTGGAGGTAAGACTTGACTCACAGTTAGTTGTACTTCAGTTGATAGGTGACTATAGGGTTCGAGATCCTATTTTGCTTCGTTAGTTTCTATGTGTTAGGTTACTTGAAAGACACTTTGATTTTATTATATTTCAACATATTTCAAGGAATTTAAATTCATTAGCTGACTCATATGCAAACTACATTCTAGATTGGCATCTTTACCATATACAATTACATTAAGCATTCACATAAAGACAAAAACACATGTATATATATATAATTGATACTGTATATATATGTACCAAAAAATATGAGTTTGAGTCGTTGTATGTCGCAGTGTCATAAATATACAAGCGTGGGATCAAAGGCCTAAAAAATATAAATATGTCTCTTTCCCTATGGAGAGGGAGGTGCCTCTGCTAATTCTGCTACCGCCTCTCTATAGCAGATGACTAGCCTGGTTATTTTTCTAAGCAGCCTAATCCATGCTGGGGGAAACCCACAACATCCTCCTGCATCTCGAGCGGCATCCGCTTGATCTTGTAGGTGGGGATATCATGAGTCAACCAACTCATCTTCCCCTCAATGCTCACTAGTATCGCATCAGCAGCTCTAGGCTCAGTCGGACGCACATAGGTGCGAGGCTGTCCTGCAGGTCGCATAGGCCCCACATCTGCATAATTCACACTATTATCACTCTTACCCATCATAAAAATTATATACATTAAAATCATAAAAATAAAATAAAACTCAAAAGTATAAGCACGTCTTACCCATCTCTCCCCAGGATGATCCTGGAGGCAAAGTGAGCTTTGGATCTCCACGAAAATCCATACCAGCATAGGGAAACTGTTCTAGAGCTAGCACCTGATGGCCCCACCATGCTAAGTAATCCTCATTTGCATATGAGAGACTCATCTCTCCACCTCCCTGGCGCAAGAAGATGTCTCCCCACCGATTCATCAAAGGATCGCAAGGATTGAGCACTGATAGGGATACTCCCAGACTCACAGAAGGAACCCTCTCAAAAAAGAATGTA
This sequence comes from Larix kaempferi, assembly GCA_027924585.1. Lineage (NCBI taxonomy): Eukaryota > Viridiplantae > Streptophyta > Pinopsida > Pinales > Pinaceae > Larix > Larix kaempferi. Next base: position 1,218,740 of record BSBM01001069.1, on the reverse strand, counting down.
CATAAAATGTTTCCATAACCAAAGTTCTTATTCTTTTCGTTCTTTCACTCAGTCAGTTGGTGTTTCATGCTCACTAAGAGACCTGAACACTAGTCAAATACAACACCACGTAGACACTCGACACCAATCTCCATGTAGGTCCTCGAGGCCAAGTGCTGTGCAACACTCCCTCCAATTCTGTTTAAGGTACTTAGAATTACCTTCAATGGATCCAATGGGGACTTGGATACCACTCTTTTGGGTAACTGACAGACAGTATGTGTTGATATAGTCCTCGATCGATAATGCACCGACCCCTCTGAATGTACCTTTGAAGTTTACCCCTCACCTCGGCGGGATAAACCTGTAATGAAGTAGATGTCGTCTATGGTGAATTCAAGTATTTCTCCTTGGAGATCGAACACTCCTTGGTCAACATCCCAATAATTAACAAGCATTTGGATTAGTTGTGTTTGAGCTCGCATGCTTGTGGTTCGAATTTTTTTTAGTATGCCAGATCTTCGCAATGCATTTAGAGTAAGCTGATCACCCATGGCAGTTCTATCCATGTTCTCATGCTCTCATTCCCTCCAAGTCAGAATCATACCTGCATTATTCATCCTTTCATCCATTAGTTTTTGTTTTTTCACATTTCTTTTGCGACACTCACGACTGTGTCTACTACACAGAGGCGGGTACCCACGAGTCGGTCTCTGTTAAACCTGCACATTTTTCATGTACTCGCAAGTTTAATAGAGGGAAACCCGTGGGTACGAGGCCCTAATTTTTAAACCTTTATAAAAAACAAAAAACACCATAAAAAATTAAAAATAACAGATGGATTGAATAGTTTAAGGAGAGATGACTTACTTGCAATTGACGGAATCCAATTCGGTGACCCGATTGGTGCGCTACATGCATTTGAAGTAAGAGGCTTTTTTCCACCCTTTTGCTCCAACAAATGACTTTGTGAGTTTTGTTTCCATTTTGAAACTATTTATAAAAGTCATTTTTTATTTTTTATCAGTTCTATATAGTTTCAAAACTGTTTTTTAACTTTATTTAATCAACTAATGCACTTTTTAAGTTTTCTGATTAGGTGAAGGTTTAAGCAACATTTCTCATAAATTTTTGCAACAGTGGCCTATAAAGGTCTAATTTTCTTTGTGACGTGTCAGTTTGGTATAATACTTCCTGTCATCTTATGTCGTAATGAAAATCCATTTGGATCATGTTTATATGTCATTTTCTACTAATATGGTCACCTCCATGATATTGATAGCTTTTCGTCATTTGACAAGATCAAGGAACTTAGTTCCCTGGTACCTATAGAGTTCCTTCCAACTCTTGTTAGGCTCTCTAAATATAACAAGATTGCCGAGTACAATTGTCTTGTTCAGACTTGTTAAAGGACTTGAACAGTCATCCACTTAGGTATAAGTTTACCCCTTTTCCAGACCTTAGTGGATTATTTACGAAAAAGGTATACTCTAGTCATACATGGCTAGAAGAGTTCTTCTCTTATTGTTTTACACTTTTTCAGGTAAGGAGACTAACTTTACGAAAAAAGGACCTTTAGGAGTCTTCTTTAGGGTCTCCAGACTCTTGAAACATGAAAACACCAACGAGCATTCACCAACTCGAGCTCGATGTCAAATCCACAAGAGGGTATATAGAGTTTAAATGTTTAAGTTTTTCAGACTCTTTAAATATGAAAACACCGACGAGCACATACCAACTCGGGCTCGATATTAAAATCCACGAGTAGGTGTATGGAGTTATTGTTTAAGTTTTTCAGATCCTTAAAATTGAAAACACCGACGAACATGAATAGATCCAGGCTTGATATTAAAATCCATGGATCAGTGTTATCGAGTACTAGTCTATCTCTTCTTCAAACTCGTTAAAACATGAAGAAGGTATTGAGTTTCCCTACCATGGACTCGTTAAATTACACATGGTTGGACTTATATCAAGCAATATTATCCCTCTTTCTCCGAGCTTGCTTCAAGAATGAAGAAGGGACTATTGAGTTTTCTTTCTTGGACTCATTAAAACTAACAAGAAGGACATTATCGAGCTTTATTTTCCACCTTTTCATGCTCGTTAAAATCAAGAAAATACATTCTTTAAATAAAAAGAGAAAAGGGAAGGGAAATATGTCAAGTATCTTTTCAGTATAAAGGAAACAAGTAATTTATGTCCTTGAACACAACACCTTTTTGAGTTGTTCAAACAAGTTGGGTTTTAGTTTTTGGCCTTAGGATGAACTTGATCTCAGAGTTTTTACTCCTTCGATTGGTTACTCTTCCAGTCATATTGAGAATCTATTAATGTCTCCTACATTACGGATTTATATCATGGTGCCCTTTGTCTTCAAAGTTTCCTAAGTCACTCTTGTGTCGTGCTCACTGTTCAAAGACACTCCTTGTGTCGACCATTATGCAGTTACCTTGACCTCATGTGTCGGCCATTCCTTGGTGTCAGTATGTTTCATCATGTACTCATTCCTATTCCAGATCAGACCAACCTATTGATTATATCTCGTGTTGGATGATGGAGGATGCCTTAAGGCCTCCCTTCCAACAGACTTCTTCCTATCGAATTCAACTCATCTTTCTCTGGGAATGAAGTTTAGATTTATCGGTAGTACTTTGGGGATTGCAGTCATCAGTGGCAGTTTCCCTCGCTATTGGGTAGTGGGAATACATCAATGTCTTCTACTCTATGGATTTTTCAAGTGTTCGACTTCAAGACCCTTTATTCACACTTGTTAGAATGTACTAGGTACCTCGAGCCCCATTTTCATTAAAGGTGGGTGCTCTTGCATTTGTTAACGGTTTACATCATTGGCTGGTAATCAAACGTGTCCTCCATGTTCGACCTCAGCTCATTTATTCTCATGGTTAGGATTCGTACCTTGACGGTTTGGATGAAGACCTTGGGCCTATAATAGCAATATCACATTTTTTTATTTCCCAAGTTGCGCAAGACTGAGCCACACCCATTTTTGGCTCTTGATGAGACATAGATCCAGTTTGTTGTTATGGCCATAATCTCTTGTTTGACATGGATCCACGCTTGTATTTCAGTGGCCATGCTATATACATCTTTGAGTTATGGATTGGAGATTATGTTCTATCATTCCAGACATCTCCTGATGTCAAGATTGTACACTGCTCGATGACTTTGTTTATGTTTTAGGTACTGTTTGTGACCTCATTCTGCGGCCTCTTTGCTCCTCCTTTGCTTGGATTGTAATTTATTTCGGCCATCGTTTCCCTCTGAACTCACACATTAGGGGGAATCTGTTATCGGTCAAATTTGCACTTCTCTGTCCATGACCACATTGCTTTGTCAGTCACACAAAAGGAAAAAATGGATTGAAGAGCTTACTTTGACCATAGATGAACTTAAGCTGAATCTTATAATCCTATCCTTGGATGCATACTTCTCTGCATATTTTTAGACATAACCACAACCCTTATACTTTCCTACCAGTGGGTCATCCACGGGTTCCTCTATTGACAACCTACGGGTGTCAATAAAATTGTTTCACTTGCTACATGCAAGCTGAGACCCTCACTAGTTGTCTCATACCAAAGTCGCGGGTGTCTTAAGAAAAAGCTAAAAAATAATTAGAAACACAAATTGGGATTAGTTGAGGAAGGTACCAAAACTACCCCAACTTCCCAATTCAAACACCTTTCGAACCTTCCTTCCCTGCCTTGCTATAAGTACATGGGGAAGGGCTTGGGAAAGGGACCCTTGGAATCATTGATAAGGTTATGCTGTAGAAATTCAAAGCTAAGAGAGAGGAGCAGGATCCCAGGATTGTGGTTGCGACGGTGCCAGTGCAGGACATGTATAAGCATTTGTATCTTTTGCATTTATTAATAAAATATTGAGACATCTTTCCCTTTCCAATATAGATTCACTTATATCTATCATTATTTGAGTACATGTTGATGTTATTTTTCTTTATTAATATCAATATTTTATATGTGTTCGAATACGTTTGAGAAAGGTATCGTGCTTGTGTTGCAGGTTATTTGCATAGGATAACAAGAAGGAGAGAAAGCTTGGACTGACCTTCATAAATAAGGTATACATTCTCTTACTTTTAATCCTATTTGCTTATGAACATGTTAGCACACCTTAATATGTCTATCTATTAACCCCCTAGTACGTTGGTAGTCTCTTTCCCCAACTATAAGAGTAAATTCCTAACAACAATATTGTTGCATGTTCATGCATATTATCAGTATTCTAACATGGTATTAGAGCAAGGTTACTATGCTCTACCTTCTTTGGTAATTTTTTGGAATTTTTTTACAAGCAACAATTCAATTTTTTTGGGTCCTCCAATCTAGTAGATTTTCCATCAGATCTATCAACACCTTATGGTTACTCTTTAGATATGGGTATTTGCTAAATGTTTGAGAATTTTTTTCAAACCTTGACCTTCACCATTTATTTTTTAGAAAATTTCAGATTTTTCAAGTTTCTCTTGATTTTTTTTTTTTTGTAGATACGAATTGAAATCCATTGAATACTAACTTGCTATCAAGGGGTTATATTTTTTGTAGTAGATGTAGTGTATGTTTGGCTCTGATTATGTTTTGTCACAATTTTTTGTACATGATAACGACTGGTTTCAAAACTTTCCATTTTTGAACAGTTTTCGGTAGTTTAGGGTAGGCAAGCACTATTTGGTGTGAGGAAGTGCATACACGCATGCCTTTCCTATGAAAAAACGTGTACAAATGCCTTTGTTATGTAGAGAAAGTGCGTGGGCCCTATTTTCAACAAAACGTTTGTGGAAACCGATTTCCTATGCATTGTTTTTGTTATAGGCTCGTAGATGCATCAACTAGTGACTGTTAGAATTTGGTATGGGTGATAATTTTTTGGTTTTTTTTGACACTTTTCTTCTAAATCTTAGCTTTTTGAAAAAATAAAATTTTTCATTAGGGTTTTAGTTTCTTTTTCACACTATGACTTTAGAAGTAGTTTCTATTCCTGAAATAATTGGATCCAACGATCTCTCTTGGAAGAGAAAGATGATTTATGTTCTTAGGAGTAATAATATCTAAATATCAATTAAAGGTGACCAAACAAAACCAACCAATGCAAAAGAACTAGCTATTTGGGAAGATCGATGTGATAAAGTATGAGGACTCATTAAACAACCTATTTTAGATAGTTTACACGTACATCTTGAGGCCGAGGATATCCCAATTGAGGTATGGAAAATGATAGCTACTTTATTTGATAAAAGTGATGATGTTTCTTCTTACTATCTTGAAAATAAAATCCATGAGTTATACCCTACATATTTTGATATAATAAAGTATTTTCTTGAGAAATTAAAACCTATAATAAAAGGTTAAATAATTGTGGTAAAGATTACAAGAAAAATGATAATGCTTGTGTGAGTAAAAAATGGAGTTTGTACTGTGATAGAATCCATTTGGATTGTCAACATTTTGAGCTAGCTGCTGCGGCTCTTTGTCAGGACAAAGGCCGATTGTAGAACAAAATTTACCTTCATGTTTTAATATGTTCATCCAAACTAGGAATAGAACCATTGAAATGTCTAAAGGAACTATGAAACCAAATTTTGAAGAATTTGTTAAAGGTTTGATTCATGAGCAAGAAAGATTAATTTCTTCTAGTCAATTTTTTAGTGGTAAAGGTCTAATGGCACATAACAAAAGTAATCCTAATAGAAGTTTTAGTGAAAACTTTAAACCACATAATCGAGGATAAACCCCTCACTCTTCTAATGATTATGCTTCGAACATGACATCTAATATAATGAAAGTGTATAATCCTTGTAAGTATTGTGGAAAAACCAACCGCCCTAAAAAGATTTTCTTTAAATGGGGACATGAACTTGCTAAATCCAAGAAGAAGTCTTCTGAAGAACAACATGTAGCCCTATGTGCCTATCATGTTTAACCTAGTAAAATTTCTTCTAATGTAGAATGGATAATGGATTCTGGTGCTTCTAACCATCTGATTGGTATAACTTCTTTATTTAAATCTTATGACACTAAAATGCACACAACACATAAATTATCTATAAGTGATGGAAAACAACTTCCAGTAGTAGGATTTGGTAATAATAATGTTCCTAATGGTACTTTGGAAGATGTGTTTCATGCTCAAGGAATTCCCATCAACTTACTTTCTATTTATTGTGCATGACAGAAAGGTTATAAATTTGAAGCTTGGCATGATAAATATGTGTTAAAATATATCAAACATAACTTCAAAATTGTTTCTTCTCGTCCTAATGATCATAATGTTGGATTATATAAGTTTATTGGTTTTAATTCAGGCAAAAATCAATTTTTTTATTCCTATGTTTCTCATGTTGATGATCAATGTAAATTATGGCATGAAAGATTAGGTTAACTGAATTATGGTAAATTGAATATGGCGTCTAAAATGGTACTTGGATTACCTTCAATTTCTTCCACTAAAGGTGTTTGAAAGGTTTTTTTCTTTGTAAACATCATAAGTAAATGTTTGATAAAGGTAAACCTTGGTTTGCTACAGAACCATTGCAACTAATTCATGATGATATTTGTGGTCCTCTTGAAACTTCTTCTTTGTTTCATGCAGTCTATTTTCTTACTTTTATTGATGATTTTAGTTGTAAATCTTGTGTTTATTTTTCGAAACATAAAATTGAAACCTTTGGTATATTTCAAGAATTTAAATCCATTGTTGAAAAAAATTTGATAAAAGTATTAAGACTTTTTGAACTGATAATGGGGGGGGATTCACTAAAATAGAATTTAATGCATACTTATCTAAGCATGGAATCCAACATTAGAAGATTTTTCATCATACATCTCAACAAAGCGGGGCAGCTGAAAGAAATAATAGGAATTCAATTGAAATGGCTTGAAGTATGCTTTATTCTAAAGGAATACGTAAATTTTTGGGGGCCAAAGCTATTTGTTGTGCTAACTATATCTTGAATAGAGTCCATACTTAATAAGTTTTGCAGGTTAATCCCAAATAAAAATGGAATGGAAGAAACCCGATATTAGTAACTTTAAGATATTTGGCAATGAATGTTGGGCACATATTCCGACTGGAAAACATAACAAGTTAGAGACCAAGTCTCACAAATGTATTTTCATTGGTTATTGTGAGCATTCCAAACCGTACATGTTATTTGATCCATCTACCCAAGGTGTTGTCATAAGGAGAGCTGATGTTAAATTCAACGAAGTCTCTCATCCTCCCAAGTCTATTGAACCTCATATTACCTTGAACTTGGATTTGATCCTATATCTATTACCCCTTCCTCTACTTTTGTTCCTACTCTTGATCCTATTTCACCTTCTTCTTCAAGTAATCCACTTGAAACTTTTGAATATTCTAGTGTGGTTCCTACCACTACTCCTCTTCCTATTTGGGATCATAAATCTCTTGAATCTGTAGGTTCTAAGATTGGTATTTCTTTTGATACTCGTCAAACTAGGTCTTACTTTTATCTTTTGACTAAATTATTGGCCATAGATTATCCCTATACCTATGCTCAAGATAAAGATAAAACTATATGGGAGAAATCCATGGCTACTGATTATAACTCGTTAATGAAGAACAAGACTTGGACTCTTGTTCCTCTTCCTCCTAGAATTAATTTAGTTGGATGTAAGTGGATATATAAAACAAATTTATTGCAAAAGGACATATTGAAAAACTTAAGGCCTAGTTAGTAGCAAAAGGTTTTCCTCAACAAGAAGGTATTGACTTTACTGAAACTTTTGCTCCAGTTGCTAAAATGAACACAATAAAAACTATTATTTCTCTTGTTTCATCTTATCAATGGGAAATACACCAAATAGATATCGAGAGTGCATTTTCGAACGATGATATTTGTGAAGACATTTATATGCAACAACCACTTGGTTTTATTACTGCTAAAACTTCAAGTTTAGTATGCAAATAGAACAAGTATTTATATGGTCTTAAACATGCACTTAGATCTTGGTATAAGAAATTGATAGTTATTTCTTGAAGAATGGTTTTAAGTAGTGTATATCTGATCCAAATCTGTATGTTAAGAACTTTGAAGACAATGTCCTCATTGTGGCAGTTTATGTGGATGATCTTATCCTTATTAATATCCATCTTAAATTTATATAGGAAATGATGAATAATCTTAAAAAAAAATTTGAAATGACCTTGTCACTTTAGAGTATTTAAACTCTCGTATGAAGTAGAAGATATTACATAAGTAATTGGTTAATTGATATTAAAAGGATAAACTATTGGTATTGTGGTTATTATTCATATTTGGATAAAATGGAATTATAAGAAAAGTACTCCTTTGTATAGATATTAGTAGAATGTAATTATTAGTCTATAAGTTAGTTTATGTTGCTTTTACTCCATTGAGGAATTGGACCAAGGACATTCATATATATGTAGGAGATGAGCTTTAACAACGATAAGGCTAATTTAACCCATTCTATAACATTTATTAGTTTTATTAGTTCTCATGTGAAAGGCAAGTATGGTATGGTTAAAAGTATTAATGATTTAAAGGAGATGTGCATAGAGGTTCACTAGGTGAAAACATTAACATGAGAATGTATCTTCATAACATTATAGCCACAATTAATAGAAAGCCTCTAAAAGAAAGTTAGTAGGATTCTCTTATAATGATAAAATGACTACCTTGTATTAACCTATGAATATTTGAATTGTATGACTTATGCTTAAGAGTTAAATTTAATTTAATGGATGAACCTTGTGTTAGTGAAGTATCACATTTATGAAGGCTTGAATGCATCCTTGATTCATGATGTTAAGTATTTTGTTGAGGTTAACATGTCAACTAAGTGTAATTATAAATGTTAGTATATCTATTTATTACATGACGGAATGCAAATGAGATGAATGTACCATGAGTATTAAAACAAGTAACAATTTGAACTAACATATTTGGATGTTTGAATGGAGTTGAAATTTTTTTATAACCCATTTGCCCACATTGATAATAAAGAAAGTGAGTATGTTACAATTAAAGTAATGAAAAACTATATAATTACACGAGAACATAAATTATTCACGTGAGAATATTTCACTTTTACCAAATCAACTTTCCAATACTAATAAGTAATACAAAATTTGAAAATTCTTAAACCTTTATTTATTTAATGTTTTATCTTTTTTCTTTTGAAGTTTGATGAATATAAGGAATTTCATGAGTTAGTGGTAAAAGCCTTAAAATAAGATAATTATAAAAATAATGAACTAAAACCACCCACACATAAGATTAACCTTTTCCAGTAAGGTTATTATTAAAAATGACTAATAAAAAGACCAATTGTCATATGGAAAACTGATCTTTTTAAAATAAGATAATTATAAAAATAATGAACTAAAACCACCCACACATAAGATTAACCTTTTCTAATAACGTTATTATTAAAAATGACTAATAAAAAGACCAATTGTCATATGGAAAACTGATCTTTTTAATTCTTGAAATCTCAAAATGGTTTTCATAAAGTGTGAAGAAGACATAGCATCATACTCAAACAAGGACTGCATGGCAGTGGATAAGTACTGCATGGCAATGGATACTTGTTGAGGTTGGTAGGTGGAATTGTATGCATTGGCATGAAACCAGGTAAGAGGGGCATGCATATTTTGTGCTTTTGTTTGGAAAGTTTACATCATATTGTCTCTACGAGGGTTTGTTCCAACAATTATTGCATTCCAAAATTTCTTGAGAAACCGCCTTCTTATCTTGTTCATCTTCTGAATCTCTTGAAACTCTGACATGGCATTTTCCAAGAGATTCTGGTGTGAAACCAATATAGTTAAGATATCTTTCCATGGCTGCTTCCTGAGGAATGCAAGACCGTTGAAGGAATGTGGGAATCCAACTGCAAAGCTACTAACCATCAGAGCTGCTAGCCATCACGTCGCCATCTTTACGATGCACATTTACCAAACATGTGTATTAAGGTGACCGGAATAAATAACAATCACTACAAATGTGTAAGACACGCGTATGTCTCTTCCTAAATTTCCATACAGTAGTTGTCCTCTGTGATCTCAATGTATGTGTCTAATGGAGGTGCAAGATTCACAGGCTCCATCGGTGGTAGTGGAAATCCTTTAATTCTTTTGACCTTGATATACATCGTTGTCGATTCCAATAGTCTCACACTTATTATAGAAATTCAAAAAACATCTAAATAATAGAATATTGAGCTATAAAGACTGTTTTAAAAACTCAAGACTGTTTTAAAAGCTATTGGAACAAGTATAATGTTAATTACCAAAAAATAATATGCTGACATATTTATGCCAGGTTTTGTCTTCATTTGCAAATGTCTTATAAATAATAGAATATTGAGCTATAAGCTTTGTTTAAAAACCAGTGGAACATGTATAATCTTAATTACCAAAAACTAATATGTTAGCATATTTTAATGCTAACATGCCAGATTTTGTCTTCGAGGAAATATATAAATTGTTTGTCTCATCGTATATGGAAATATATAATTGTTGTTCTATCTTCATTTCATCACAAAAGTGTAGACAAATTTGTTTATAGTGATTATACTGAGTGCATTAACAAATTTAACTTCTCATCATTTCAATAGCTTATTCATCTTCCTTGTAGATTAATTAGCTTATTCATCTGCCTTCTAGATTGTAGATTGGTGTATGTACATTGCATCTCATTCACGAGAAAGAATAATAAATTTATAATATTCTTGTCAGGACTAGCACTAGCTGAGGGTTTTATTTTCTATCGACTTTGGATCATTCTCAGCCAACTTCACTTCTCTAGCTATGCTATGAAAGGATTAGTTCACAGAACAAGCTTTATTTCGCTCCAAGCCAGAGTGTTTGTTAGTCATTCCAGCAGCTAATCCACTAAGAAGATCCATGCCTTGAGGTTAACTAATAATCGACCTGTTTATCTGTATAAATCACAAATTAGCCCAACATCTGAATCCTGCAGAATTCAAATAAAATAAATTTGTTATAAGGATCAAAGTTTTGAACAGAATATCCCAAATGAGAACAAAATACATTCAATGGTAAACTAACGCATATAGAATACCGAAAGTATACTGGATCAGGAATCGATAGGACAAAGTACCACAGTCTGGATTTTAAATTCAATTAATAGAAAATATGTATCGATGATGATGGCAAACCATTGATTATTAATTTATTACTTGTGAAAGTGCAATGTTAAAGAGGTTTTCCTGGTCGTGCCTCTCCCATAGAAAATGATGGTTTTCTAACTAGACATATATGACAAAAGCTGTATAGTTCTGCAGAGGATGAATAAAAAAAAAAATATGCCACGTTGAGCCCATGCAGCTTAAGACAATACCCAAAGGAACTAACACAGTCACGTCGAAGCCATGCACAGGATACATACAATCCATATTATACTATGCCCTGTGACTTACACTAAATGGATAGACGGCCCGGAGACCAGAAAAGGTCTCGGGCATATGTCCAACTAGAGAACACTTCACAGTGTTGGACATCCTATGCTACCAACTTACCCCATGGAAAGCAACAGACCATGCAATGGCTCAAGAATTGTATAACAACAAAACAATTTTTCTATCAACCCTCCAGGGAAGCCTCCAGGGTTGTTGCTCAATCAAATCCAATACCATAAAATCAAGTTGTTGAGGCTGAAACAGGGGGAAACAGGGGGAAGATTCCACTCCATAATTTTTTCCAGTGACTCCGCTGCAATGATGCAATGAAAGAAATCTATAAATCAAGTACTCAATTCCAAGCGCATCAGCATTAGAAAATACTTACCATCAGCGTCGGCTTTTGCAAACTATTTGTGGTGGAGTAACCGCTTATTATCCTCCTCCAAAAGAATTGGCTCTAGAAAATGGCTGGGTAAACCACTTATTATCCTCCTCCCAAAGACTGGTTGGGAGCCTTTTGCAACGATTTTGTACATAGAATGAATACAGGAAACCAGAGACTGAATTAGTATGTACAGGAATGATGAGTTGAAGATGTTGCAAGATGAGAAGGGTTGCAAATCCTCGAATAGGTCGTGGAAGGATTCATGAAAAAAATTAAAATAGTCATGTAATTTTGTTGTAGATATGAGCACATTCAAACCCTACATGGTAGTACTTACTATCCAGTTTGCTTAGGCTAGCTTTAATATAGTTTCAAAGGCCGTCCTTAGCAATGGCATGAGCCACTTTTTCTACATGGTTTACATGCATCTAATTGCTACGACTCTCTTAAGTCCTCTAGCTTATTTTCTTGAAAGGTAACCATGACGAATCCAGTACGTTGAAGAAACTATAGATTTGCTCACATTATCTTCGGCCTATAATTGCAATATGATCTTTCTGGTTATTATCATTTTCAAGGAACGGGCGGCCACCTCTAACGTTTTGCATCTTCCGTAGGATTTTCATTCTTGCTTTATGCGGTTAAGTTGATGATTTTAATTTGTAATGGGATTTTATACTATGATCAATTTTAGGATATCGATTAATTTCAAGCTTGAAACAATGATTGCAGCACAACAATTACCATTGAAACTAAGCAGTAACTAGAATATTATGTACGCAACATGTAAAAATTATACATTGACAGCTTAGTCACTGGTGCCAAGCTCTTGGAAGGTATTTGTTATTGACAACCCTAGGCATCAGCAGCCTAGTAGCTCACACTGAGACTGCAGCACCAGAAGAGTAGCTGACATAGGAAGCAACAATAGTTCACACTGGAGTCTTGAACAACGACGTCTATTTGGGCCTATCAACTGGTAAGCAATATTTCAGGGCTTATTTACCCTGAAGAGTGAGGCGACCACTGGAAGTTGAGCAAGCCCATTGCACTAACTGCATTGAAAACAAAATGGCAAATTTGCCTTCAATTATGCCAATTGCGGATTATTGATTTCTTGGAACAGCCGTTTTGAGGGCCGTATATGGCAGTTCTCAGAGTCCCATGTACTATTCTACTGTTTATCTTGTGTACTTAATGTTGAATCTTCACGGAACCATACATAAATTTAGGAAAATTTATTGAAGCCAGGCTACAGGAATACTGGTAAACGATTGTTAGAGGAATGCCTATTAAGCATATCCAAAAGATCTTATGTACTGAATGCTAAATCTTCCAGGAACCGTACATAAATTTAGAAAAATTTATTGAATCCTGGCTACAGGAATACTGGTAAATTATTGTGAGAGGACTTCCTATTAAGCATATCCAAAAGATAGAGAAAACAAAGCTCGTTCATACATATTAATTGGTTTTGTTTCATTAACCAAAGCATAGCAGAGTAGAGTACCTAAGGAAAAACATCCAATACGGATAAGATAAAATATTGAAGTAGATTTTTTATATGGATAATAATTTTAATCAAATATAGAGATATATCATAAATTTACATTTAAAATCATTGGTTTATATCTGTACATGTTATTTACAATCAAAACTACTGTATAAAAACAAAAATATAAAATCTTAATGCATTGAGATAAAGAAAGAGTATGAAAGATAACAACTAACTAGTAATAATTATTTTTATAAGAAAGTATGAAATTGAATATTATTTATATTTTATAGTGATTAAATAATTAAAATGTGGTATTTCAAAATTGTATTTTCAAAATTCAATTTTCTAAGGTATTTGTATTACACTTCCCTATTACACCTACATCGAATATTCGACGAATTCTAATTGTTCTGATTTTCCGTACATGAAAGGTTAATACCACCAAATTATGCTACTATGAACCAAAAACGGTGCCAACGATGCCTCGGCATGCTTGTGAGCACAAGATGGTTCAACGCTCCAAATGAATGAAAAGGCGGTCTTCAACACAAGATTGTTCAACACTCTGAATGAATGAGAAGATGGTGGCAGTGATAGAGATGGTAAGCGGTGGCGGTGACAGAGGTGGCAGTAACAGAGGCGATGGCCGTGGGACAAGCAATATCCACCCCGGAGCAAAGTTATTAAGACTCTTGTTGCAGGGTGTGCACGTGCAAGTGGGCTAGCTCTCATGTAAATTTCGGGTCATAACATGCATGGAGCTAGGCTACCATGCTCCCATGTAATACCATGGGATAAACCAACACCGATATATACACTAGTGTATATAATGATATAATATCTGTATATACACTAGTGTATATTGTATATATAGTTATATTACTGGTATATACACTAGAGTATATTCTGGTATATACACGAGTGTATATACTAGTGTATATGTCGATATATACACTGGTGTATATTTCAGTATATAGACTAGTGTATATACCGATATATATATTGGTGTATATACCGGAATATGACATGGCATGCATGGAGCAGCATGAGATTTTTCCAATCTTGGAATTTACATAGAAGCTAGCCCACCTGCACGTGCACACCCTGCAACAAGAATCTTAAGGACTATGCTGCAGAGTAGATATTGCTTACCTTGACCGTGGTGGTATTGGAGTGGTAAATCCACATTGTGGTGCATTAAACACCTTTTCTAAACCCAAGATTATTACGGCCACTGGAACAATAATGCCTTTAACATTTGAGTGGTAGATTGACATTATGGTGCATTAAACACCTTTTCTAAACCCAAGATTACTGCCGCCACTGGAGCAATAATGCCTTAATCCTATTATCCAAATGAAATCACAATTAAATAGTATTAAAGATTTCATAAAAAATAATAAAAAAAATTACACAATGTGAAACTATGTAAAAATCAACAAAAAGTTATGTTCAACCACACGATTAATTAGCGAAAACAATATACCATTTATGAAAAAATTCCCAAATATTCTCTTTTAACTATATAGCCCTTTTCTAATTTTATTTAGAAATAAAGATAAATAGTACAGAATTACATAGTCTTTATTATACAATAAATATTATATACATGCCACTTTATTTATTAATAGTTATGTATTATGTATGCAAATATTATTTACAATTTATGTTTTTGTTTTCTAGGTGAAATGGAGAATGCCACCTCCTAGTTGGAATGATAAAAAGTCTAGTAAAATTGAAATCCTTTTAAAAATAATGTCTCATTTATTTTGCCCATAAGAAATCAGGCGATCAACCACAAATCCAACTCAACATCAATCACTTGCATCATATCAATCTAAGAATCGATAAAGAGCAAGAGATCAAGTATGGGCAATCACAAAATATCATCAAACCAAGCAGAGAAATTAGGCACAACAAATCAAAAGCAATCACAAACACTATTTACAAAATTATGAATAGGCCCCTAAAATATCATAAGAATATATATATAAAAGAAATGTTAAAGAGATTTAACATTGAATATTGTAAACTAGTATGTACCTTTATGATCACTAGTTGCAAGTTAAGCAAAGAGGATGAAGCATAAAAAGTGGATCAAAATTTATAAGACTGGAAGAACCTCTAAACGAAGCACAGTAAGCTCATTAAGAATATAATTAATTCCATAAAAGAGGATCACAAGTGCTATTGTATAAGAAGGAAGCAAATGAGAGCCATCCCGCAACCAAGCAAGAGAGAGTTCCCCTCGCCTGAAATAGATCTTTAATGAGAGTGGTTATTATAATGGGGGAGATCTTGTTAGTCGAGTAACAAAATAATACAAAGTAAACAAAAAAGAAATAATACTTGAAGTAAAAAGTAATAAATATTATGTAGGTCATAAACAAAAAAAATAATACAAAATAAAAATTAAATATGAGACTTAAACTAGAGACTTTAAAGCGTAGGATTAGGTGGTAAATATTATGTCGGCCATAAACAAAAAAGAATAATACAAGGTAAGTAAAAAGTAAATATGAGACTTAAACTAGAGACTTTACTTTTTACTTTTAATACAAATTAAAAAGTAAATATGAGACTTTAGAATGTTTGTCAGTCAGTAACAAAATAATACAAAGTAAACAAAAAATAATAATACAAAGTAAAAAGTAATAGATATTATGTAGGCCATAAACAAAAAAGAATAATACAAAGTAAAAAGTAAATATGAGACTTAAGCTAGAGATTTTAGAGCTTATGATTATGTGGCTTAGCTATTGCACTCAAGGAGCTATTCAAGAAGAGGTTTGCACCTCAGGAGATTTGATCCCTCTCGACGCTTGATAGAGCCTAGGATTTGGATCTAAGCTGGTTATAGATCAATGGTTGGAAGCTTGTTATATGTAACAAATTTAAGACCATATGTCATGCAGGTTATATGACTGGTTGCAAGGTTTTAGGTAGTACCTAAGGAGACACGTGTTCAAGCTGTAAAAAGAATCTTCAGATATCTGAAAGGGACTATAGATTTTGGTTTATGGTATCCACGAGGTAATGAATTAACTATGGTAGCATATACTGATGCAGACTAGGCATGAAGTATTGATGATAGAAGAAGTACAATCAAAGCTGCATTTTACTTGGGAAACTGCTTAGTGTCATGGTTAAGCAAGAAACAATCTTCAGTATCACTGTCCATAGCAGAAGAATAATACATCACAACAGTAGCGTGTTGTGCCCAAGTTCTCTGGATGAAGCAAACTTTAAAGGATTTCCATGAGGATTTTGATAAACATATTCCATATTTATGTGACAACACAAGTGCAATCGGTATTTCCAAAAATCCTATAATGCACTCCAAGACAAAGCATATTCTTATCAAATACCATTTCTCAAGAGAACAAGTCAATGAAAACAATGTCAAACTGGACTATGTTGAAACCAAGCAACAAATTGCATACATATTCACAAAACCTCTTCCAAGGGATACCTTTGAGTATCTTAGAAAAAAATTGGGAGTAATTCCCACTCCCCATTAATTTGCTCAAGTAATGTCAAAACTAGAAACAATACGACAACATAAGATACTGCGCAGTATAGAAGTTGGACCCAACACAATCAAGTGAGGAGCAACAAAAGAAAGAAAGAGAAGCATGAGCCCAGGGGGATAAACTGAATATGCAAGAAAATTACTATGCAAATATAGAATGCCAAGTTTATTGCATAACTATTAAAAGACTATCAAAGATAAGTAAGACATAAGATAAACAAGCCTCTCTTTTCCATTGATTTCAAAGCGGGAGAAATTGCAAATACTATGGAGAAATTGCTGATACTATGAAGAACTTGCAAAACAAAGGAGATCATATTTAGGGGGAGCTTAGTTTTACATGGTGTTGACATCAATGCCAAAGGGGGAGATTGTTCAACTTAGTATTGTCATTGATGTCAAATAAGAAGTATGAAGTCTAGAAGCTATTTTTAAGAAGTATATAAGAAATAGTTGTCAAGGGGAGTGCATGTGCAAGTCCCACCAAGACTGATGTCAAAGAAGAAGCATGAAGTCTAGAAGCCAGTAGTCAAAGGGAATTCATGCGCAAGTCCCACCAAGTCATGGAACTCCATTCGTGCAAGTAAAAGACATATGCTTGTCACACAAATACCGTGCAGTAAGTAAATACATCAAAATGCACAAATTACACATTGACAACAGAATAAGAAATGTGGTTGAATGTTTTGGTAAACTTGATCGTAAAGAAAGGACGAAGGGGTGTTGCCAACATAGAGAAGCCGCTACTTGTGGACAAATCAATGGAGTCAAGAAAATGAGTATTGATTCTAGAATTATTATAAATAAACAAAAGGTTGATGTATTTTTGTATGTGGAAATGTATTGAAGTACTCAAGGGTTGAAGTTGAATCAATAACTTATTGATCAGTGGAACGTGACACTACAGAATTGAGTCATATACGAAGTCGCAGTTGTGGGAAAAATAGAGAGTTGAGTGCTCAGAATAAAAGGAAAGTAGAGAAATTGGTCGGACACACAAATCCAATAGAGTATGTGGTTAGGTGCTCAATATAGTAGAGTACAAGGAGAAATTGCACAAAACAAAAAATAATAGAATCTGTGAAGTAGTGTGCATAGAAGAAAGGAGTGCTGAGAATTTTGTGTAGGAACAAAGTGTGCATATCAGGAAGTGCAGAAAAGAGTATGACAGTGGAACATAGTTACATCCATATCTTTTTAAGGGATGCTAGAAGGGGTAAGGACAGGAGATTGAGGTCTCCTATAGGTTGGTTCCTGCAGATCCGAGTTGGTGCTAAGGAGAATTGGTGTTCTCATCTACTAGACATGTTGGTTCCTGACTGCACAAGTTGGTGCTCATAAGAGGATTGGTGTCCTCATAGGTTGGTGCCTGCAAATAGAAAGTTGGTGCTTGCATAAGGGATTGGTGTCCTTATTGTTAGTTTTTTAGCATTTAATTCAATCTTATCTAGGATCTTAACTAAGAGAATAACATGTATACAACATATCAAACACAAGAGACAAGAGACATGACAAATCATTTCACCGGGGAAAACCAAGAAGGTGAAAAACCCCGCAACTTTCTCAGATATAGAATAAGCACCAATATAAGGATCACAAAGATGAAGCCCCAAAAGATAAATGTCTGCAACAACTACTCCTCCTCTAGTTGTGCTCACTCCTCCTCTCTCTCACTAATGTGAAGTGAGTGAATGAGAGAATGTGTAAAATGAGAGAGACACATTCTCTATTTATACACTACTTCACTTGTCTTTTAACTCTAACTAGGTCGGCCCCAACTTAACCACTTAACATAATGTTGACTGGACCAACCCCCACTAGGGTGGTCTAATAACCCTTTAAACCACATGAATCATACAGGGATGACCCCATCAAGGTGGTCTAATAATCCATCAAGTATAAGTTACGGCACTTACAATATAACTTGCGACACTTTCAAGTACAACTGGCGACACTTCCAATCGGAGGAATAATACATATCCGTTGGGGATACAATAAAGTACAAATACAATATACAAGTGAATATCTTTCGAAGTTACAAATACATCAACACTCCCTCTTAACTAGGAAGGTATTCTCTTGACACAGGTCATCAATACATATAGGCACAAGTCTTCAATTTTGGAGCTGGATCATCGTCACTGGATCATGGAGGATCATCGTCACTGCTGCTGTACTCGTCATCTCGATCACTGGGCTATCTCTCAATTCTTCTTGTCATAGGAAGTTATACAGAGAAAGCCCTTTTTCATGCTGGTTGTAGGCCTAGTCTCCTGTAGTTCTTCGTCATCTTTGGCCATATTGTGGAATCCTCAGGACTGATTACGTGCGTCAACAAAACCTTGAAAGAGAATCCTAGCACAGACTATAGGATCTCCTAGGATCTTTTACATGTGACCGTCCCAAAACCTCGAAAGAGAATTCAAGCACAGACTATCGGATCTCCCAGGATCTTTTCTATGTGATCACCACCACAAAACCTTGAAAGAGCATCCTAGCACATCACAGACTATAGGATCTCCCAGGATCTTTTCTATGTGGTTAGGCAAAACCTTAAAAGAGTGTCTTGCAACTTGCCAGAACTTTAAAGAGCATCCCAAGACTTTTACAAGCACATAGCTCAACCTATTGGATCTCCAGGACTGATTACATGCCTCTAGTAGCAAAACCTCAAAAGAGCATCCTAGCATAGACTATAGGATCTCCCAGGATCTTTTCTATGCTACCTGTAGCAAAAAATTGAAAGAGCATCCAAGCACATACTATCGGATCTCCCAGGATCTATTCTATGCTACCTACACAACCTGTCCACGACCAACCTGTAGAAAAACCTCGAAAGAGCATCCGAGCACAAACTATCAGATCTCCCAGGATCTTTTCTATGCTACCTGTAGAAAAACCTCGAAAGAGGATTCGAGCACAGACTATCGGATCTCCCAGGATCTTTTACATGGTACTTGCACAATCTATCTGTGGCCATAGAGTATCATCCTAATACTTATGATCATATTGATCATCATCATATAGTACATCATCATGATGCACATCATCATCACATGATCATCCTGATCATATACACAACATCATCCTAGTGCATATCATCTGGAGCATCATCCTGATGCTCATCATGCATGATCATCCTAATCATATACACAGCATCATCCTGATGCATATCATTTGGAGCATCGTCCTGATGCTCATCACACATGATCATCCTGATCATCATCATAGCAGTAACTGGAGCATCGTCCTGATGCTCATCACACAACACTTACATCCACAGCCATGGGAAGGATCCTCCTACCACCATGCTTGGAATGGCTCCTGCAAATGTGTCCCATCACTTCTTCCTCGAAGTATCTTCTATCTAAAGAACACCAAGCCTCTCTCTGAATTACTCGAACTTCACTCTGGCTAGTGGTTTGGGAAACACATCTGCAATCTGCTCATCTGTTGCAACATACTGGAGCTTCACTGCTCCTCTCTGCACCATATCCCTGATATAGTGATATTTGATCTCGATGTGCTTCGACCTGTCATGGAACACCGGGTTCTTTGACAACTTCACACAACTCTGGTTGTCATAATAAATATAGGTAGCATCCAACTAGAGATCAAATAAATCAGACAGTAGCTTCCTTAGCCATACTGCCTCACAACTATCCAAACAAGCTGCGACATACTTTGCTTCGGCTGTACTCAGTGCTACGCAGGATTGCTTCTTGCTAAACCAAGAGATCACAACTGATCCCATACTAAAGCAGCACCCCAAAGTGCTCTTCTTATCTGCAGCACTTCCTTCCCAATATGAATCAACATAACCCTCCAGGTTAACCTTTTGATTCGCATCATACTTGAGCCCATAATCAACCGTACCCTTCAGGTACCTCAGAATATGCTTTACAGCAATCAGGTGAACATGTCTAGGATCCGTCAGGAACCGACTCAAGGTGTTCACCGCAAAGCAAATATTTGGTCTTGTGTTCGTCAGGTACATCAAGGACCCAATCATCTAACGATACATCGTGGCATCAACCGAATCTGATGAAGCATCACTCAATAGCTTCAGATTCGATGCCATAGGTGTGGCTATGGCCTTGCAGTCCATCATCTTGAACTACTTTAGGATCTCTACTGCATACTTCCTTTGTCCAAAAAAGATTCCATCTGCACTCTACCACACCTCCATACCTAGAAAGTAATGCATCATACCCAAGTCCTTCAACTCGAACTCGGCAGCAAGCTTCCTCTTCGTGTCGGAAATCAATCTATCCTCACCTGTCACAAACAAGTCATCCACATACAGTAGGAGTATCACTGGATTTCCTTCCTCAACCTTGTAGTAAAGGTTGGAATCCGCTTTACTCTTGGTAAAGCCCAAACTGGACAGGAAGCTATCTATCCTGCTGTACCATCTCCTAGGTGCTTGCTTCAATCCATACAAGGATTTCTTCAATCTGCACTCATATGACTCCCTGTCATGTGTCTCAAAACCGAGTGGCTGCTCCACATGCACTTCCTCTTCGACTACACCATATCCATCTGGTGTATCTTCTACTTCATCACTACAGCCAGAGCAAGTATTGTTCTGATGGAAGTGTATCTGGCTACAGGAGAAAAAGTCTCTTCATAATCTATCCCCTCTTTCTGGGAGAAGCCACGAGCCACAAACCTTGCCTTGTATTTCTCTATGCTGCCATCTGCAGCATGCTTGATCTTATAGATCCACTTGGAAATCACAACAGACTTCCCTTCTGGTCTCGGGACCACATCCCAAACATCATTCTTTATGATCGACTAGTATTCCTCGATCATGGCATTCTTCCATTACTGCATCCCAGATCCTGGGAACTTTAGATTCTTCAATATCTTCAATAGATAGTTTTCTTTGAACTATAGTTTTCTTTGAACTTCGTTGCTGGAACAAATGTTGTAGTCCTTCTTTTGTAGGTGATGGTACACGGTCTTTCCTACAAGACAAGTTCAATTGCATGATTACAAACATCTTATATATTTCAAAACAAATTCTTACTCATAAAGACATATGTCATATAGTCATGCAATTATCTTAGCCAATGCTTCAATACAACATTTATCCATATCCCGTAACTTTCTAGATGCCTTCCATCTCTACCAGAATATTGTTAAGAGTGTGCACAACTCCCAACATGTTAGCAAAGAGGTTTCATTCTAGATAAGTAGCAATGGAATGTTGTACAGTACCATAGGCCACTTACCCATTACTTGCATATTAGTAGTATCTTGTTCATTAATGCAACTTTTCTAATATGAATAATATACATCCTAAATCTAGGAACATAAGTATGTACATGACTGGACAACATCATTTAAGTAATCATATATACAGGAAATGACAATTCAAATACTTATCTTTGTTTGGTTGTTGGGTGGACTCCCTCTCAATCTTTGCTTCCTTGCAGGAACTACTAGAGTGAGATCCCTCTTGATCTTTGCTTCCTGGATTATCTATCTTTGAACTTATATCCATCCTGGACCACTATGCATGCTTAAGTGTGCACTAGTGTCATCCTCAAGATCTCATACATAATCATACATGCATTAGTATAATCTCAATAGTATCAAAACATTACGATTCTAAATAATCTTAAACATGTATGGTTATAGTCATTTCATACACAGGTAATTTATCATAAGCGTTAGTATTTCAAGGTTTTGGGGAGGACTTATTTTGCTCATGCATATTCTTATTTGACCATTGGAATCTTCTAGTTTGACATATCATCAATCAAAGTAAGAAGCATAATATGCATAAACCCATGATTATTCAAACCTATAACTTCATGAATAATCATTATCAATCATACAATAGCATACTTATATGAGACCCTAACACAAGGTAGGATTCTAACTTGATATAGGAAAACATAACTAGATTATCATGCTTGTCTAACATACCCAAACAATGTCTTCTTTGTTCTCTTAGAGACCTTGTACTAGCAACCTGCATATCTCATAGGTTAATAATTGTAGAACCAAGTTATACATACCTCATAAGTAGAGCTTCTATGTGATCCATGACTATGGATGAGTCTTTGTCTTCATGTCACCATGGTCATATGTTCTTGATCTAGAACTTGATTTGTCTTTCTTGATGTACCCTTCATGTTAGTGGACAACATCATCCTCATACAACACCACAGTGTATTAGTACAATCATAAGTGTCATACCCCTAATCAATGAATGTCTTCTATCATTCACATGCATTCATACTTTTACTAGGGTGATAAGACAAGTCTAAAATTAATCAAGATTGTACTCACCTCAATAATATGAAGACAGACATATCATAAAATTAATCATGAACAGATTTCAAAACATACCTATATCTCCTCAAGTCATACCTGTCGAGATTTCTTGTATACTTCTTATGTAAGGCCTTAGCCTCATCTCCCTCTGGAACTAGAATCTCTTCACTTATGTAGGTGTCCAATTCATCCTCTTCTAGGATTAACCCAATCCACTTTGATTTGCTGAAACTGGACTTGGAGCTGGATTAGGGTTTGTTAGAGAAACCCTAAAAATTCAAACTTTGAATTTCAAAATTATGATTGGATGAAAAGATGCGCCTTGCTGAGCTGATCAAGCTAGTATACTTCAATTTTGAAATCTCCAAAATTTGACCCCTCAAAATTGCCTTTGAAACTTTCGGATCTTCTGGTCAAAATCCTGAACTAGGGTTTGATAATTCCCGGGGTTCTTCCCAGCCAAAAGGTTCGAACTTGTGCTCTAAACTTTGATTTTTCTGAGGAGCATCTAGCCATGGTCATAGATTCCAAAAATTTCAACTTTTGCAGAAACCCTAATTTTCCACCTTTCCGATCAAGATCCCGAACTAGGGTTTGATAATGCCTAGGGTTCTAACCAACCAAAAACTTTGAACTTGGTCTCTAAATTTTGATTCCACTTCTGTCGAAATCCCTAATTTCTCGCTGCAGTGACAAGCCAAAAATGAGAATGCTTAGAATCAAATTCTATTTCATAGAAATATGTGCCTTATTGTTTCTAGTGCATCTCTAAAATTTTGGATCCACAAGGCTTGAAACTTTGGCCTGTGGTAGTCCGACCTATCATATTTTCAACCCCATAGGTTTGACCACAAATCGATTCTCTGAGAGAGAGATATGCCAAATGTCGCAACGTGACATGTTTATGGGATTAAACAGTATATCGAACTTGTACGGAGTTCCACGTGTCACTGTTTCAAATTTGACCTCTGAAAATTGGACCTGTGAAACTAAAGTCCGTTCTCTTACAATCACTTTTTACATAATTTCATTTGGAGCTTCCTAGCCCAATTTGTGACCTTTTTTCCTAGGTCACCTGTTTAGGACTACATTGTGGAAGAGGCAGAAACCCTAACTTGGATGGATCATATCTCACAAAGTACAACGAATATGAGGCTGTCCTTCAGAAACAAGGTACATGGACATTTCATCTTTGACCTGTAGAAGTTTCAGATCCTGAAACTTCGCCAAAACGGAGTTATACCGAAAGTTCCACGATGACTGGTTTTTACTATACCAAGCCCTAGCTTCCAATTTGTCACAAGTGCAACAAGTGTCATAAATGCCATACCATGCCTTCCTTCAGGCTAGCTTTGATACCGTGTTATTTTTTCAGCATTTAATTCAATCTGATCTAGGATCTTAATTGAGAGAACAACATGTACAACATATTAAACACAAGAGACAAGAGACATAAAGCATTTCACTAGGAAAACCAAGAACGTGAAAAACCCCGCAACTACCTCAGACATAGAATAAGCACCAATACAAGGATCACAAATATGAAGACCCAAAAGATAAATGTCTACAGTAGCTACTCCTCCTCCACTTGTGCGCACTCCTCCTCTCTCTCATTAATGCGAAGTGAGTGAATGAGAGAATGTGTAAAATGAGAGAGACACACTCTCTATTTATACACTACTTCACTTGTCTTGTAACTCTAACTAGGTCAGACCCAAACTAACCAATTAACATAATGTTGATGCAGCTGACCCCCACTAGGGTGGTCTAATAACCCTTTAATCCACATGACTCATATAGGGCCGACCCCATCAAGGTGGTCTAATAACCCATAAAGTATAAGTTACGACACTTACAATATAACTTGCGACACTTGCAAGTACAACTGACGACACTTCCAATCGGAGGAATAATACATCTTTGTTGGGGATACAATAAAGTACAAATACAATATACAAGTGGATATCTTCCGAAGTTACAAATACATCAACACTTATCAGATTGGTGTCTGCAAATTTTGTGAGTAGGTTCTCACACCATTATTGGAGACTGGTGTCTCCCAACAATCTATGTAATTAAAGATTTTATTTATATAAAGTTTCTTTACAAATACCTTATGCACAATTTTTCTATGATATTAATTGCTTAGTCGTTGGTGTATGATATATAAGAAGAAAAATTGTATAAATTGTTAAGTTTGTGCTTGATATTGACTCACCCCCCCTCTCAATATCAATTTGGGTTCAAAAACTTTTTCCATCTCCTTTCGAAGCTACAATATTATTCCATCCATCAAATTCTTACATCATTATTCATTTCTAGATTACATTTCTAATTTTACTGCATTCCCATTTAGAGCTACTTCAACCTTCTTGTAATCATCTTCAAGTCTCTTAGTAGTCCCTAGTTTATCCAAGATCCTTGTTTTTTCTTGATTTTGACAATGCTTCTTTTATTCTTTCAATATTTTGACCTCCTCAAGTAGTTTTTTTTTTCTCGAATATCCTTGACTTGCAAGAGTGTCCTGTGGTATGAGAAACCACAACCCAGGGGCATCTAAGCCATCAAAGTCACCCAGGGATCGCACCTGAACTAGACCGCACCAGCCTCAACTTGAATGGGTTTTTGGGTGTCGCCTCCCAACTAAGTCACCGCAAAGGTAAATTAAACTCGGGTCGCCTTTTTGACAAGACCTAGACCTTAACTAAGTGAGCTAGCATGAATTGACATCTCCTCAAGTAGTTTTTTATTATGGTGTAGTAATATACATATCTCTTCATCCTTCTTGCATTTTCTCATCTCTCCTTTCTTTAATTTCTTAATCATATTAATGAGTGACTCATATATCCAAATGACATATTTTATTACCTCATAATTTTCCCACTTTCCTTTGTTAAATTTGTGATCCTCCTTAATGAGTGTTTCATTAAGGGTGTATATTGGATAACTCATTGCTCATTAAGGGTTTGTATCTTGTACAACACACTACCCTTCTTCTTAAGTTCTTATTTTTCTTCTTTTAACTCATTTTGAATTGTATGCATTTCCTTTTTTGTATCATTTATCCATATATCAACATTTTCTTTTCAAACTCTTCCTACTTAGATCCTCCAGTGTACTTATCTATACTATACCACCAATCCCTAGATTTAACTTCCAAATATCTCCTTGCAGACACAAGACTCAAAGTTTCTTTCTTTGCAATATTAAACTAGTCCATAGGATCAATTTCATCTTCATCTTCATCTTATATAAATATAGGTATTGTTTTTAATTCTTAATTTAGGTCCAACCAAAACTCTCAACTTCTAGCTCCAATATATTGGAAATAACTATCCTAAATATTCATTAGCCCTTTTCCAATATATTCTACTATGTTTCTTATTTCCTATGACTTTTGAATCACCTAAATCAAACTTCTAGTAAACAATTATGCTAATCGCAACATAATTTTGAGCATTCCCATCCTCATTCTAACTGTAGGAGGGGGGTAGTTACAAATTTCATGTTTATAATTTTTTCTCCATGGGCCATTATTCAAATTCGTAACTAATTTAAGCCACCGATGGGCATGATAAAATAAGAAATGCATGTGCATGTACATGAATATAAAAAAATGGATCTATAACTATACTCAGGCACACATCATGCATAAACAAACATATTCACCATAGGAAGTAAATATAATTATTTTATAAACATAGACAACAAGGAATACTTATCATTTAACAAAAGAAGATCCAATCAATTTTCTGTGTAAGATAAATTTTCCACCCAACTATAGGTATCGGCTATAGATACCACCCCCAAGCCAGGCTATGAGGCCACTAGGATGAAGGAAACACCTATAAGATTCTCTCTCTCAACCCAAAACCAATTTTTTCTCATGCTCAATCAATTTTTTCACCACTAAGAACTACATGTATCTCATTCAACCATCCCAACTAGGGAAATATCTTCCATTTCCCCACACAACACAAGGAAGGCCTACTCTTTTCCTTCCTAGCAATACCCATAGTACTCAACCCCTACAATGTTTTTCAATGTGTGCAAAAAAATTTCAATCTATTGTATGCTTTTAGAGAATCTCTTGTAACATCTATTCATGGATTCTCAAGCATCCTAGAGAAGCAAATAAACAATGTGTAAATACAACAAACAAACAATGGGTAAAAGTTCATATATTTCCCATCTTCTATGCTAACCTATGTTAAGATTATATGCTACCACAGACTAGATTGCAAATTCATTAGAATTCAATACATTATTCATAATAGCAACATAATAAGGATCTCTGAAAGATGCACAATCACAAAGCACAAAACAATATATCCTGGGAAACCCTCAAGGGGAAGAAAACCGAGCAAGAACTTCCTTAATATATATTATCAAAGTACAATGTCCAAAAATATGTCTCACAAATAAGAGAGACAAAAATATCAAACTCTAGACCCAAGTCAAGCCTCCTCCTCCTTTGCAGATACCTCTCTCTCTCCTCTAATGTGAATTGCACAAGTGAGTGAATGAATAAATGAGGGAGGCTCTCCCTCCATTTATAATTTACTTTTCACCTAACTTTTAATCCAACTAGGCCAGCCCCAATAACCTAACTGTGCTGACCTCTCTAGGAAGACTCAATATAACATTATATTATATTCTTTTGGGTGCTAACGACCTGACTTACAATGGAGGGTTAACCTAATGACCTCTACATGAACAAATGTAATAATGACATCCCCAAACAGAGGTAAAACATCCCCAACAGAGTTACAATAATAAAGTACAAGTATAATATACTTTGAAGTTACATTAAATAGCACCCCCCTTAACAAGAAGGGTATTCTACTAACAACAACATCTGCATGCATAACTCTACACAACATCATCAGAGGAAGGAGGGGCATCATCAACAATGAACATCATTTGGAACATTGGTTGATACATCTATAAATCATTGGAAGTTCTTCAACATCAACATCAGTAGCACGGAGCTGGAACCTCATCATCATCTTTAGTGTAGAACTGAAGTAAAATCATCATCATCTTCAGAACAAAGCTGAAGTAACATCATCTACGGAACTGGAGCATCCTCATCTACAGTACTGGAACATCATCATCTGCAACATTGGAGCATCCTCATCTACAGTACTAGAACATCATCATCTACGGCACTAGAGAATCCTGGAACCTCATCATCTATAACACTGGAGCATCCTCATCTATAGTACTGTAACATCATCAGGAGCATCACCTGTAGCACTTATGATCCTTCCTTTCGGAACTAGGGATCATGGAAAATCCTTCCTTTCAGAACTCAGGATTCAGTCCAACAACTTTGATGATCCTTCCTTTCGGAACATGGATCATGGACAATCCTTCCTTTCGGAACCAAGGATTCAGTCCAAAAACTCTGGTGATACTTCCTTTCGAAATAGGGATCATGGACAATCCTTCCTTTTGAAACCAGGGATTCAGTCCAACAACTCTGGTGATTCTTCCTTTTGGAATAGGGATCATGGACAATTCTTCCTTTCGAAACTTGGGATTAAGTCCAACAACTCTGGTGATACTTCCTTTTGGAACAGGGATCATGGACAATCCTTCCTTTCAGAACTTGGGATTCAGTCCAACAACTCTGGTGATCCTTCCTTTCGAAACATGGATCATGGACAATCCTTCCTTTTAGAACCAGGGATTAAGTCCAACAACACTGGTGATCCTTCCTTTCAGAACTAGGGATCATGGACAATCCTTCCTTTCTAAACTAGGCATTAAGTCCAAAAACACTAGCGATCCTTCCTTTCGGAACTAGGGATCATGGACAATCCTTTTGTTCGGAACCAGGGATTGAATCCAAAACTCACATCTTAGACAATCCTTCCTTTTGGAACAAGAGATTCAGTCTAAGGATTGGCATTTAAGATTATCCTTCCTTTCGAAATTATGGGATCACTGTCTAGGGATGATCAATCCCACTGCAACTCAAGATCAACATTTAAGACTATCCTTCCTTTCGAAATTACAGTATCACTGTCTAGGGATGATCAATTCCACTGCAACTCAAGATCAACATTTAAGACTATCATTCCTTTCGGAATTACGGGATCACTGTCGAGGGATGATCAATCCCACTGCAACTCAAGATCAACATTTAAGACTATCCTTCCTTTCGGAATTAGAGAATCATTATCTAGGGATGATCAATCCCACTGCAACTTGAGATCAACATCACTACTCCACCTTTCGAGGGAAGTCCTTATGGACTACACCAAGCTTCTCACGGAAGTGCTCAAACTTTACACGAGACAGAGGCTTAACACATATGCAAACTGCTCATCCATGCTCACATATTGGAGCTTTATAGCTCCCTTCTGCACCATATCACAGATGTATAAATACCGTATTTATATGTGTTTTGACTTCTCATGGAACACATGGTTCTATGTAATCTTTATACAACTCTGGTTATCACATAGAATCACTATGGTATCCAACTCCAAATCAAACAGACATGATAACAACTTCTGAAGCCATATAGATTCACAACTCGCAGAACAGGCTGCAATATACTTTGCCTCTGCAGTGCTTGTCAAGCACTCTAATTGCAGATAATTAAATATCAAACACACAGAGCGTATGAAATTTATTGTCAACCCGAGAAAGTCTTTTTATTTCAAAGGACAAGTGCACAATATATGCTTAAACACAAAACCATTAGAAGTGAATACTTTTATCTTCTATCATCCATGTTCATCCCAAGAATCTATGCAATCCCAATTGCCTTCTGACTGCTATACTACAATTCTTTTCTATTATGCATCAAGAAGAAATGGTATCAGATCTAATCAACGATTGCAAGAAGGAAATATCATTCGCATTCTAAAATAATCACTTGTCTAATCTAATCAAGCTGGGAATCATAAAGCATGACCTGAACATTACTCTAGAACTTTAATGAAAGAGATTGAAGCAACTGTTCTAAGAAACTGAATTGCAAAATATAAATCAATCAACACATAACAGGAAAGCTAATTTGTAAGAGCTCCTGGGATTACGTCTCAGCTGTAGGATGAACACAGCAGTGTGAACAGAAATTGAAATATGTAAAACAAACCTGACTCAGTCGACTGTTATTCGATACCATTCACCAATCCCACGAAAATATAATCAATTACTGAGAAATCCACACAATGAATATTGCTGCTGCGTATAAAAGAAAGAACAAAGCATCACACAACAAGAAAGATGAAATCCTAAATTAACACAGCAATCTCTGTGGAAGACGGGCCCAGTCTTCACACAGAGACGCTGGTTGAACAACACTCTTTTTAACTCAGAAGTAACTCCTTATATTAACAGAAGAATGAGTACACAGTTTCGGCTTGGCTGCTAATACAAGATAAATTAATTGTTTGCTGTCCAACCCCTCAGTCGAGGCAATCCCACATATTTATACATACAATTTGCAACATCTAAACCTATAATTGGGCAGCCATGAAGATCTCTGATCTTCAGGCGCCCTAAATAATCTAGCTGTTACAATGCGTGGCAGAACTGAAATATCCAAATATGAGAGGAGTTATCAACTGTCCCAAGAGTGGCGATCCTTCCAGCTCACATCTGGATTCGAGCAGCGACATACTTAAGATAGCACTTTATGTTACAGCTGCCCTGCCACGACTGTGCCTTGATTGACGATTTGAGCCCCAAGGAACCTTCTACAAGCAATGGACGTCCCTTCCTCCATGACTTGTTCAGCTCCGATCTTCCTGCAGTCTATTTGTCTTACTACCTTCATAAATCGCATCATGTTAGCACAAATTAAGAGATGCACAGCTTTAATCATCACAATTATAAGTATTAATACAATAAAACAATAATCGGCCATACCTTGGTAATATTGGGGAATAAGATAAGGACAATAGGTCGAATTGCCAAGGTAATTGATGTAAGACAAGGGAAGGGAAGATGATAAATGATGGTAAAAAAGGGCTAATTCTGGGCTCAACAGTGCTAAGAGAAACATTGGATTGCTTCCTGCTTAGCCATGAGATTATGGCTGACCCCCGACTGTAACATCCACCTGAAGTGCTCTTCCTGTCTGAGACACTTCCTTCCCAATCAGAATATGTATAGCCATACAGTCCGAACTCATGATCTATAGAATAATTGAGACCATAGTCTATTGTACCTTTTAGGTACCTCATCACATGCTTCGCAGCTACAATGTGAACACGTCTGGGCTCAACTAGATACTGATTCAAGGTGTTCACAACAAAGCATATATCTGGCCTAGTATTCGTCAGATACGTCAACAACCCAATAATATGACTGTATAGAGTCACATCCACTAATTATGACGAAGTATTAGATAATAACTTCAAGTTGGTATCCATGGGTGTGGCCATGGATTTACACTCCAACATATCAAATCTTTTCAATATTTCTACTGCATACTTCCCTTGGATAAGGAAGATTCCCTCTGGGCTCTGCCATACCTAGAGACCTAGAAAATAGTTCATTAAGCCAAGGTCTTTCATCTCAAATTCTGTAGATATCTTCTCCTTGCACTTTGATATTTGCTTCTCATTACCTGTCAAGAACAAGTCATCCACATATAGCAATAATATGACTGGTTCATCATCCATAAACTTGAAGTAAAGGTTAGGATCAAATTTACTGTTGGTAAATCCCAAGCTCGTCAAAAAACTGTCAATTCTTCCATACCAAGATCTTGGATCTTGCTTCAACCCATACAGATATTTCTTTAGTTTACAGACATGAGTCTCTTTGTTTTCAACCTCAAAACCTTGTGGTTGTTCTATGTACACTTCCTCATCAATAACACCATTCAGGAAAGTTGTTTTCACATCCATCTGGTGTAACTTCCACTTCATCATAGCTGCCAGTGCCATGATGGTTCTAATGGAATTGTACCTTGCTACAGGAGAAAATGTTTCCTCATAATCGATTCCTTCCTTCTGACAGAATCCTCGATCCAAAAACCTAGCTTACTATTTCTTAATACTTCCATCCACAACATGTTTTATCTTGTATATCCATTTGGAAGATACCACACTTTTACCTTTTGGTTTGGGAACTACGTCTCATACATCATTCTTCATTTAAGATTGGTATTCTTCCATCATATCTTATGCCCATTATTTCTTTTGAATGGCCTCTTCAAAGCAAGTAGGTTCTTTGTCTACAAGATCACACATCAAATCCACATAACTGGAAAATGGCTTTGGCCTCTTGCTTTCTCTTGTGGAGCCTTCTGGAGCTCCATACCTCTTTTCATCTTGAATGATTTCTTGAGCCCAAGTTGGTTTTATCTTGTGAGAGATAGGCATGGATGGAAGTTCTTGGGGATCCAAAATATCATGATCTTCCAGAGTCTCATCAACGGGAGAGGGTGCCACTTCTGTAACTCTGGGAGCTACATCTTCTTCATATACTTATTCATGCTGACACTTTCTGGACTTCTTGAGGGATGCATCTTCATCAAATGTCACATCCCTACTAATATACATGTGATGATATCCTGGTATATAGATCCTGAAGGCCTTGGAGACCTCATAGTATCCAACAAATATTCCTTTCTTTCTGGAAGGATCCAACTTGGTTCTTGATATCTGTTGCAAGTTCTCTCTTGCACCCATCTATGAGTTTTTCATATTCAACCTCGTAGTAAATGTTGATGTCTCATCACTCAAGGTGATCCTTGATCTCATCATTCTATCCATGGGTGTCTTTTGAGTCCATACAAATTTTTCTTCAATTTGCATCTTCTTCTACTTTGATTACACCATGAGTCTGGCTACTAGAGCAACATCTCGTCATAGTCGACTTCCTCTGTAAGTCTTGTTTATGGTTGAACTGTCATCACTTGTTCTATGGAACAAGTCTCATCATTCTTCATTTGTAGGTGATTGTGTACGATACTTCCTACAAGTCAAATTCAATAGCATGGTTAGAAACATTTCATAGTTTCCAAATATATGCATAAAAACATAAGTCACACTATCTTAGCCAATGCTACCACATTCATCCATATCCCACATTCATATGGTAACTTTCTAGATGCCTTCCATCTCTACCATGACATTATTAAGAGCGTGCACTATTCCCAATATGCCAGCAAAGAGTTTTCAGTCTATATAAGTAGCAATGGAATGTTGTATAGCACCATAGGATACTTACCCATCACATGCATATCACTACAAACATTCTAACACACATCCTAAATAAATCTGTATACGACTGGATACTATCATTTAAACAAAAAATGACAATTCAAATACTTATCTTTGTTTGTTTGGTAGGAGCTCTTTTGATCCTAGTCTTCTTGTAGGGATTGCTGGAATGTTTGATGGTGAACTCTACTCCATCGTCAGAGTTCCTGAATCAAGCTTTTATGTTGCTTCTTCTATTCTCCTAGTGAAACTTTCTGAGGGGAGTCCTTTTCTTCAAGATTGGAGAGAGTTCTTTGAAGCAGCACTATTACAAAACATATTCTTTGATTTCTTCCTTTGCTTTCTTCCTGGGAGGTTCTTCTTCTTCATCATCTTCGGAAAAATGAGCATGATGTCTTTTGTTGTTCTTCTTCTCGAATTCTTCTTTTCTTTCTGGACAATGTTTTGCAATATGTCCCATCTTATCACAACAGAAACATTGATAAGAAGAGAAGTCTTTTCACTTGTAGTTTCCCTTCTTATACATTTGAAACTTCTTTGGAGGATGAGATTCTTTATGAGTTTCCTTCTCAAAATGAGGCTTTCCCTTTCCTCTCTTAATATGGGTAGCTAGAGCTTGATAGTCATCTCTGAGTAGTGCTTCTCAATTTTCCAGTCTAGCCTCCTCTTGGACACATTCTTCCCATACATTCTCGTTAAGGCATCAAACATATCCTTTGGAGTCTTCTTGGAGGACACTTGAGGAATCAAGTGATCCTTTATGGAGTTTGCTATGATCCTCATAGCCCTAATCATGCCCTTATTATGTTTTTCCTTAGCTTCAGCTTCTTCAGTTTCTGGTACAACTTCTTTAACAAAATTTGAAAGATCATTCTCTTTTAGAATGAGTTCAATCCTATACTTCCAAGCAAGGAAGTTCTCTATGCCTTCCAACTTTTCATCAAGTTTAGTGCTTGGTGCCATCTTACCCTGGAGAGTAGAGAATAACCAAAAATAAAATTTCTCAAAATAAAACACTAAATGCACCAAAAGATGCATTTGAATGAGGAGAGTATGCTGGTACACTTGGTTTCTGAAGATTCCAAAATTTCACCCTTGAAAATTGACTTGAGAAATTTTGAACTGCAGTTTCTAGTTTTCTGCAGTTTGTGGTCCAAAGTCAAATTAGGGTTTGACTTTCTGGGAGTTTCACCCACTGAAAAACTTCAACTCTGTGCCAATAGATGCGCCTAGGAGGGGCGCATTTTCCTATTCCACTTGCACTCAAAAAATTCCACTTCTATGGTAAACCCTAATTTTTCACTTACGAAGAGAAAAAGAGTTTTACCTTGTGAAAGTTGCTCTTTTTCAGGCTAGCTCAGAAAGCATGTTAAGATTATATGCTACCATAGACTAGATTTCAAATTCATTAGAATTCAATACATTATTCACAATAGAAGCATAATAAGTATCTCTGAAATATGCACAATCACAAAGCACAAAACAATATATCCCGGGAAACCCTGAAGGGGAAGAAAAACCAACAAGAACTTCCTCGATATAGATGATCAAAGTACAATGTCCAAAAATATGTCTCACAAAAAAGAGAGACAAAAATATCAAACTCTAGACCCAAGTCAAGCCTCCTCCTCCTTTGTAGATACCTCTCTCTCCCCTCTAATGCGAATTGCACAAGTGAGTGAATGAATAAATGAGGGAAGCTCTCCCTCTATTTATACTTTACTTTTCACCTAAATTTTAATCCAACTAGGTCGGCCCCAATAAACTAACTCGACCGAACTCACTAGGAAGACTCAATATAACATTATATTATATTATTTTGGGTGCTAACGACCCGACTTACAATGGAGGGTTAACCTCATGACCTCTACATGACCAAATGCAATGATGACATCCCCGAACGGAGGTAAAAAATCCCTGACGGAGTTACAATAATAAAGTACAAGTAGAACATACTTTAAAGTTACATTAATTTAACAACCTACAACCATCCCCTTTCATATAATGTATGCAAATTCCTCTTCATGTTGTAATTTTTGGTTAATTTCATAGTCTGGTTATTGGAAATGGAGTAAACTACATGAAGGCTACGTACTGTATGAATTATTTATTAAAAATGAGTGACAGAGTCCAATGGTGATGAGAAGATTGGTGAAAAGGAAATGTTGGGCCCTAGAAATGCCCCTTTTTGACCATACCTATTTCATCATTTTTCCCAGTTACACCCGACTTTCATAAACCATTTAAATGCCTTTTTCCAGATCAATCAACAATCCTGACAAGGTATAATTCATTATTGCTTTATTTAATTAATGCCTAAGATTGTTATGGTTATGAATTCTAGCCTTCGATTTATACTAACTTGTGTTGATTTTATTAAGTTAAGATCAAAGCACAGGTATATCAGCCGCAATGCCTTGGGAAAGAGTCATATGGTGCCAGCTGTGACTCTTCCAATTCAATTCCTCATATTCCAAGGGACAGCGCATCATCGACGTGAAGCTGTAACAGGTTTCGTTGAAACAGAGCATTAATGCAACATACAGGACACCTCCCAATTGGTTGAACCATTGATCCATTGACTGCTAGAGTAACAACATCCTTCATGTTTAACGGCCTCATTCATTACGTCCGTAACAGTTTCGCTGTAACCCTGCAGCATGAAGATCAGAGATCTTCATTGCTGCACGAAATTGGTGGATCACAAACTGTATTCCTCATGTATAAATACGGGAAGTCTCTCAGAGTCTGGGGTTGTATAATTATCATTTTGCATGGGTTGTAACAGAGACTGATACTGTGGATTACCATCTTTTAATGAAGAGCAGAGTTATTTATATTTTTGTTTCTTAGTTTGTGGTAGTTCACGGTGTCTCTATTAGAAGGCTAGGGCCCGCCTTCTCACAGATATTGCCGAATTAAGTAGGTAGTTAGATTAATTCATTTCCTGTTGTGTGTTTGTGGAATTGCATTAGGCATATTTCTAATAGATGCAACAGATATTTATACTTGCATTCTTTATTGGTAGTTTATTCTTTGCATTCTGAATAGCTGCAACTGCATGGTGTGACAGTCGATTGTGTAGGTTAGTTTGATTAATGTATGTGTGTTCAATAGCTATTACAGCCAAGCTCATTTCCCATTCCTTTTAGTCATTTGTGCTTCCTAGGATTTCCAATGGTTATCAATTTATAGTTCAGGCTGATTTCTTAATTCTGGTTGCTGTTGTATCTTTAATTGAATTCATAGATTAGACAGATTATGGTTGAGTTATAGTAGTTGTTAGATGAATAATTTTGGTAAATATTGAATACTGTAGTTTGATAATTATAGGAATTAACTTCTTGCAAAAGTAATCTAGTTCATTTCTATTCTTAGATCAGTAATTGCTAGGTTGATTTCTGTAGGAAGGTAGCTGCACTTTGAATTCCTAGATGTATGAGTTAGATTAGTTTTCTTTATGGAATGAGTTTGGTTGAGCAGATAGGTAGGATTATTATCTCCATCCACTTAATCAACTACTGGAGATGTTTATGCATAGATTGTGCTTATTTCCATTGAAATAAAAGACTTCCCTGGGTTGACAATTCATATTGAGCATCCTGTGTGTTAGTTGTAAATAATTAGCATATAGGGTGACCAACATTTTGGCGCCGCTGCCGGGGATGGTAATTGATAGACATAGTTATTAGCTGGTTTTATTTGATTTCATTTTAGTTTAATCATTTACAGTATGCATGAATACAAGAAAAACAAGTCGGGAACCCCCTTTGAATACTAAAACTACAGGTGGAAGAGGTCGAGGTCATGATGCAGGTTTGGGAAGACAAACATTTATCGATGATATAATTGATAAAGTTGAATCTTCTACCAGACCACCGCGAACGTCTACAGGAAGAGGAAATTTTGTTCCTCCCAATCTTGAGAATTCAGCATCAACAGGCGAGAATGCAATGGGACCATCCACTCCCAGCGCAGAAAGGAAACCTCATGAAGACAAGGGAAGCATTATGTGTGCACCGGATAGAGAGGAGATTTATCATATCAATGGAACTAGAGTTACTAAAGAAGTGTGGTTGGATACTCACCGAGAAGCAGAGGAAGAGAGAAGGCAAGAAGAAGAGAGGAGGAGAGAAGAAGAAGCAAGGGCAGAGGAAGAACGAAGGAAGAACGCATAAAGGAAGGCATTAAATTTTGGACTAATGACATGGCTAATAGAGAACAGGAAGGAGAGAATGAACATAGGGAGAACCGAGAAGAAGAAGTGGAAGATAATAATCCTGGTAATACTATAGCTACATTAGAATTCCCTATCCTCCAGACACCTGGAGCATCTCCTATGAAAAACATCTCACCATCAGTTCTCCTGAATTTCCATGGTAAATCTTTTGAAGATCCTGATGAATTTCTTTTTCAGTTTGATATCCTCTATCGCAGCTATGACTATATCTCCAATGCTCAGAAGTTGAAACTATTCCCAGCCACCTTGAAAGGAAATGCTCTGCGCTGGTTCATGAGTCCAGGTCACGAGACCATTACTACTTGGGACC
This sequence comes from Larix kaempferi, assembly GCA_027924585.1. Classification (NCBI taxonomy): domain Eukaryota; kingdom Viridiplantae; phylum Streptophyta; class Pinopsida; order Pinales; family Pinaceae; genus Larix; species Larix kaempferi. The sequence goes on along the minus strand of BSBM01001069.1, from coordinate 1,180,856 downwards.
AAATGAAACACACCTTTCTCTCTAAATATCAAGAATATTATAGAACCAGGGATAGAAAGGAAGAGTTGTTTAAAATGGTTCAGGAGGAAGAAGAGAGCTTGGAAGACTTTGTGGAAAGATTGTTGTACAATTTACAAAGGTTTGGACACACTGAGATTGGAAAAGATGTACTTAAGATAATTTTTCTACGAGGAATTAGGAAATCTTGCCTTGATATGTTGAATTTATTGGGTAAAGGGGACATCTCAAAGGAACCCTTCGAGAAGATTGTTGAATTATGTCGAAGGTACTCAAGGGGATCCTCTAGGACAAGGATCGAGATCAGGATGACTTCACTAGGACATAGAAGTCAGCTAGTGGAGGAGCCACTCGAGCAGAGATAGGAAACTTGTTGGAGAATTTTAAAACTAATATGATGAGCTCCATTTCCTTATGTTAGGATATTCCTATACTCCATCCTAGTCCCACCAGTATTTTGATCCTTTACATTTTCAGTCATGCATGCACCTTTTAGGGTTTGCATGCATTCTAGGGTTTGCATGCATTTTGCATGCATCCCAGTCATCATTCCAGCACCTAGCCCTCAGTTAGCCAGCCCCCAGGAGCTTCTCACTATTCAGTTTTAGCCCTCCAGTTGCTTAGTGCGCCCTTCTTCCTTGATTTTAGGGAGCAACTCGCCCTTCTTCACCTACCAGTTCAGTTACACTCAGTTACAGTCAGTTACAGTCAGTTACACTCAGTTACATTGAGTTACACTCAGTTACACTCAGTTACATTCAGTTACAGTCAGTTACACTCAGTTACACTCAGTTACATTGAGTTACACTCAGTTACACTCAGTTACATTCAGTTACTCTTAGTTACATTGAGTTACACTTAGTTACATTGAGTTACACTCAGTTACACTCAGTTACACTTAGTTACACTGAGTTACACTTAGTTACACTGAGTTACACCTACCAGAGTTAGTTTGACTGATGGTTGACAGTTACTTGAGCATTGATGACTCCACTGATGATGATGAAGACTTCCAGTTGCGCTCCGATGATCATGAGGACACCTAGTTGTGCTCCGATGACACTCCAGTGATCCTTTGATCACTCCATGAAGGCTAATTCGAATTGCCACCTTAGGCATTCGAATTCCTCATGCATTGTATTATTTATATGTCCATTTGTGATTAATAATCTAGTATGACCGAAGTATTATTGCTTCTATCTGAGTTCTACTGTACCATATTATTCTGTTGCTCATTATACTGCATGTATCACTCTTCTTCTATTTTCTTGCTTAATCATAATTATTCTCTTGTGAGATACATCATCTCTTAGATCTGCTGTGAGGATTTTCACACCTTAGAGATAGATGTTTTGAGAGCAAAACAGAGGCAAGTAGTAGAAGATCTTACACTTGGTGTATTCTGTCCTAAATGTAGGAAAACACACCCACTGAAAGAATGCCCGCTGGACAAGGCAGAGATGTGTAGGATATGTGAGTTGAAGCATGACACCAAGAAATGTCCCTCACTACCCAAGGCAAAGCAGTCCTGCAGACATCCACTTCAGATGTGGAACAGGATTACTTTATTGCACAGAAGAAACCTTGGCAGCCTCGCAATCAAGGTATGAATCAAGACCCATCATTTTTTCTGAATAATATGAATGGTATGAACAATATGAATAATATGAATACATAATTCCCTTCACATTATTCTGGTAACTAGTGGCATCCATCTCAGAATCGAATGCAAAATCCTAGTTCTTGGACACCATGGTCACAACAGTCAAACAATCAAGTTCCTTGGAATTCCAACTGGAGAAACTCTTACCAAGGAAATAAATTTCCCCATCACCAGACTCAATACCAACAATACTGTCCTCAACAGTATCCTCACCAACAATATCAACAGCCACAACTGCAATTCCAGAACAATGCCGCACTTATGAATGCACCACTTCGACCACAGTTACCTGCACAACCTAATCCAAACTCGAATAATAAAGCAGTTCACCAGTTTGAGACTGCCAACATGCCTGCATATTCCATCTCCCAAGTTCCCTGTAATGATATACAATTAAGATCAGGGAGGGTAGTGGAACCCATCATCACTGAGGATGTTCCATCCCTAGTGACTGAAACTGGAGTGAATCAGCACTATGGGAATATGGTTCATTCGACAATCCCCATCATTGAGGATGCTGACATTCCTACCGAAATAGTATCTGAAACTCAGGAAGTAACACACGATGAAGCACAACTTACACAATTGATGAGAGAAACTCCATACCCTGAACGATTGGCCCTGCAGAAAACAGTGGAACAACCTCGATTCAATCTCTTAGGGGAATTGAAAAATTTGTATGTCAAAATTCCACTGTTACAAGCCCTCCATGACGTGCCCATTTATGCTAAGACTGTTAGAGATTTATGTGTCAAGAAACCAGGAAGAAAGCCTAAGGATCCTCCCACTGTCCATGTATTGGGAAAAATTTCCGAATTGATAATGGGAAGACTCCTGTGGCAAAATACGATGACACTGGAAATCCTACTGTGACAGTTCACATAGGAAACACACAAATCCCCAACATATTGGTAGACTTAGGTGTGGCTATTAACGTTATGACCATAGAAACTGTGAAGAAACTTGGACTCACTAACCTTCGACCGACCCCTACCATTTTGGAACTTGTTGATCGATCAACAATCAAGCCTGAGGGGATCTTAGACAACCTTGTAATCTCTGTTGACTCGTGGGAATACCCTGCGGACTTCTTGGTGTTACAATCGAAGTCTTAGTTGGGGGGACACCCACTGATCCTGGAAAGACTGTGGTTACCCACAGCAGATTCTTGTATCCGCTGTCGGTCAGGATCTATGACCATCTCAGACGGGACTGAGATCAAAAGCTTAACCTTATACCCTCTAGCTCGACCAAGCATAGAAGCTGAAACTCCAATTTGGGTAGATTTGGAGGAGGAGGAAGGCGTTCAGCCATTACTAACGATTGGGAGGGCCTTAACATTCAAAGATGAAACAGAGGATGATGCCATTAACAGTTTCATCAGTGAGCCCACGTCCGTCAATAAGCATGTTTACCAGATTCTTAACATTACGTTAATTGAAACAAAACAAGAAAATCTTACATAAGAAACTCTAGTCAGTGATGCCAGTATAATTCTAGTTCTCAAGAATTCGAAAAGTGTCCCAGTGGAAATCGAGCCAGGGAAAACATTGAACATCAATCCAAACCTTGCGCCCAGTGAGCTGGAATAGCTAATCACTTTGTTGAAATAACGTAGAGGAGCTTTCTCTTGGGAGTACACAGACATGAAAGGTATTCCTTCTAATATGTGTACCCATCACATTTATATTAATAGCGACTCCAGGCCTGTGTGTCAACCACAATGAAGGATGAACCTGAACCTAAGGGACGTAGTGAAAGAGGAGATCCAAAAAATTTTGGAAGCAGGATTTATATACCCGATTTCACATAGTGAGTGGGTTTGTCTACTTGTGATTGTGCCAAAGAAGAATGAGAAATGGAGGGTCTGCGTGGATTACAGAGAATTGAGCAAAGCAACGCAGAAGGACCACTTTCCCTTACCTTTTATCGATCAGGTCCTTGATACCTTGTTTGGGAAGAAGTATTTTTCCTTTCTGGATGGCTTTAGTGGCTATAACCAAATCCAGATTGCTCCAGAAGATCAAGACAAAACCACTTTCACCTGTCCTTGGGGTACTTTTGCATACCGAGTACTTCCTTTTGGGTTGTCCAACTCACCAGCCACATTTCAAAGAGCAGTGATTGGAATATTTTTAGAGATGGTAAACGATTGCATGGATATTTTTATGGATGACATCACCCCATATTGTAATAGTTATGAAGAAGCACTGAAAAATTTAGAAAAGGTATTGAAACGATGTGAACAAAGCCAGCTCTCTTTAAGCATTGAAAAGTGCCATATGATGATGAGCAAGGGCATAGTTCTAGGGCACTTCATCTCTTCTGATGGTATCCAGGTAGATCCATCTAAAATTAAGGTAATTGAAAATATACCAACTCCTGGAACACAAAAAGATGTACGTAGCTTCTTAGGGCATTCGAGCTATTACAGAAGGTTCATAGAATTTTTTTCCAAACTAGCTTCTCCTTTGTTTACCTTGTTGATGAAGGATGCACAGTTTTTTTGGAATGATGCATGCCAAACAACATTTACTGAGTTGAAGAAAAGGCTGTCTACAGCACCCATCTTAAGAGGGCCCAAATGGGCTCTGCCTTTTCATATTTCTTCAGATGCTTCAGACATTGCCATTGGAGCAGTTTTAGGATAGCGGGAAGGTAATGCTCCCTATGCAATTTATTACATTAGTAAGAACTTATCCCCTGCTGAACTAAACTATACTGTCACAGAAAAGGAATTCCTTGCCATAGTTTATGCCATCAGCAAATTTAGACACTATATTACTGGATACTCCACTTTTGTGCACACTGATCATTCTGCCATCAAATATTTAATGAATAAACCAATCACGAATGCTAGAGTTACTAGATAGTCGTTACTGTTACAGGAATTTGATATCACAATTATTGATAGACCAGGGAAGGAAAACGTTGTTGCAGATTATTTATCTCGACTTACTAACAGTGATGACAATTTACCAGTCGAAGATTCCTTCCCTGATGAACATTTGTTTGCAAAATTAGCTCATTCCCCATGGTATGCAGATATTGATAACTTTTTGGCTGCAAGTAAGCTCCTAGCACATCTGTCGAAGAGAGAAAAGAGAAAAATCATACAACAGAGTGCTAGGTATTGTTGGATTGATGGACATCTTTTCTACACAGGGCTTGATTTAGAAATCAGAAGATGTGTTAGAGAAGATGAAATTTTTAGTATCCTTAAAGCTTGCCATGATGAGCCCTGTGGGGGACACTTTGCTGAAAAAAGTACAGGTCATAAGGTCTTGAGGATGGGTTATTTCTGGCCCACATTGTTCATGGATGCAAAGAAGTATGTTTAGGCATGTGATAGCTTCCAAAGGATGGGCCAACCCAACAGATTAGATGAAATGCCTTTACAGCCACAGCTTGTGGTTGAACCATTTGACAGATGGGATCTAGATTTTCTAGGGCCTGTCAACCCTCCCTCAAAACAAAAAGTTCACATCTTGGTTTGCACAGATTACATGACCAAATGGGTGGAAGTTGTAGCCTTGGTTAAGGATAATGATCAGGATGTGATTGATTTCCTGTATGAAGAAATTTTTACTCGGTTTGGAGTACCCAAGGAAATCATCACAGATGGTGGACCATAGTTTGTGTCTCATAAACTAGAAGCCCTGTTATTGAAATTTCATATTCAACACAAAATAACCTCGCCATATCATCCACAGGCCAATGGCCAAGTGGAGAGTTCAAACAAGGTCATCGAGGCTATTTTGACAAAGACAGTGAAAAGCCATCGTAAAGATTGGGCCGAGAGACTTCCAGAGGCACTATGGGCCTATCGTACTACATGGCGTAACACCACTGGTTTTTCCCCCTATGAATTGGTATATGGTAAGAATGTTGTTTTCCCAATTGATTTTGAAATCATAACCTTGAAAACAACTGTAGAAGCAAACCTTGATTTATCAGAAGCATAGAAGAACCGATTGAATCAGCTCAACGAATTGGATGAAAAGCGCAGAGTAGCAGTAAATCATACAACTTTAATCCAACAATAGCGCTCTAAATGGAATGATAGATTCATAACGAAGAAAGTCTTCCAGGAAGGGGATTGGGCTCTGTTATATGAATCACGGTTTAAGAGGGATTTCAAAGGTAAGCTACGCACTCGTTGGTTGGGACCTTATCAAATAGATCAAGTATTTGACAATGGAACAGTCCGGTTGATCACCATTGATGAAAACAAGACACCATTATTTGAAAATGGTCATCGGCTGCGACTGTATCACAAACTGATCTCAAAGGATGCTTTCGTTTCATATGTTGCAGCTGATCCAGACTATCAGTTAATGCTAGGGCAGTGATTTTTCTCAAACCCTGTGAGTTTTTAAGAACTGTAATGTCCACATATAATTTGTACATAAATAGTTCATTTTTCATTTTGTATTTTATCTATTTTTCATTTTGCACTTGATCGGGTTTGTTTTGAAGATTTGTGTGCAGGAATTAATTGGAGGAACAACAGTCGTGACTGGGCCAGACAATTGCAGACACCTTACATTGTTTCCTGATTTAATAAAGCTCTTTTGAAGAAGATGGATGATTCATTAGTTTTCAGCAGCTAGTTGAAAAATCCACCTATTACTCTTTTTGCACAGCTGTGACTCCTTACCTTGCTCATTCTTCTAATTTTCGCAAGCTGTAACCCTGCTACTTTTGCATATTGTGCCAAGTTTAGCAACTACGACACCGCTAGTTTTGCCTATTCCACCAAGTCTAGCAGCTGCAACACCGCTATTTTTTCCTATTCCGCTATCTTTTCATTCATTTCGCCTTTTGCTTGCTGCTGTGACTCTGCCACTTTTGCCTATCCCGCCAAGTCTAGTAGCTGCGACTCTACTATTTCCATTTCATTTTCGCCAAGATTAGCAGCTGCGACAATGCTATTTTTTGCCTATTCTTCCAAGCCTAGCAGTTGTGATTCCGTCGTATTTCACCGAACTCTGCTAAAGTTCTTTTTACGACTTTACTGTATTGGCTTATTTTCCATTTGCCTTGTCAAATCCTCTTATTCATTAATTGCAACTCCGCTAGATTGTCGGCCTTTTAGAACAGTCTCGCCACTAATGATCTAACCTGGATCTCATTTAAATAATGACTCCACAGTTCCAATCACAGTCTGCCAAGAATGATGATAACTATTGGGCCATTCTGCGTACCTGTCAGCATGAACGCACGTGTTAGCCCGATTGGCGGTGTCCAACTCATCTCGGCACATGCGTATTTTACCAGCGATGTGACTATGAATATAATGCCATGGAATAATGGCGGCTTGAGCATTAATTTTGAAGGTACGGGTTCTAACTATAATCATGATTAAGTATCAAATTAAATATGGCAATTATGAGCATGTCTTGTCTTTTGTCACCATTGGATTTTTGTACACACTTAATCACCAAAGAATGTGTCAGGAGTAACAACCTGACCATCATTCTACCCGATTTGTACCAAAATTTCCCAATTTCGCCATTTTTCCTTAACTGTATCATCTTACCATGGGTTGCTTTCTAAAATACCCAATTTTGTATCCCGGCTATTCCATGAATGTTTGAAGGCTGCAACTTCCACGTCTGAACTAATAAGCGCTGTATCTGCTGTCTGAATCACGAAAGCAGGTTGATATGGGTAACTTTGTTAGGCATGAACCTGAAAACATGGAAGCTCTATGTGCCAATGCGGAAGTTTTTGCCATTTTTGTAGCAGCTGGGTGGACCGAGTATTTCCAAGGTCTAAATTGTTTACACATTGAAATGACATTACAATTCATTTTTAACTTGACTGATACTCATTCTGAAGTCAAGGGGGTATGCATTGAGGTTACAGAAGCCATTATATCTGAAGTTACTGGCTTACCCCAGGTTAGGAAGAAATTGTTTGGACGGAAGGTGTCGAATTCGACTGCAATAAGGGAATTTCTTGCAGTTGGGGAAAACATTCGTCCAAAAGGTCATGGAATTGCACTGGACTTGTTACCTTGTCCCTGGGATCAGTCAAGTTATGCAAAGGTAGGTGCCAAACTGTTTATTTTTCCAAATTCCCTTTGTTATCTCATCTACGCCATGGCAACCTAGTTAATATGTTGTTTTATCTCTTTAAGACCCTACAAAATATGGCTGGTTATGCAAGAGCAGCCCAACACCTAGTTTCCTCCTTCACCAATCATGGCCTAATTAAATTACTTATCTTAAGGGCCATTCCACGTCAGAATTTGAATTGGGCTCAATTTCTTACTGGAGCTAAGGTAATTAGAGAACCTGCATTGGAATTTGGGGGTATTGCAGAAGAAGAAGAGGACCGGAGCTCCTCAAATCCAGTTGGGGGGGAGGATGAAAACCTAAATGAAAGGGAAAAAGAAGTAAACATAGGGGAAGCTGCGACCGCAACGGACCTTAGTATAGATGGGTTATCTTAAAACTCTATAGGGGAAGTTGCGACAGTAGCGAACCCTGTCATTGAGGAGATAGTGATGGAAGCAAGGGTAGATGAGGCAGCAACATCAGAGGCTACAACAACAGCAAACCCTATAGGGGAAGAAACAGACCCAATTGAAATTGTAGTAAGGGTGGCGGCTGAAGCAGTGGAAATGGCAGCATTAGTAGTTGTGGCAGAAGAAGTTGAAGCTGGAGCAGCTGTTGAAGCTGAAACTGTGGAAGTGGTAATGCAGGAAGGAGAGTACCAGGAAGGTGCAGTAGAGGGAATCAAAGAGGTGTTGGGTATTGCATCCTCACCGAAAATCAAGGGAACTATTGTGGAAGAGGAAGAATTCGATTTTCCCTCTGAAAAATTGGAAACCCTTGTGTCACAGAAGAAAAGAAAAAGAACAGGGAATAAGGGCCAGATAGCTACTTCAATAAGGAAGAGGAGACCCAGAGCTGCTACAGCAGCGGCATCAAGTAGTGTTAATCAACCATTGGAAGGAGTGAAGAGAAGAAGGACTCGATCTATGGAAGCAGCTGAGACAACAGGTGAAATCGGGGCAAATATTGAATTACCCTCAGTTGAGACAGCAGGTGAAACCGGGGCGAATATTGAGGTACCTTTAGCAGAAGCAGCATGTGTAGCAGGGACGGGCATAGAAATTCCTATCTTAGATCCCAAAACACCTGCTGACACACATGAATCTACTGTGAATGAACCCCAGATTGAAAATCTCCTGTATGAAAATGAACTGTTAAGGGAAGAAGTGCAAACACTTTGAAATGAAATGGAGAAATGGAAGGAAATAAGCGGGAAACAAGCAAAGAGGAGTTTGGATATATTGGTGGAACCTGCAGATCAAGTGGAAAATTAATTCCCTGATTCGAGCCATGAAGAGCCGGGAAAAGTGATATGCCCAGAATGTGGAGACATATATAAATTGGCAGGGCATAAAGTTATATTGGTGAACCTTGTTGCACAAGCACCTCAACAGACATAGCAAGAAGGAGAAGTGCTCGCAGTTGATCTGATGGGGGAAAATGAGCCAGGAATGGACTTAATCCCGGATATGGAACCAGAAGAAGAAGAAGATATGCAAACTCAGCCATCAGGAGATACATAATTACTCATGGAACTTTCTCATTGCTCAGCAGACATTGAGGTAGTCGAGGAACCTTCTCAGCAACTTGGAGAAATGAAGGAAAAGGACGTTGTCACACAAGAACCAATGCCCTTGGAAATATTTACTGAAGTTGCAACTCGGAATGAATTTTTGAAGGAAAAATCCAAGAAGAAAATGCTGTTACATAAGAACCAGCATCTTCAAAAATGTTTGTTGAGGTCGCAACTCAGATCGAGGAGGAAGAGGTTGAAATGGAGAGAAAGGACGTTGTCACACAAGAACCAACAGTCCTAGAATCAATTGCTGAGATGTTAATACAAACAGAGGTCACTACAACACCAATGGAAGATGAGGTTGCTACACCATCAATCCACAAAGGGGAAGCTGGAACATCTGGTGATGAGGTAAGAATGCTACCATCTCAAGGCATCATTAATTTAGATTTTGATGATGAAAAGGATGTGGTGGATGGAAGAATTCGGCGATTGGAGAAAAATATTTTCTCACTAAATATTGAGCTAGATAAATGGAGGAAATATATTGCCCAGTGCAGAGAAGGAATGGTCGCCCTCCATGAATATAGAAATGCTGCCAGAGGATTGAGAGAGAAATGGGCTGAGGAATTGTTCTTCCGAAAAATCCAGTGGGAAAATGTTCAAAGGGAATTGGCAGAATTGAGGAAATTCAAGTCCATACAACAGGAGAAGGATTAATTATATACTCTTTCCCAAGAATTAATAAGTTGTAGGGCTCCATCCCCTTCTTACCCTATCTTTCTTTACGAACAGACAATTTTATTCAAGATGAAGGCATTAAATGAAGGAAGGCCATTTGAGATAATAACAGCCTCCCAGTTCTCAGAAACTTTCCTAGCAAGCAATGATGAGGAGCAAAATATGTTGTGTGAACTATATCTACATGATAAAGCCTACTATGTTGACTCCCGTGCTAATCCTGCTCCCCATTTGGGGGATATTTAGCTAACAACATTTACTTCTTTTGTCATCAATAATGTAAAATGGTGAGATGCCTTCCAAACCATCATGAAAAATGAGGACAATGCCACTCTTTGGATTAGAAATGAACCTCGGCTTCCAAAGGGACTCAAGGCCAGGTATGCAAAGGCTCTCGGGTTTCGTGAGATTGTCCAACACTTGGAAAATACACAAGATAGAATCATCACTACCTGTGTTGGGAAAATTTTCAGTAATCAACAACATGCCCTATAGGGTAGTGAGTATAGATGGTTATATTCTTCTCCAGTTTTGAAAGAAGGGGACGCATATTGCTTTGAGAATTTTAAGTAGGCTTTAGCAAGGGTGACTGGGTATGTGTAGTGCATGAAAAAGTGTGGAGCTAGGTGGCTCGGGTTAAGATTCAAGTTTCCTCTCATATGGCTGCATGTGAGTCCTTATAGAAAAAATTATGTTTTGATTGAAGAGGAGGAGAAGCAATGTAGGGAGAAATGGGATGCCTGTCAGGGATTTTTGCATCATGGGGAACCAACAGAACTTGCCTACAATCTCACCAATCTTCACAGGTTCAGTCTGGATTTAGCTTCGGACTAGTGGAAGTTGTTGCATGAGGACATGCAATTGGATAGTTGGGGGGAGATGTTGGGCCCTAGAAATGCCCCTTTTTTACCATACCTATTTCATCATTTTGCCCAGTTACACCCTACTTTCATAAACCATTTACATTTCTTTTTCCAGATCAGTCAGCAATCCTGACAAGGTATAATTCATTATTGCTTTATTTTATTAATGCCTAAGATTGTTATGGTTATGAATTCTAGCCTTCGATTTATGCTAACTTGTGTTTATTTTATTAAGTTAAGTTCAAAGCACAGGTGTATCAGCCGCAATGCCTTGGGAAAGAATCATATGGTGCTAGCTGTGACTCTTCCAATTCAATTCCTCATATTCTAAGGGACATCGCATCCTCCATGTGAAGCTGTAACAGGTTTCATTGAAACATAGCATTGCTGCAACAGACAGGACGCCTCCCAATTGGTTGAACCGTTGATCCATTGACTGCCATAGTAACAACATCCTTCATGTTTAACGACCTCATTCATTATGGCTGTAACAGTTTAGATGTAACCCCGCAACATGAAGATCAGAGATCTTCACTGTTGCATGAAATTGGTGGATCACGAACTGTATTCCTCATGTATAAATACAGGAAGGCTCTCAGAGTCTGGGGTTGGATAATTATCATTTTGCACGGGTTGTAACATAGACTGATACTGTGGATTACCATATTTTAATGAAGAGCAGAGCTATTTCTATTTCTGTGTCTTAATTTGTGGTAGTTCACGGCGTCTTTGTTAGAAGTCCAGGGCCCACCTTCTCACAGAGATTGCCGAGTTAAGTAGGTAGTTAGATTAATTAATTTCCTGTTGTGTATTTGTGGAATTGCATTAGGTGTATTTCTAATAGCTGCAACAGAGATTTATAATTGCATTCTTTATTGGTAGTTTATTCTTTGCATTCCGAATAGCTGCAACTGCATTGTGTGACAGTCGATTGTGTAGGTTAGTTTGATTAATGTATGTGTGTTCAATCGCTGTTACAGCCAAGCTCATTTCCCATTCCTTTTAGTCATTTGTGCTTCCTAGGATTTCCAATGGTTATCAATTTATAGTTCAGGCTTATTTCTTAATTTTGGTTGCCGTTGTATTTTTAATTCAATTCATAGATTAGGCAGATTATGGTTGAGTTACAGTAGTTGCTGGATGAAACATTTTGGTAAATATTGAATACTGTAGTTTGATAATTATAGGATTTATCTTCTTGCAAAAGTAATCTAGTTCATTTCTATTCTTAGATCAGTAACTGCTAGGTTGATTTCTGTAGGAAGGTAGCTGCACTTTGAATTCCTAAATGTATGAGTTATATTAGTTTTCTTTATGGAATGAGTTTGGCTGAGCATATAGGTAGGATTATTATCTCCATTCACTTAATCAACTATTGGAAATGTTTATGCATAGATTGTGCTTATTGCCATTGAAATAAAAGACTTCCCTGTGTTAAATTTTGAGCATTAATTCACAATACTCTAGGATATTTACTGAGAGAATAACATATACAGTATATCAATGCATGACAATCACAATAAGTATGACAAGCATCACAAGAATCAAAAGCATAAGAGACAAGAGACACAGAGTTTCCGTGGGGAAAACCCTAAGGTGAAAAACCCCACAACTTCCTCAAAGATAGAGAGAGCAATGGCTCAACCAAAGTACAACCAAAATACACTGAGATAGTCTCCTAGTAGCAGATAATCCTCCTCCTCACTAGTGCGCCACTTTTTGAGTGAGAGAGACGTACTTTTCTGAATGATCTAAATAGAGATCACTTGATCTCTATTTATACTAACTTGTTTGCTCAGTGACCTTATGGGGCCGACTTGTCTAGCTAGGTACATCCACATTATAATATATATTTCAGGGCCAACCCCACACATGGTGGTCTAATAACCCATCGGCAAGTACACAGACTTGCGACACTTGTCAATCCACATGACGACACTTCCTTATAGAGGAATGACACATCTCTTATAAGGGTACAATAAATATATATAAAATACACAGATGAAATACATTCCGAAGTTACATGTACATCAACACCCTGGGTTGACAATTCATATTGAGCATCATGCGTGTTAGTTGTAATTAATTAGCATATAGGGTGACCAACAGGAAACTAATATTACTTTGGGACAAAGAAGGAAGGGCTCTAATTATTTTCAAAAAAGTATACTCATCCCATGCTTCCATAACTACATGAGAGGACTTTCCCACCAACCTCACACATGCATTCAATGATTGGATTTAATAATTCAAAACAAGGTAAATGGTTCATTTAAGGCATATGGTATAAATGGACTAGTTCTAAGGATGAAACTTGGAAATATGAAAATCCTCACAACAGATCTAAGAGATTATGTATACCTCACAAGAAGATTAAGCAGGAAAATAGAAGAAGAGTGAACAATGCAGTGTAAAGGAGCAACATAATTATGATACAATAGAACTCGGATAGAAGTAGTATAACATCACACACTAATTCATTAATCAAAATATGGACAAATAAATAATACAATGGTGAGGATTCGAATGCCAAGGTGGAAATTTGAATTATCCTTCATGGAGTGATCATCAGATCAATAGAGAGTCATCAAAGCACAACTAGAAGTCTTGATCATCATCAGTGGAGTCATCAATGCACAAGTAACTGTGTACCAGATGTCAAACTGAGTCTAACTGAGTTTGGTAGGTGTAACTGGCACATGGAGGAACTAACTGAATGAAGCAGGCTCAGTGGAGGGTGCATGAGGAGCTAACTGGAGTCAGAATAGGTAGTCTAGTCTCACTGGAGGTCCATTGGAGTGACACAGTCAGTTGAGAGTCAGTCTAGCCTTAAATCAAGGAAATATCTAAAGATAACTCAACTAACTGAAGTGCAACTGAGTGGTAGGTGAGAGAGGGCACCTGGGATGCATGCAATTGCATCCACGACGTACTAAGCACTAGGAGGGCTAAACCTAATAAGAAAGAAGCTCCCGGGGCCAGCTAACTAAGGGCTAGGTGCTGAGACTGATGACTAGGATGTATGCATGCAAAATCATGACTGCATGCAAAATGCATGCATGACTGAAAATGCAAAAATGTAGAATGATGTTAGGACTAGGATGGAGTATAGGAATATCCCAACAGGAAAAATATGATTTAATATCCCATAGGCCCCCTTTATTCTTCCTCTATAGTGGAATCATAGCCCCCATAGTGCTCTTTACACAATTATATTGGACCATTTTATTATATTTGAACATAATATTTACATAGATTTTGAGTCATCATTACAAGCCAACAACATGGTCCATATATAAATATTTACATTATACATGCCTGTTCATTAACTAGTCCGGCCTTGGCCTTCAGTTATGCACTAGGAATCCATACAAGCATATTTACATCATTTTACATAATATAATTTAATACATTATGAGGGTCAAAACTAGGGGAATTAAAATAACATACTTCTAAAACCATGATTTGGAGACTATCTTGATGGATGACCTTTCTTCTTTATTCTTCCTCTAAAAGGCCCCTTCTAATTTTTAATTTTGGCTAGTTTAGATCAAATTCTAATATTCTAAGGGAAAGTTATGGTAACTTTCCCAAAGATTACTAATTTTTCCCCTTTCAAGAGACCAAACTTGTATGGTTTGCCACATGTCCAACCTTTTAAACATGAATTCTACATTTTTTCTCTAAGACACTATGATTTGTCTTCTACCCAATGCAACTAGTGTCACTCAATTCATATTTCGCTAGAATCATATGTAATTGTTTTACCAAGAACATATGTTTGAGACTAGTCTCATGACCACCAAAACCCCCAAATTCTATAGTTTGTAACTCCAAAGTTATAGAAAACTAGAACCTAATTTTTTTACCATAGGTACTTCAATATTTATTCTCAAAATCCTGAAAAAAATTCTATCTGAAACTTACAATATGTAAATTTATAGAAAAAATGGAAGGATGATTCGTTGAATGAGTCAACGAAGGATTGTATGCTTTGATACCACATGTCATGAATCAAATATTTAAGATATCATACTAAATCAAAGTACACACAATGTACACCAAATGCGAATGTGACCATATTTCCAAAATATATAAGAGAGATGGGTTACATAATATCTCCTTAGAGAATAGGAGAACCTCCTCCAAATACCTCAAAACATTCATATATCAATTCACATGTTCCTCTCAATAATGACTACATGACCTCTATATATACATATTCACTCATTGCACATGTGGGCTCTTCATTAGGTTGAACACTATTACGTATACATTTAACCTTATATATACTTCCCTTTGGGTCATATCATATACATTTAACTTCATATATGTCCCCCTTTGGGTCATAACAATTTTCAATTTCTAGCTTGGACCAACAACTATGATTTTAGGCATAATTTTTCATTAGATGATGGAACAACATGCTTCCAATGGTATATGAAAACATAATCATAGATATATCTCCATTAGAAACACATTTAAAAATTATTTTTAATTGATATGTCAATTACGGTAAGAAACAATGAGGATAGACAATTTTAATATTGCAAGTATTGGTATAAGTAGTCACTAATTTGAGCATAATTTTTTGTATGGTATAAAAATTAAATTATTCAGTTGGGTTAAAAACTAGAATTTTAGGACCATATTCCATAGCAATAGGGTTTGAAAATATATATGTTAGACCCCTCAAATTTTAAATGCCCCAATTATGTTTAACCAATTCATTAACTCAAAATGTTGTAGAAAGAGTTGGTCTCAATTTTCTATGGAAATATAAATCATATGGTTTCCATAAAGGTTGGGAAGGATTGTTTATATCTACCATCTCATTATTTCTTGTTGGGTAGGCCAATATTTTTTGGGGTTGGTGTTGGATAGGTAGGGAGTCATTAAGATGAGGAGTTGGTAAGATGGCTTACTAGTTTTTGTTTTATTGAGGATAAAACAATGTTTGTTTCTATTGTTGTGGCTAGCCTTGTTAAGATCTCCAAGTTTGTTGAAGAGTGGACCATTGCAGTTATTGTGTTATTGATATTGGAATAATGATATTGGTGCCCCTAAGGGGTTGTATACTTTTATGGTTGTAGAGATTGCATTTATATTGGCCATTAATTGTTAAGGAATTAGAGGATAACAAGTTATAGGAGGGACATGGTTCATTTTATTACCACATAATTGAAAAGTTGAATATGTTCATAAGGCATTCCTGGAGGTCATTGATGCCATTGTAATGACCTCCTCTAGTTTATAAAACATACTTATTTCTCATTTTACTCTGCTTCGGTGGTGCTATGTATTGGCTTGTTTCATGATTCTTTCAAAAATATTCATGCAAGTAACAATAATTTGAACATTAATGCATTGATTTAGTTTTCATTTAATATTTCAACCAAACGTACCTTAAAGAACAAAGAGACAAAGCATTTTGTTATACTAGGTATTGGATGGAGGCTTGTAATGTAGGTGGCAAGAACGCATGATGAGGGTGATGGAGGTACTTTACTAATAACAAATGGTTTTCATTGCATGCTTTAAAATTGTTACATATGGGAACACACCCACCACCCCCCCCCACACACAAATTAAATTGATGGTACACATCTTCTCTTAATAATTTGAAATTCAACAATCATATGGAAGCAACAAAACTTTATTCATCAACCTAAATTTTAGCAACATAACATAACAATAGATACCATTACACAATAGGAGGTATCCATGTTATTATTACATATTTGTGCATTTAGTGCACCATAAGAGTTAAATTACGAGGTGAAGAGTTGATTTATAGTCAAGCCAAGTGAAATGAATGGAAGGCTATTTTTTGTTTTTTATTTTCATATTCTCATTAACTTTCAAAAAAAAAATGGTTTCCAACAAGGAATACAAGGTGAAATGGAGGGAGGTCGGGAGAATAAATGTCCCTTAAAAAATGTTAAATTGGGCATAGGAACAAAATGTGAATGGCTTGGAGAGTGGATTGACAAGTATAAGAGAGATAACTTACACAAAAAACCAAACTGAACATTCAAAGCTAAAGGTATTCATATTAATGCAAGACTAAAATAGGGAAAGAGAGGTCCTTCACTGCTCTTTTTCTTATTTTCCATATCCTCCTCTAATTTTTTTGTTTGCTAGTTTGTCTATGATTTGTAGGAATAGCTTGTGGTCTAAGAAACTGTGAACCAAGGGAATATAAGCCGTCAAAATCACTTGGGGATCACACTCGGATTGGCCACTCCAACTCTTATCATGACTAGATTTTAAGTGTCTCCTAGCTACCTTATAGGGTTCGAACTTGGGTAACCATTTAGAACGAGGGCCATTGAAACCAACCATGCTAGAGGGATTTGATCATAGCTTTATCTGAATTATTTCTACTTACCTTACACAATTTTTTCAAAAATGTTTTGCATAAAAATGATCTAACATATCCCTACATGGAGGCATGAAGTCAAACAAATATATTGAATACAAGACAAATATTTTGTACTATAATGGTTGTGCAACATGAGTTTTCTAAGGCATATAATACCTTTTGGTTCTCTAAGCTCAAAACTACATGAACAATCAAATTAAAGTAATATGACCACTACAAAGGGTAAGATTTGGGAAATCTGGTTCCTTCTCACATTCATAATGAAACCCTAATTTTTGAGGAATTTTCACCCTTTATGATTATAGAATCTCTTAGAAACAACACCAAAAGGTGGTAAGTCAAAGAATTACAACAATTTATGCGCTGTTGAATCCCATAAATTATATTTAAATTATAAACTAGGAAGCATAGTCTTGTGAGGTGTTGTGCAATATATATATGACCATAAATTATTCAAACACTAATGAAATCTTCTTCCTCTTAATATATGAATGTTGTGGAAATTAAACTAACTACTAAAAAATAAATTACATACTTGCATAAAGTAAACATAATCTAATGAAAACAAGTAAATTGGTTCCTCAACCAACCACATGTTGTGGCATGTTGGAAGAGGAATCACACACTATTCAAAGTAAGAAACCTATACTATATAAAGAAAGAAATATACTCTACTAGACACTATTCACACTAATGCATCATATCAACAATATTTTTTTGGCCAATATGAATAATCTAAGAAGTGGCCAATTTTCTTGATTTTTGTACCTCCTCCACTTGTTGTGTGGCTACCTTGAGCTATATCCCAACATGCTTAGTGTGGTACATGGTGAGTGGCATGCTATCGATCCTTATGATCTACGAGGTTTTGGATTAATGAAATATTTTCTACTATAAATCCATCCTGTGAAATAGTTGTGAATTCTACATCGCACTCTTTGATGTAATAAATATTTTGCAACACCAATCCATTCTAGCTATGAATTATACAATGCATGCATCTTTCACACAAAGGTGACCATCATAAAACTTGACAACATATCATTTCATGGCATAATATTCCATAACATGGCATAGTATACCACATTAAACATGAATATTAGTAACAACTTTCAATTGTCTTCAATGTGCAAGGAATTCTATAGCAAGTAGGAAATCTAGTGTTATGAAGAGGATGAACAACATTTATTTATTTGTGACATAGATGATTAGTGCCTCCAACATATAATAATAATCTATAACTCATGTATTCGATTCAAAAACTCCATAAAACTATCAAATTCATCATTTGCATGGAGTTACAACTAGATAATACCTAAATGGATATAATAGGGAAACATATATAATATTCAATGTATAGAGTGGGGTATGTAGGAGTTAAATGATCATGAAATTTTGAAAAGATCAAAATGAGTAAAATTAGACATTTCTAAGGCTTATCAACAATTTTATTGAATAGTAGATTAATTTGATCCTTAGTTGCAAGGTGCTCTTCCTACAATAGAGATGTGGTAATACTTCTTGGAGAAGGGATTGGGAAAATCTAAGATAAATTCATAAGAAAACTATAGGATAAATCAACCAATGGGCACAAGGAAATAATCCAAGCTAAAAAAATAGTTCATTAATGAGGTTAAGTCCCTGATGTGAGTCAGTTGATTGAGATTGAATTTTCATGGATCAGTTGATTGAGATTGAATTTTCATGGATCTCGAGTGCTTAACTAAAGGAATGAGAGTTCAATAAAAATTCCAACATATTATGTCATTTTTTGGAATAAAAACCAAGCACTAGTAGAGAAAGAGTAGGTAGGTATTAAAAGATACCAAAAATGAACAATATGATACCAGTTTCTAGGTGCATACCAAAACTATCATATCACTACTATTACTTTACATCTCTCCTAGATACAAAATTAAATACCAACTGCAATACCAATTGAGATACCAATGGGATACCAATTGGAGAGTAACATCTTCAATGATATTATATTCTTGGTATCCACTAGAATATAGTAACATAGAGATAATTTATTTCATATCCCTATTTGGTAGCGTACATATAATTTTATCCTATTTGGTAGCATAGTTGATATGGCATTAGGTATCTTTTAAATTGGTAATTTTTTATGCACCAAAATCCCAAAATAACATAAAAATATAAATAATGGTAACCCAATTCCTTAAGAATGAATTAAAGAGATGAATAGAAAGACTCTTTGAGGGGGCAGTCTCTTTATACAATGTATCAATTGCACGAGACAAAATGATATGGTCCTAAAACTAGGTCTTCTTGGCGCGCGCGTGCGTGCGTGCGCGCGTGTGTGTGTGTGTGTGTGTGTGTGCGCGTGTGTGTGTGTGTGTGTGTGTGTGTGAGAGAGAGAGAGAGAGAGAGAGAGAGGAAAAGCGTACAATTACAATTAAGGTCCTAGTCGACCATACAAATACAATTAAGGCCTTAGTCGACCACTAAAGACAATACTAATATAATAATAGAAATGTAATGTCATAATATACGAGGATTAAAATCTCCCCCATTCAAACAAGTGTTATCCTCAACACTGGATAAAATTTGGATGTTTTTGCATGAAGAACTCATATTCCCATGTCACCTATGCCGTTGACAAGTTCTTCCACTTGATGAGGAACTCAATAATTGCTCAATTTCACAGTTTCTTAATCCTTGTGTCAAGGATTGTTTCAAGTTCTAGTATCATTTTCCCTTCTTCAACAGTATGTGGTAAAATAATTTGGACTAGGATCTTGTCATCAATTATCTTTTTTAGGAAAGAAACACAAAAGACTGGATGAACACGTGAGGATGGAGGAGACTCCAATTTGTGAGTCATACTTCTAATCCTCTGCAACACCATATAGGTGTAGAAATTCTAAATAGGTTCAAGACCATGCAAGAATTTGCACAAGTATGTATCTAGAAACAAAGTAGTCCTCACCAAGAATTTCAAAGATTAGCAGAATTAAGAAGAAATATTGAAGAAGAAACATAAGAGAGAGAACTCAATTGATGTAAACTTGCACACTATGTTATTCAGTAATATGAATACAATATATAATACATCTCATAGAGATAATTCAAGTTCCTTGGAGGCAATTCGAGTAGCTCACATGTGGTAGGATTAGAGTAGACCAAATGTCCATCTATGGAAAATATCCATCTCCAACTCATAGTAGAAGGTCAAAAATTTGCTAAGTGGACCTAGCTAGTGCATCAGTGACCAAAAATCAACTAGTGGGTGGATTTTCGGGAGAAAAGGAAGGGAGATGTTGAGGCAGAAAACAAACAGACTTTCCTAATCCATCCTAGTGAACTAGCTCATCCTAATCCTTGTGAAAATCAAAATACAGTTTCCTTAAACTCACAAAAGCTGGATAAAAGCCAAATAAAGCAGGAATAACGCTCTAGCTCATAAAAGCACAGTAAAAGCTGGAACTAAAGCACAAAGAGGGCGCTTTACTGGATAAACATGACCAAGGTGGACAAAGTATGCACTAGGGAGCCAACTATCATTGTTCTAAACACCTAGGAGGAAAAAAATTCCACAGTACTAAGGTCTAGATGGTTAATTATTCCAACACCGTCACTTAAGCCTAACTTATTTGAGTGAGATATCAAAATTAGGGCCCAAGAAACAAAGGCTTATGGTCACCCTTTACAATTTATTAGTCCATGTAAACTGAGGAAAGAGATAAAACCACATGGGAAGAAAACCCCCCCTCAAAAATGGATATGAAATACACCATAATAAGGCTCTCCAATTTCCAAGCAGGTGTGAACTTGGTGATGATGTCTGTAGGAATCTTCTTCTTGGGAAGAGGTGGAATGTGCTCAATTGAATGAGGAACATAAACAAATGCATCATGGACAATGTGTTATGCAATGAATTCCCAGATATAGCATAAAAATAGCATAAATAGATTAAAAAAAGTAATCCATGCGTTAATAATGAAGAACTGAGATGAATAACAATCCTCTTCGAGGTAGGAATCTCCTTACACAATGTACTAAGTACTTAAGACAATAAAAGATACAATGATGACTAAAATGAAAAGGTATCCTTCCTATATATAGGAGACAAAGGGGTACAATAACAACTAATAGACCCAAGCAAACATCAATAATATGTAATGCATCATAATAAAGGGGGTAATGTGCCACTACATAGGGGGTAATGTGCTAATATTCAGGGCTTAACACAATGAAACCATGTAGAACAACTGATATTCATTGATAGTAGAGAAAATGCAGGTGCTCACTAGAATTGAACTTCCTGAGATCGAGTCCAAATGAGACTTGATGTTCTCCATCTTCAGGAGGAAATGCACTTGCCATCATGTAGAACTGGATAGGAAGCATGAGACTAAGGAGAGCGAATGGATAATATCCAAAGTTTGATCTATCCTTCAAAACATCCAATTACACACCAAATGTTGAACCAAAATCCTCATGTGAAAGAGAGGAATCAAATTCCTCTTCAACTTCTAGAGAAGGCTCAGGGTGTGATTGATCTTTCACAACAAGCTTATCATCCTCACAGTATGGAGAATCATAGGAGAGCATGATGAGATATGGAAGGAGAGTTCTTATTCAACAATAATGGGTTTGAATGTCTTCTCTTGGATCATGTGCATATGAAGAGAATGAATAAAAGTTCTCATAAAATTCTACTGCAACAGAAGAAGGAGTCACTTCAAGGAGACTTTCACCATTCGAACTTGTGTTGAGATTTCTGCAACTTTTCTTCTGTACCTAGAAATCAAAATTTATGGAAAATATTATACTGGTGAACTATCTGGATCTATCTAAGCTATGAGCTCTACTTTATTAAGTAGAAAAATTTGGGAGTGCATCACACCTGGGTTGACCCCAATGGATAAACCAAAGGACTCAAGACAATTTCCCCATGAATTGTGTGGTAACTCCCCTGATTCTGGTGTGTTACTGCAAGCAACTATGCTCAATCTAAGCTCCCTAAGCTCTGATACCATGTAGAAATTCTAAATAGGTTCAAGACCATGCAAGAATTTACACAAGCCATGGATAGAAACAAAGTAGTCCTCACCAAGAATTTACACAAAGATTAGCAGAATTAAGAAGAAATATTGAAGAAGAAACATAAGAGAGAGAACTCAATTGATGTAAACTTCTACACTATGTTATTCAGTAATATGAATACACTATATAATACATCTCATAGAGATAATTCGAGTGCTTTGGATACAATTTGAGTAGCTCACATGTGGAAGTCTTAGAATGGAACAAATCTCCATCTATGGAAATTATCCATGATCTCTAACTCATAATAGATGGTCACAAATTGGCTAAGTGGGCCTAGCTAGTCCATGAGTGACCAAAAATCAACTTGTGGGTGGATTTTCAGGATAAAAGGAAGGAAGACGTTGAGGTAGAAAAACAATAGACTTTCCCAATTCATCCTAGTGCACTAGATCATCCTAATCCATGTGAAAAGTATAATAAAGCCGCCTTAAACTCACAAAAGATGGATAAAACTAGGATAAAGAAGGAATAGCGCCCTAGCTCATAAAATCATGGTAAAAGTTGGAACTAAAGCATAAAGAGGGTGCTATAGTGGATAAACATGACCAAGGTGGACAAAGTATGCACTAGGGAGCCAACTAATATTGTTCTAAACACCTAGGAGGAAAAATAATTGCATAATACTAAGGTCTACATGGTTAATTCACGGGGGCTTCACTCAATAAACAGCTATCATAGCACGTTCAAACGTGGCATATGAAACAATACCCCTAATTTCACTAAATATTGGAAAATACCTTCCAAAATCGTTTTTTTAACCCCCTCCCAATATGCTTTCCCAATTAAAAAAAACCCCTTGTTTTCACTAGATATTGTATGTATCAATTTTTTCATTAACATTTTTTATACCCCTTTATATTTCCACCTAGTATATTGATATGATACCCCTCTTATGACCCCACATGTATTCTACAATGCACCTTGCTTCTTTCGATGTATATTGTGGATGCACATTACTTCACTCACAATGCATTTACTCAACCAGATATCATTATGATTTGCAACATCCAATGGTCTAATGAAGAGATACCAGATGATTTCTTGTATGTCACTAGAGCCAATGCACATAATACAACATTTAGATTGCATGTTGTAGTTCCCCAATCGATGACTAAGATTGTTGTGGGCTAGGTATCCAAGCTCCCAGGGCCTATAACAAGCTCTAGGAGGCTGACTAAACCTCCCAAGTCCTGTAATAGGCACTAGTGGTTGGGTATTAAATTCCCCAAGGCCTATCGAGGGCCTATAAAAGGACTTGGAGGCTTAGAGCCTCCCAAGGCTATTGGTAACAGCTGGGTGAGTTCTATTGGTAACAATTGGCTGTCAATGACCACTGTCTCTCGACTATGATCGATTGGAAACCCACTTCACCATGAAACCCCAGGCCTCAAGCATGCCTCAAGACGCGATTTTCCTGCATACTGGTAAGCCAGAGCCTTGCCTCAACTCGATTTCTCATCCGGCCATGATCCCAAAATCTCCATTTGGCGGATATTTGTCAGCCCGCCCATATAAAAAAGACCCCAAAGTATTTTTGTATTGTTACATTAAATAATAAAAACCCTTTGCCCCTTAGTATATAAGCAATATAACTTTTAGGTTTTCATGAATATTTAATACCGCAATATGAATGAATGTGATATTATAATGCCTTCTAGTGAAGCCCCCGTGGGTTAATTATTCCAATAATAGGGACCATTGTACTTGGGTGTTAACTTATTTTCCTTGTTTTTCTGCTTAAGGGGCATATTATTGTATGGTTGTAACCTCAAAAATACCCAATCCCCTATTTCGAATTTCCTTTCGCTACAATGTTGATCCATTTGTTGTTTCATCAAATTTTGTGCTATAGCCAAGTTATCTTTCAATAGTTGGAGAACCTCTCATTAGTGCTCCATGTGATCCTCTATTGCTTGAACCTTAAATTTCTCTTTTAATGATGATATGATGGAAGGAGGATGATAGGCATAATGTTCCATAAATGGTAACATTTTTTATGAACTGCAGAAATATGTGTTGTACCATGATTCTGCTAAGGGAAACCACTTGACCCTTTTGTTTGTTTATCATATGCAAAGATACAAAGATACCCTTCTTGGAATTTATTCACAATCTTAGTTTTCCCATCATATTGAGGATGGTTAGAGGAGATATGAGCTAATTGAGTGTTTCCTTCCAAAAATTACAAGTGAAAATTGGATCTCTATCACCTCACAATAATCTCGGGGATTCTATATAGCTTTTGAATTGTTTCCATGAATGTTGTAGCTATTGTACTTTCTCTAAAAGGATGAGAAAGAGAGAAGAAATGTGGATACTTTATGAGTTGATCTGCCACTACCATGATGAAAAATTTTCTCTTAGAAATTTGGCAGAATTATGACAAAATCAATTGAGACCTCTTCACAATGTTGACTCATTATGTCTAGCGCTTGTAGAATAACTGGTGTCTTAATTGTCTCTCCTTATTCTGTTGGAAAAATAAACACTTTTCCACAAACTTTTGGACATCAATTTTAATACCTACCTAGAAAAAAACCTTCTTGATCATATGGTAAGTTTTCAATAACCTTGAATGTCCTCCTATAGGAGAAGTGTCCAATTCCAAAAGGACCTTCTATTTGAGTTGAGATTTTTTACATAAATATAAGTGACTCTTCATAAAAGACAACTTGGTGACTCTTCATAAAGGGTTGTGACCCTTAGTAATTATTAATATCATTAGTTATTATTATTTATTCTTATTAGTAATTATGTTAGAAAAACAGGATTGCAGAACAATAACAATAAACAAGATGCAAATATAAATCACATAAAACACATTATAAGAGAGACATCAATATAACGTGGCTCACCTAAGATGGGCTATGTCCACATAGAAATTGTCATTCCTTATTATTATATCATCCAACAAATGAAGGAATACAACCTATAGCACATCCACTACAACTTCCTCTTCACTCTCTCACAGTCTCTCTCACACAATCATAGATCTTTACAATGCTACAATACATTACACAACCATATTACAATGTCTTCCTTTCAAAGGGGAATTACCATGGGAAAATAATATGGGATACCCAAAACCATGGGTCCATAAACTGTTGGCCAACAAAACAATCCAAAAAAATCTTTCGGGGGCTTCTCCCCCAAACCCCCGTTGGGGGCCCATTGGCCCCCAGACCCCCGTGGAGGGGCGATGCCCCCCCACTAGGATGAGGGTACAGTACACATACACAACATATAAAACTAGGGTACAAACATGACTAAAAAAACAACATCTCTGAATCAGGAAGATCAAGCTCCATAACAAACAATCTTCCACTTGGAGACTGATCACAACAACTCCACTGTTTTTGCACTTGTTGGACTATGCTTTGAACCTTGGACCTGAAAAATTTCTCATCTCCACCTTCATGCTTGAAGGCCAACTAAAATCGAGCAAGAAATCAGTTTCTCTATGGTTACTACCTTTGTCAACATGTCTGCAAGATTCTGGCTAGTGTGTATCTTTTCCAGCTTCAATAGTTCATCTTCTAGAACAAACCGTATGAAATGGTACTTGAGATGTATATGTTTAGTCTTAGAATGGAAGGTTGAGTTCTTTGCAAGATGAATTGAACTTTGATTGTCACTGTACAACCTGTTATTTTCCTACTTTTTACCCAATTCCTCCATGAACCTCTGTAACCAAATCATCTCTTTAGTAGCCTCTATCGTAGCAACATACTCTGCTTTGGTTGTTGAAAGTGCAACAACCTTTTGTAGCTTTGAAATCCAACTTACTATTGTTCCACCTACAGTAAAAACATACCTTGTGGTGCTCCTCCTAATGTCTTTATCACCTTCCATATATGCATCAACATATCCTTGTAGAACAGTGTTTGAACCTCCAAAACATAATGCATGAGTGGTAGTACCTCTCAAATACCTAAGAATCCACTGTACTACCTTCCTGTCATGTCCCCAGTCACTTCAGTTCCCTTTAGAGGCAACGGGAGAGCACCCTTGAGTCACCTGCTAATTTTTTTTTCTTCTTCTTAGTAAGCAATCCAAAGGCTCCAGAACTCTGAACCCGCAATTATCATCGATCTGTAATCCCTAGTTCCATAATGACCTCTGATCCGCAACCCGCAATCGGAAATTGGAAGTCGGATGCCAAAAGTATCTTTCTGCAGAAATATCCCTCCCAACTTCCGCAATATGTAATGCGAAAGTTGGAATTCAAATCGCTGCCACGAAAAATTTCCCTTTCGACATCCCGCAATTCGCAATCTGCATGCGGGATTAAGAAATGCGGAGCCCCATATGTAGCTTCGACAAATTCTCCTTTCTGATTTCCGTAATCCGTAGTCTTCCTTGCGGGACGCGAAAATCAGAACACCCATCTTTCCAATATGGGAAAACCACCCTCCGCAATCCGCAACTCGCTTGCGGATGCGGGAATGCGGAAACCAAATGCGTCAACCCCATGGAATCCGACCTCCCGCAACACACCATCCGCAACCGGCTTGCGGATGCAGAAATGCAGAAATCCATATTTCGAATCCCGAGGAAAATTACCTCCCGCAATCCGTGTCATGTCCCAAATTAGCATTGGGTCACAATGGCCTAAGCACATTGGACATATTCATTAGAGTTTATCAAATTGATGCTAAGGGTCAAATAATTGCCAAGCAGGAAAATTACTAGTTTCCTAGGTTTGGGGTGGAAGCTTTGGGATTTGGAATAAGGGGAATAATAAATTATGTTTGAACATTAGAATGGCATAAATATTTAATAAAGTATCTAAATAAATATATACAAGTGAAAATAAAAGTGGCATTTGATCATGAAGTCACATGGAGGAAGGGGGACCCACATATGGCTAGATTTCCCCACTACACTTGGCATCATTCTCTCACCAATTGGAATTCAAGGTGAATGGTAACATACTTGGGGGAGTTCAAAAGGTATTATTCATATCATGACTCATCCAAGGTCGAAATGTAGAGGAAGAGTAACTCCCATGGAAGAGGAAGAGGCAATTTGGAGCTAGTGAGACACTTGGGCTAGATTCCCTAGCTCTATGACAACAATGATGAAGATGCTATGACACCTATGACACAAATCAGACTTGAAGGATGAAATATGACATATATGAAATTTCATGGATAAAAATATCCTCCAAGAGGGCGCTCAAGGGAGTTAGGGCAGCTAAGATGCTTCCACATGTGATTTGGTGGAAGTGGGAGACTAGGAATTGTTGTACAAGTGGCGTTCTTTGGAATCTCTTCCCAACTTGAGTTGGCATGAGTCTCTTGGAAGGAATTAGACCCATGGAGGACATTATAAGTTTATAAATGTCAATAACAAAGAATTAAACCAGCTTTTGATCATTTGAGAAATTTGCAATTGCATTTGTGAAGAGGGAGAGCTAGTGGATGACTAGTTTCTTTCCTTAGCCAATTTCGAGGGTGAAAGATTCCCATCCAAGTTGGTAATTGGAAAGGACATTCAGAACTTTCATTTGGATATTTAATGGAGTGTTTATTTCAAGGTATAATGTATAGGGAAGCTCATGGTTTCTTCTAGTGCAGCACACTCTCTCAACCATTTCCAGTTTTGATGGCATATTCTTGACCCTTGAGGGAGGGCATTTTTGGTGAGATTTTGTACTCTTTGGGAGAGATTCTCATGATATATTTCTGTTGTAATATGATTAATATACTTTTTTATTCATCTCCATAAAGTTTCAGGTCAAAATACCAAGTGGTTATATGTAAAATGGATTATTAATGAGAAAATAGTGACTATTCCCCCACTAGATTGATGTATGCCAATGTATTGATGATGATTTCAAATGGAAGAATATTTATCTGATATATTTATGATGTATGGAATTCCATTTATGAGTATTAAAAGTTTTATGTTCATCACTTAAGAATTTGGAGCCATCTTGCTCAGTTTTATTTTATTTGAAGAAGATTTCATGCTATTTCCCCCAAGGTCGAAATAGTGATTTTTGCTGTTGTTTGGGAGAAGGTTAAAACATAAGTAATAATTTATTAATGGTTCACATGATACCTAAATAATTTCCCTCAGACATCCCCTACCTCTATTCAGAATTTCGAGTGAGTTTGGAGGCATTTGGAGAGTCATTTTTAGTACTTACCCTGGGGGGATTTGAACCCCAAATTGCTAGTTAAATTCCATACTTTGTCCATAATCTTAAACAAGTTTGAAGAAGTATTTTGATGGTAATAAATCATCCATGAAAATAATAATAAAGTACAAATATCATTCATACACCTTCACTGAATATTTAGAGGCATTTGGAGCCAATTGGAGACTTAGAGACCAATACTAGTCAAAGGGAAATTACTAGTAAAGTTCCCTACATTGGAAAAAATTGAAAGAGGATTTGTAGAAGTATTTTAAAGGCCCAAAATCATCCATGAAACACATATTTATGTTCTAACATCATCCACATAACTTCTCAGAATATTTGGGGCAAATTGGAGACTTAGGCATCAAAACTAGTCAAAGGTTGAATTTGGGGAAAAAGTGAAAAATTGGTCCTTTTAATAAAAATTCTTAAAAAGGGACATTACAGTGGTATCAGAGCATGATCTTGGCACCTGATGTGGTCTAATATTCATGAGGACAAGAAGTCAGGGACCACCATTAGATATTGAAACCAAAATTGTTTTTGTTGAAAAGGAAAAAGTGAGGAAAATAAGCCAATGGGTGAGCATATTTTCTCAAGCACAGGACCCCATAATAGAGCAAATGAATTTCAGAGAACACCAAGGCCTACTGTACCAAAATTCCTTGAATCCAAATAGGTGGAAGATATTCATCTTGAATGGAAAAATTTGAGTGAAGTTTGCAGAAACACTATACCATTTTATCAATACCTCATTATCAAAAACAAGCTCAAGATGAAGGAAGGTAATAAGAATCCATTTCAAAATAGAGATTCCAAAGATATTGATCCTAAGGAAAAAAAGGGGAAAAATGCATCATATTGCTTGAAGGAGAAAAATTAAGAGACATCACAAGAGCATGAAGAAGATTCTATTGAAAATATGGAAGATCATTTCGAGACACCTTCTACCTTAGACATGAACCAAAGAGCATCTACTGATGGATGCTTGAACTATGAAGAAGTACCTACTGATGGGTGCTCACACCTCTATGTTGGTGACATAGAGATCAATTTTGAAAGTGTTGCTGCAAGACAAACTTCCATTAAACATGAAAATGAAGACCTTGTAGCAGTTGAAGAAGAAACAAGATCAACTTCCCCATCACCACTTGAGATTCATGAAGTTGGTCCAAGCAAGAAATAAGAAGATGAGGAGGTTCATTTGCAAGATCCTCATTTTCTTGAAGGGTCCTTAAAGATGAATAAAAAGAAGATACAAGAGTCCCTCAGCATTCTCCATGACACTCAAGCATTGGTGTCAAATTCTTGTTGGAGAGATACTTCATTGGAGGAAACATCCTTCCTTGAATACATGGAGAAGATTCAAAGAGCAATGTGCCACATCACAGGTAATTTCATGTCTTTGCTTTTTGATAGAAACCATTTGTTTGAGCTTAATGAATTGTTATATGGTGCATACTTTAAGAATAATGAGGATAATCATAAGCTCACAATTCAAAATGAACAACTTCTTGAAAAGTTGCAAGATTCTTGTTTTTCCTCCTATGTTTCAGATTGTCAAATGGTAGATTGTTTGGAGGATTCTCATGACATGGTGGATCATGAGAAATGTGGAAAATTGAATGTTCTTGATGTGTTTGAAGATGAACTTGAAGAGATCCAAACACTTGATGTGTTGGAAGAGGAACTTGAATTGTCTCTTGATGAAGGTTATGCAATTTTTAAAGAAGACACTACAAGAAAAAAGGTCATTGGTGAGGGTCCTACATGTGACGAACCTTTAAGGGTTGTCATGAATGTCACATATGATGACGGTCCTTAAAACATCGTCATTATAGGTGCCTTTTGAGATTGTCCTTTAAGGTTCGTCACCAAATCCCTTTCCAGTGACATTTTTTAGTGAGGGTTGTTAAAGGCCCATTATTGATTCTCTCTTTGGTGACACTTCTGGTGACAATATTTTAGTAGCCCTCACTAATACATGTTTATTTTACTTTTGGTGAGTGTAGTAAATTTTTGTCACCAATTATCATTATAATTGGTTTTTGGCGACACTATGTGAGCATTGCTATATTTTTTGACAAAAGAATATAATGGTTTAAGACAGCTAGTATTGTTATGGATTCTTTGCAATTAATGTGTTTCCAAGGTCATACTAGTCACAACACCCACTCATAAGGTCTATAAGCAATCTCTAGTGGTTTTCCATAAGAAACTACTAGCAATTTATAAGTACCATTCCCAAATGGATCCATACGCAATCTGATCTTTTGGGTATTCGGCATCAACAAAATTGATTCATATATCCTGTTAGATTGTGCTTCCAAGCTTTGAAAACCATTGGCATTAATGGAGGGATGTCTACTCGTCCATGTTCTACTCCAACACCTTAATTCACATGGTTTGGATTGCATCACGAATGGTTTGGTTGAAGAATTTGCAGTTCAACATGTTTTAGCAGACAATTACAGGCTTGGCTCAAGCCTATAGAATCTCTAGTTTTTGTGTTTTTTAAATATTCCAGTAAAATCCTGAAGATGAACAGATTGTTGGTAAAATAGAATGTCTCATGTATGGGGAAGGGAATCCTGAAAATGAATAGAACCTTGATACTATCTTGGATTCATCCCTCCTAGTACAATCAAACTTTCAGTTATATTTGGAATTATTCTTTTCAAGTTGCAGGTATAATGATTTCTTCCAACAAAGTTATATCTTTAAAATCCATGGAGGATCTGTATTTGCATGATTGGAAGGATCTTGGTTTTATCCCCTACCTATGTGGTATGCTATTCAAAGTATTCTCTCAATTCTGGACAAGTATTGCTCCGGTAGGGTTAAATTCAATATATTTTTCCTAATAATGTGTATAAATTCTAGCATAAAAGAATGATTTGTATACATTTCAATTAGCTTTTCAAGGTCATTTCCTGTCTTATTACATATCGTGACATGTCAGACCAAGTCTTTTTGTTCAAATAATTTCCATAAATGGAGTGACCGTTAATTCATTTCTTTTTGGACGAATGGGTATATGCTGATTTGACCCCATCAATTGTCGTAATTAGCTCTATCCTTTTGTCCCTGCATGTCTGAACAATTATATGTATACCCGATATGAAAGTTGGATTTCTTTGTTATGCATAAGTCAAGCCTATAAATACCAATTTGGGTTAAACGATACCGGTTTGATCACCTAACTTCCTTTCAGCAGAGAAAGTTTCAGTTGGCATGGCTACTGCACGTAGGGAGGAGCCATATTCCATTGAACTGTTGGATGAAGATCCCTCTAGTAAGAGGATTTTTCAACAAATTGGATTGTATGCATTTTTTAGTAAATTCAGAGGGCACAACGAAGATGTGACCAAGGAATTTTCTCTCAATTTCGATGGAGCTTGTTCTAACATTCGGGGGTTTCTGCTTCTAGTTTCAGAAACGTCCATTGCTCTCGCTTCAGGCTTACCACAAACAGGGGAAATATGGTTTAAAGCTGGTCGTTTGAAAAACCTTGACTCTTGGAAACAGTTTGTGAAAGTGTCTAATTCTAGTATTCATTGGAAGAAGGGAGCTGAACGCAATTGTTTCACTGCTGAATGGGGTAATGTCATTTTATTTTTGCAGAAATATTTGACTTGTGAAGGACGATATAGCCTTGTCTTTCTTTATCATATTCGGCTTCTCCTTCACATTAAAGGAGAAGAATTGATGAACATTCCATACGTTTTGTGGAAGAGCCTGTCTAAAATGGCTTCAGCTGCCCAAAAGCGGCCTGATCAACGACTGGGTAATATCTTGTATCATCATGTATTAATTAAGTTGTTGATCGTGGAGGAATTACAAAAGAGAAACCTAACGTGGGAACAATTTTTAGTGGAAAAATGTTTTCAGGAGTAGGTTAATGATGATCCACAAGATTCTGTATCACCCCCTCCAGCAATTCAGACAGAATTTGATCCAACACCAACATTTTCTGAACCAATTCAATCCCAACCATCTCCAAAGAGGCATAGAGATGATGAAGAGGTTAATAAAATTTTAGTTACGGTGAGAAGAAGATCTGCAAGGCTAGAAGGCATTTCTGAAGAAGTTATTGAAAAAGTTAGAACACTTGAAGATATGTTTTCGACAATACCCAAACGTACAAGAACCCATTATACACAGAGACAGAATTTAGAGTCAGCACCCCTGCCAGAATTGGAAGCTACTCAGTTTCAAGACCAAATCAAAGGGAAGAAGATGAATCTAATCAAGTGGTAAGGCCTGATTCTCCTGGTTTAATTTCAAGTAAGTTACAGAAGAGGATTAAGAAACTTCAGAAGCAAGTTCGTGAATTTCAAGTTTTGGATAGATATGTTAAAAATGAAAATGAAAAGTTAAAACAGAGGAATAGACAATTATAGAGAAAGAATGATGTTCTTAAGAAAAGACTGCAAATTTTGAGAAGTCAGGCTCACTGATGGAGTTTGCAAAACAAAAGGTTGAGGGAACAAAATAAATTCCTTAGAGATAAATCAGTACTAAAGGAAACAGTACCACTTGCTGAGGATAATACAAGTTTGGAATTATTGGCTACAACAACTGCAGAAAACATTCTTCCTAGTACCTCTAAAAGTTTTGAATATAAAGAAAAAATCACAGATGTTCTTTATGAATTTTTTAATCAAATTCTTGATGATGTATGGACTAATACCCTGGATTTAGTATCAACTAAAGTAAATACTATTAAATGGACTGGAATAAATGATGAATTATATGACTTGGGCCTTATTTATCAACAACGATATAAATTTGAAGTACAATGTATGTAGGAAACTTGGTTTTCTGCTTACTTGGTTCAAGAACAAAAGTGGAAGTCCAAGATACAGTCTTTACAACAACAATTAATGATTAAAGAAGAAGAAAAGAGGCAAATGTTTCAATTTGCTGAGCAAGCCATTTCTTGTAGAAGTCCTGCTAGAGTTTATTCAATGTACCTGCATGAAAAATGTGTAGGCCTTCAGATGATTAGATTGAATAATAACAAAAAGTTCATGATAGGAAATGTTGATGACTTTGTGGATATCTATAATGACTCATCTACAAGGGAAAAGGATTTGTTGTGTGAACTTTATCAGTTTAAATTCTTTCTAGAACATGAATTGGAATGGAATCCCAATCCTGTAGTAGGAGATATTCAGTTACGAGCCTTTTCATCTTTTATTCAGAATCAAATTAAGTGGGAAATAGGGATGAAATTCTTTTATAAGTTGGAATTCCAGTCTGAACTTCACGTCAGAGGAGAGCATCCATATCATGAAGTGGCCTTTTCTAGTCACAGTGAATTCCTCAGGGATCCTATGAGGGTGAAACAATTTAGAATGAATCAGAGATCAGCGTTATAGAGTTTTGAATAACTTAGATCTTGTGGGACTTTGGCCTCTTTGTAGGCCTCAAAGACCCGTTGGAATTTTCTTCCTCCAGTACTCAAACAACGGGACCCCATGGGATACCCCTTTTTCCATATTGCCTTTTCAAGAACAAGTTTGTATGTGAATTCTCTACGAAGAAATGGTACTCAATGGCTTGGGTTAAGGTTCCATTTCCTTTTGCTCTGGTGCAGCAAAAATGAGTACAGTGTTGCTGGGCAGTGGTATGATTTTGCAGAGAACTCTTCATGGATGGAAGTGGATCGTCATTTAGGATTTCGGGAAAGAAATGGAGTAAGTCACCAATCTTACAGTTGGACCGAGCTACATCAAAATTTACTACGAGGGGAATAAGTTGCATAGGGAAATGCAACAAACTTCCTTCTAGGGTAGATGCTTGGTGTTTGAATTGTTACCCAAAGGGTAGTTTTTCTCTTGGATCTCCATTATGTTGTTACTTGATAATATACTAGAGGATGTTAAAAAACTGTAATTGTTTTCTCAGGATTTTAGGTTTATTCAATGCAAAATAGTGGAAATATTCATTTTGTTTTAGACTCTAAAGTATGATATTTCAAATCTAATGATTTTCCCAAATATGTATTTTTTTGTTTTTGTGAATTTGAACTTGTTCAAAAGAAGTGTATAAATTTTTCCTCAGAAACTTACTAAATCCCATAATCTGATATTTTATAGTGATTTTAGGAAAAAATTCGACCTTTTATTTCATGTAAGTGAACCAATTGAACTATACTTGTTTTGTTACAAGTAGTTATAGAAGGGCCATGTTCACATGAAACTATTAGCATTGATTGCAAGGTAATCAGTCCTGCAACCTCTTACAGGTCCATTTTTTTCCATAAACCTGAAATACTGTTGAAAAGGTTATAGTTGTAGTCACTGCCCTTTTTAATATATCTCTGTGAAGATAGTTATTTGTATCAGACACGGCTTTTGAGAGAGGGAGCTATTGTTGGAAATATGGTAGTGTAGGTTGTCATTGATGGCAACTAGATGAAGACAGAGCAACAAGCAAGAATGATGACAAGCAATGTGAACTTCCTTCTATTTAGGTTCCTGGTCTAGGTCTTGTACTTATCCTTACGCCTTTGAAAGTAATGGCATACAAGTAGGGAATACCAACATGAGAAGGGAACCCATGATTTAACCTTGAGTCCACCTCACTAGTGAACCAACAAACTATTACAGTGAACCAAACTGGATAAGAAAACTATGTATTGAAGAGACTAGGCATTCAAATCCTTTTGTTGGGAACTTGGATTCCAACCTCCCAAGTTTGGAACTAAACAACAGCATGGTGAAGGTTCCATCCCCTATTGGCTTCAAATTTCGATATGATTGGCAGACAATTAGTATGATTATCCTTTTGATCAATGTGTTGCATCTTCCTCTTCCCTCTTGGGTGATTGTACAATGTATTTAAGGCATAGCCATATTCATTATCATGTGGACTATCCTGTAGCCATCTCTGGAGGTGTTTTCACATCTAGGAATTTTGTTTGTGTATTTTGACTACGTTTCATGTTAGTCTGGTTCTCTTTGGTGTTTAGGGATGTATCCACACCATGGTTCCATACCCTATTGTATTCGATGGCTTTATCTTTGATATTTTTATGTCCCTATGGGAAATATAGCGATTGCAGGGACACAATTATATGTCTGTTCAAGATTTATCTTAAGGCACACCCAATGTTTGACATTAGAAATAAAATTTTGGTATTTTTCCATTATTTAACTAATTATTTTTTCGTGTTTTCATTGGCTTTGCACTGATGATTTATTCAATAAATATAAGCTCAGGGGACTCTTCTGATAGGTTTCCAAGTAGACATCAGTGGCCATTCAATTCTAATGCATGATAACCACCGCCACCCAGAGATCCGTAACTTTCATTGATCTTAGATTTTATGGGTTTTGGGAACCCTGGTTTCATTTCGCATTTTTTCTAAGGTGTGATAGGGTTCATCACTGCATCTGTATTGCCATGAATATGGCTTGGTTTAAACATAGGTAACAATAGAAAAAAGTCAGTAATTTACATTGTGTTTTGTTGATTTAGTTCATCGAATCATGTTTTAAGCATAATCTATACATGTTTGTGGATATCATGATTGTTTTTAGTTGCTTTCCCATGGGATCTGATGACTGTCTTGTTTAGTGTTTTTAGACCAACATTTATATGTAAATGGATAAGCCCAAGAGATATTTTGATGCATATAGGATTTCGTATGTGATATGTGGGTATCTTCATGATACATTTTCAATTTTTTTTGCTTGGTTTTGAAGGTGTATTCGTTGGGATAAACATTACAAATGTGTGAATGCAATTTTGATGTTTTCATATTTGGGTTTTAAATTTATTTATAATTTTTAGATATTATTATGGGTTTAACAAGATGACCATCTAGTTGTGGGGATTATAGGGGTGTTGTGGAGGATTGCATTTCAATGATTTTTTGACACTTGATTTGAGAACGATGGTGTACTGTATCCTATTAGGATCAACTAGGCAAGAGCTAAGTATAAGATACATCCATAGTGCCATTATCTTAGACCACAATATGATAGTGTTTGGGGGAACAAATGGGTCTAATAAGATAAATGATCTGCACATTTTAGACTTGTAGACCAAGGAATGGAGGAATAAGGCACATTTTAGACTTACTAAATCCCATAATCTGATATTTTATGGTGATTTTAGGAAAAAATTCGACCTTTTATTTCATGTAAATGCACCAACTGAACTATACTTGTTTTGTTACAACTAGCTATAGAAGGGCCATGTTCACTAGGAGTATGTGATGGACATGAAACTATTAGCATTGATTGCAAGGTAATCAGTCCTGCAACCTCTTATAGATCCATTTTTTTCCATAAACCTGAAATAATGCTGAAATGGTTATAGTTGTAGTCACTGCCCTTTTTAATATATCTCTGTGAAGATAGTTATTTGTATCAAACACGGCTTTTGCGAGAGGGAGATATACCAGTGCTTGTGGAATTATCACAATCATACACTACTTGGGCTTCTCCAAAAGTGAAGTCTCTATCATCAATCCTCCATGTCACCTTTGCCATGTCTTTGTCCTCCAGCTTGCTTGCCATGCTTGTCCATGCTTGTCTACAGTCTTGGCCTAAGCCTGTAAGTTGAGTTGTTGTTTATAATTACATATGCACAAATGGAAATTGGACACATGGGTCTTATTTGGAATCCTGTCACCTAGCCCATCCTCCTATTGTTTGCTCCAAGTTCACATTCTTCTCAATCTTTGATCAATTCAATGTCATTTCTTTTCCAAGGTATAAAACTGTTAATTGCATCCACTAAATACTTGCATTGATTACTTTTATGCTTAAGCTTGATTTCATAATCAGGATCAACCAGAATTGATTGTGGGCACACAAGATAATTGTTGGTTGTGGAGCCAGATCTTCCAATCTCATAGATGATATTGTCTTAGCCGTGCACCCAATTTGCATTTTTAGGGGTTCGGGGGCAACGGCCCCGAGAAAAAATTTTGGGGCTGTTTTCGCCAGCTGTTTTGTGGGCCCATGGTTTTGGATATCCCGTGGTATTTTTTCCATTGTATTTTTCCCTATAAAAGAAAGACATTGTAATACGGCTAGGGTTGATGTATAAGGTTTTATGCATTGTAAAGATCTCTAAGATCAGGAGAGAGACTGTGAGATAGTGAAGAGGAAGTGCAACAGCTGTGCTGCAGGTTGTATCCCTTCACCTTGCTGGATGGTAATAATAATAAGGACTGGAAAATTCAGTGTGGACGTAGCCCAAGTTGGGGTGAACCACGATGTATTTGTGTCTCTCTTGTAATGTGTGTGTGATTATATTTGCATTTTTGTTTATTGCTATTGCTCTGTGATCCTGTTTTTCTAACAATTGGTATCAGAGCCAAAGGCCTATTTGGCATATAAACCCGCAGGAAGCTAGGGTTTCTGGTTCGAGTGGGAGCAATGGCGGAAGAAGGAAAGTTTAAGGTTGAGAAGTTTAACGGCCAAAACTTTTAGTTGTGGAAGTTGCAAATGGAGGACTATTTGTACCAGAAGGATCTATTCCTACCATTGGGAGGAAGAGCAAAGCAGCCAGCGGCCATGAAGGACAAAGAATGGGAGGTTCTTGATAGAAAGGCTCTAGGAACAATACAGCTGAGCCTGGCTTCGTCGGTGGCTTTCAATATCTCAAAAGAAACGACAACGAAGGGTTTGATGAGCGCACTTGGTAAGTTGTATGAAAAACCCTTGGCCTCCAACAAGGTATTTCTAATGAAGCATTTATTTAATATGAAGATGTCTGAAGGTGGATCTGTTACTAATCATTTAAATGAGTTTAATATGGTTACAAATCAGCTAAGTTCTGTAAGTGTGAACTTTGATGATGAGGTTAGGGCTCTTCTAATCTTGTGTTCATTGCCAGAAAGATGGAATAGCTTGGTCATGGCTGTAAGTAACTCTGTCTCTGGTTCAAACACCTTGAAATTTGATGATGTTATTGGTGTTATTCTTAGCAAGGAAATGTGAAGAAAAAACACAGATGAGACATCAGGTAATGTGTTGACCATGGAGAGCAGGGGAAGATAAAAGGAGAGAGGAAAGAGCCAAGGTAATCGTGGCAAGTCTAAAATGGGCAGATCCAAGTCCATACTAGGAAAAATAGAGTGTTGGAACTGTGGAAAGAAAGGACATCTGAAGAAAGACTGCAGATCTCTAAAGAAGAAAGGAGATGGATAGAAGGAAACTACCCAGGAAGCAAATGTAGCAGGTGATGTGTTACAAGATGCTTTGATTCTTGCATTAGATAATACTAGTTATTATTGGGTAGTAGATTCAGGACCTTCATGTCATGCTACACCCCATAGGAAATACTTTCATGAGTATGTTCCTGGCGATTTTGGACATGTTTTATTGGGTGATGATGAGCCATGTAAAATTGTTGGAATGGGTAAGGTATGGATAAAATTTAAGAATGGAACTGACTGGCTGTTGAAAGATGTTAGGCATATTCCTGCTATGAAAAGAAATCTGATCTCAGCAGGGCAGTTGGGAGATGGCGACTGTTTATCTACATTTGGAGAAAAGTGGTGGAAGATCACTAAAGGATCAATGGTGATAGTAAAAGGAGACAGGATAGGTACGTTGTATTTATGTCCTCATAGTACTGACCATTTTATCTCTTTAGCTTCCACAGGAACAGATACAACATTGTGGCATCATAGGCTTGGCCACATGAGTGAGAAGGGGATGTAGATTCTCCACTCAAGGAAGTTGTTGCCAGATTTGAAGTAGGTAAGTTCGGAATTCAGTGAAAACTGTGTTTATGGAAAATAGAAGAGAGTCATATTTCTTAGGGTTGGGAAACAGAAGAAGAATAAAAAGTTAGAGTTAGTGCATACAGATGTATGGGGACTGGCTCAGGTATAATCTCTTGGTGGCTCTCATTATTATGTTACATTTATTGATGATGCAACTAGGAAAAATTGGGTTTATTGCATTAGATAGAAATTTGATGTGTTTACTACTTTTAAGAAGTGGAAAGATTTGGTTGAGAATGAGACAGGGAAAAGGTTGAAGTGTCTCAGATCTGATAATGGAGGTGAGTACTACGGAAAGGAGTTTGATAGTTATTGTTCATACCATGGGATTTTTAGAGAGAAGACAGTCCCAGGAACACCACAAGAAAATGGTGTGTCAGAAAGGATGAACAGATCATGGAGCGTGCAAAGTGTATGAGACTGCATGCAGGACTGCCCTTACAGTTTTGGGCAGAAGCTGTCAATACTGCTGTTTATTTAATAAACAGAGGACCTTCAAGTGCTTTGGATGGTGGTATTCCAGAGGAGGCATGGACAGATAAAAAGGTAAACTACTCATTTATGAGAACGTTTGGTTGTGAAGCATTTGTCCATATTGATAAAGAAAATAGAAGAAAGCTTGAAGATAAATCCAAGAAATGTACCTTTATTGGATATGGGGTTGATGAATTTGGTTATCGCTTATGGGATTATGAAAATAAAAAAATCATCAGGAGTAGAGATGTGATATTCAATGAAAAGGTCATGTATAAAGATCAGTTGTAGGGAAAGAAACAGGAAAATGAAACCACAGAGTACACAGTACTTGATGAAATTCAAGAAAATGGAGTTCCAAAGGTGCCAGAAAATCAAGAACAATAGCAAGTACCTGAAACTCCTTTGCGATGAAGGATTTGGGTGCTGCAAAGCAAATCCTTGGTATGAGAATAACAAGAGACAGGAAAAATTGCAAATTGACATTGTCTCAGGGTGAGTACATACAAAAGGTGTTGGAGAGGTTCAGAATGCAGAATGCAAAACTAGTTAGTACACCTTTGGCTAGCCATTTCAGTCTGAGTAAGGAAATTCGTCCCAAGACACAGGAAGAGACAGATTACATGTCCAAGATTCCCTATCAATCAATAGTTGGCAGCTTGATGTATGCCATGGTGTGCACAAGACCAGATATTGCACATGCAGTGGGAGTTGTGAGTAGATATATGAACAATCCAAGTAAAGAACATTGGAGGGTAGTACAGTGGATTCTCAGGTATTTGAGAGGTACCACCACTCAGGCATTATGTTTTGGAGGTTCAGACACTGTTCTACAGGGATATGTTGATGCAGATATGGCAGGTGATAAGGATAGCAGGAGAAGCACCATAGGGTATGTGTTTATTGTAGGTGGAACAGCAGTAAGCTGGATTTCGAAACTGCATAAGGTTGTTGCACTTTCAACAACGGAAGCAGAGTATGTTGCTATTACAGAGGCTAGTAAAGAGATGATTTGGTTGCAGAGGTTTATGGAGGAAGTGGGTAAGAAGCAAAAGGATAGCAGGTTGTATAGTGACAGCGAGAGTGCCATTCATCTTGCAAAAAACTCAGCATTCCATTCCAGGACTAAACATATACAGCTCAAGTACCATTTCATACTCTCTATTCTGGAAGATGAACTGTTGAAGCTGGAAAAGATACATACTAGCCAGAATCCTGCAGACATGTTCACAAAGGTAGTGACCAGAGAGCAATTGAGTTCTTACTTGGTTTTAGTTGTCCTTCTAGCATGACGGTGAAGAGGAGAAATTTGCCGAGTCCAAGTCCAACAAGTGCAACAGCGGTGGAGTTGCTGTGATCAGTGTCCAAGTGGGAGATTGTTGGTTGTGGAGCCAGATCTTCCAGTGTCATAGATGATATTGTCTTAGCTGTGCACCCCGGAGTACTGTACACCCATTCTGCATTTTAGGGGTTCGGGGCAATGCCCCCAAGTCATGGGGGTGCAGGGACGGATCCCCCGAGAAAATTTTTTGGGGCTGTTTTTGCCAACTGTTTTGCAGGCCCATGGTTTTGGGTATCCTGTGGTATTTTTCCTATTGTATTTTTCCCTATAAAAGAAAGACATTGTAATATGGCTAGGGTTGATGTATTAGGTTTTATGCATTGTAAAGATCTCTAAGATCAGAAGAGAGACTGTGAGATAGTGAAGAGGAAGTGCAGCGGCTGTGCTGCGGGTTGTATCCCTTCACCTTGCTGGATGGTGATAGTAATAAGGACTGGAAAATTCAGTATGGACGTAGCACAAGTTGGGGTGAACCATGATATATCTGTGTCTCTCTTGTAATGTGTGTGTGATTATATTTGCATTTCTGTTTATTGTTATTGCTATGCAATCCTGTTTTTCTTACA
The DNA here is from genome assembly GCA_027924585.1 of Larix kaempferi. Taxonomy (NCBI): domain Eukaryota; kingdom Viridiplantae; phylum Streptophyta; class Pinopsida; order Pinales; family Pinaceae; genus Larix; species Larix kaempferi. The sequence goes on along the minus strand of BSBM01001069.1, from coordinate 1,139,243 downwards.
ATAATATCCATCACCTAATTTTTCCCCATTAGGCATGACAAAGTTTGGTTCAATTCTTTTTATGTAACCCTTTGCAACCTTCAATTGACCATTAAAATATGTCAGTAAACATTTTTTCCCATTCAATCCCGCATCTGAAGATGGTAATTGTGGTTGAACCTGCCAATAAACAAATTCCTATGAGATTCCTCGGAATAAGAATGGAATATTAAACATAGAAATAAACAGGCTTAGAACTTACCTATTGTATTGATTTTCCAATTGGGTCACGAATATGTTCTCCCGAAGTCAATGGAGTTTGTTTTGGCAAAGCATGATTGGGACTCAGAGAAGCCTATTAGTAAATAAATACATGTAAGATATAGTGAAATAATGATTATAACATTGCAATAAATATTAAATAGTTTCAAAACTCACCGTCGACTTTGGAGTATGAAATATATTAGACTTTGGAGTATCAAATGTATTAGATGGTCTAGGAGCCATTGTATTTTTTTCCAATGAACATTGACTAGGATTATTCTAGAGACTCTGCTAAAAAAAAAATACTTGTGAGCGATTTTCAAAGAATGGAAAAAATAAGAGTTGGTTTAAAAAACTACATGGATTGGGGTGACTGGATTAATAGGTGACAGTTACGGAGGTCCTCGATTTGATTCAACATCTGACATGGAAATATTACTCTGCCAATATAATAGTTTGCATTAGACATCATGAAATCAGAAGATAAAGGGTTATGATGCAAAAACAATAATTCATATATTACACACCCTACAACAATACGATCATGTTCATGTTAGCATTATGATTTTGAAATCCCCAACTTCAAAGATGGCCTACATAAAAAATTAAAGTCTACACATGCAATCCTTACATTGTTGGATTTTGGAACAACTCTGCCACTTTCTTTCCCCACCTCCATGGCATCTTTCCATTCCATTAATTCTTCAACAACTTTTTTCAATTTCCCGAGTTCCTTGTCTTTTTCTCTTAATTTCTCTTTAGTATTATGAAATTCCTTCTTGTAGGAATGCTCTTTTCCAAATAATATAGTTGGAGTGACTCCAAATCCAACCCCATGTACATGACCCCTCCTCTCAGGCCCCAAAACTATAGCAAGGGCATCTTGCTTTGTAGCATATGCAGGAGACATTGACTCATTTTGTGCCGATTCAATTTGATTCTAGCAATGCCAACATTTCAACAAACTCATATAAGAAACATCATTAACTCTAAAAAAAGCATAAATGATACAAGAATAGGTTCGGAACTTACTTTTTTCTCCGCAATGAATGATGACATTGGAGTGCCATCCTTCTTTTTATGGCATTTCATCCACACATCAACCCTAGTTATAGGCTTATCACTTGGACCACGAGATTGATTCTAGTATCAACAAATACAACAATCTAGTTAACTATATTTCAAGTTGTTAATTGTGAACAAATAATAGAATTTGTTGCAACTTACGAGGTCATCTTCAACCCTAAAGTAACCTCTACGGCCAGAAGTGTGGGTCTCTTGTTCTAATGCCCTATTTTCTTTATTTGTTTTTGACCTCTCCTGCAACTCAATAAAAAAATAGATGCTAAGATTATAGTTGATTGTATGAGAGGATTCAAAATCAATGATGATAACATTCAAATTTGTCGTTCATTTTTACCTTGAATTTAGGGTCAGATCGTAATCTAACAAATTCAATCCAATCAGTTTCATTTACTCCAATAGGAAGGTTTGCAATCCTCTCCTCATTTGTTTCGTATTTCAAATAGTATTTCTTATACAAATTATATCTATAGGTTCTCAAGCGTTGAGATATTGCTTTATGACACCATTGCTCTGCTGACGGATCTATTTGATAGGTACGCTACAATAGATAAACACTCCATTATTAGAAACAAGCGTTATTTGAAACTAAACCTATCACACACATGCTCAATATGCATCAATAAAGTTTAGAATAAGTTGATGCTCACATTGATTGCACTCCACATGTCTTCCTTTTGCACTTCAGAGACTTTTTTCCATTCCATGTGCTTGATGCCTAGAATTTCCCTTGGCAAGAACACCTAAAAATGAGGAGAATTTCTCTGAATGTGGACCAATAGGCTGGACCCTCTCATTAAATTGAATTTCAGGCAATGCAATTCCCTCTATAGTGGTTCCAAAGAGACATTTTCTTGGTCCTCTACTCCTTTTCACATTTATTGCAATACTAGCTTGGGTAGATGCATTTGCATCTTCTAAACCATGGTCTTGTTGTGGTGGATCCTGATCCAAAACATGATCTTGTTGTGGTGGATCTTGATCCAAAACATGCTCTTGTTGTGGCGGATCCTCCTCTAAAACAAGATCTTGTTGTGGTGGTTCCTATTGAATTTTTTTTGGAAAAACAAACCAGTACCCCTCTTGAGACAATGGCAATATGAAATTGTTAATATGAAATCTTGAAATACTTGTATAGGACAAAAAATGTTTAGAAATGATCATACCTTCCAATGGTTCTTTCACATCTTTCTCAAGAGTATGTGCATTAGAATTGTTGTCGACACTATAGCAAGTAGATTCACTTTGTAATGGGATAGTGGATCCCGATGCTATATTTTGTTGGAATTTGTTTCCCATCTTAGAGCCTATGGTCAAGTATATTATGATTTTTTTTAATATAATTGTTTATTTATTAAAAAATAAATAATAAGTTACCATCATGTAAAATATTTACCTGAAGTTGTGCCACATATAACATTGTCATTTCTTTTGGTAATGCGGTCTGACTTTGTTAAAAGTGATGTATTGCAACGTCTTAATTTAATCCTGTTAGCTCCCTTTAAATATGGATTGCAACTCTTGCTCAAAAAAAGTTAGACAATTTTTAAGGTATAAAATAAAGGACAATAATTGTTAAAAAAATATTGAAGTTATTGAAATCCCAAACAAAAAAAAAATAATGTCTTACTTCGATAAGGACGTATGCAAATAAACTGCATAACAAAAAAAATCATTTTTATTAACACATCGTTGAAACAAGCCAACTAACACAATCCTGAAAATTAAATAGTATTTATGAACATTATACAAATATCTTTAACTCATTCATAATAAAATGTTTAACAATGTATACTAAAATATAGAGGGGGCTTTTTGGGAATACTCTGTGGTCAAAAGTTTTAGGCAAAATATATGAAATCTAATGTTATTAACTGGTTCAAGATGCTATTGCATCTTGGACTGCTCAAGATGCTACTGCAACTTATGACTCTAAGACACATTCTCTTCTTCTATTTAGATTCTTCGGGTATTCTTTGATGTGTAATGTTCACATGCTTCATCGAATCTTCTATTATTAAACCTTTTAATTCATATTTATTCCAGGTTTTTTGGCTTCACACCCTTTCAAATCTCTGTTTTAATTAACTAGTCAATTAATTCATAAATTAATAAATTAACTTCAAGCCTGTAGGCTTCATTTCCTTCAAAACTGCATGCTTGGGCTTTCTATGGGCTTCCTTTCTCCCAAAAATTGGGCATTATCTTCTTTAATCTTTTGGCTTCTTCTTATTAAGATCTCCATCTCTATAAGATCTGCAGTGACGGCGGAGAAAAAATTTTCATAGAAAAACAGAGCAACTGTCTTGCCCACAAGATCAGATACTGGGACCGGGTCACCTCTATTGTTTGATCACAAAGTTACGCTCATCAGAGACCAAGAGTGACTCCAGGGTTTGTGATTCTGACGACATAACTGTCATATTGCCAACAAGGGCATCTCAAGACATGGGAAAATATTTTAAAAAAAGGCTGGATTGGTCCCAACAGATGTTGTCTGTGTATGAAGAATGCTGAAACCACAAAACATCTTCTTGTGGACTACGAATTCATGAAGAGTGTTTGGAAATTATGCTGCACAACTCTAAATACTGAGCAAATGTGAGGTGGGGTTCTGAGAATTTTGATATAAATTTGATTAACTGGTTTAGAATCTGTAAATCTCACCATTTAGTCCCGATTTAGATTCCAATAATTTTCCTTGAAGAAATTCTGCGATTTTTGCTAACTAGATGTTGGAGAGACTGACTCAGGTGTTTAGAAGACCTCTGTAACTTTTGGAAAGAGCGAATCTGCATTTTTTGTTTGGATTTGTGAGTAAGTGGATTTCCAGTAACGATAGATCTGAAAATTTATGGTAACCATATTCTAATACTATGATATTAAGGAACGGAGCAGGTCTGCCCATCTCCTGCATCAACAAGGGTGGAAATGGCTGGTGGCACCACATGATGCGTTTTCAAAATTGACTTGGGAGAAAAACACTGCATGTTGGCCTACTTATTTCAAATCCACAATTTGATGATGTAATGTATTTTAATATATAGTTCATGAATGGAGAAAAAAAGTGACAAGATAACAAAAAATGTCTTTGCAAAAGGCCAATTATCCACGATAAATGTCATTTGCAAATATGGATTTTAAAATACTATTAAATTTTGAAATACTCATCATAATTCATCTGTCCGGAAAGGGACAATAAGGACAAAACAATGGTATGAGCAATATAGTACAAAGGGACAATAAATACAAAACAATAGTATGAGCAATATAGTACAAACAATAGTACAAGGCAATGGTACCTCTTTTTGTTTCCACGGGTTAAGATTGCCTGTTGTAAGAGAGATTGCTTCTCATTTCCTCTAGTCTTCATAGCTTTCTAACTCCAATGCTTTGTTGAATTAAAATATTGTTGAATAGAGATGATCTTTGTTCCTATTTATATTACAAAATGAATAAAAATTTAGAGGGAAATATAAACACTAAAAACAATGGAGGGAAATATAAATCCAAACATTCTATTCTTGACAATATATGTTCCTATTTCCATTTACAGATGTTGCTATTTTCGCCAAATTATTATATAAAGTACATAAAATACTTAGAAATTAGAAAAAAAAACTAGAAAAGTATCACCAAATATTTTATAGTTAGAATTTAAGAATTGGTTGGATTTGCCAAGACTTATACATTTTTAAGTATGGATCCTTAAAATTTTAAGAGGTAGTCATGATTATAGAAGATACACAATCCACTAAAAAATGCACAACTAGAAGAAAAGCATATGGATTTGAAAAAACATAAATTTAGCATCTTCACATGTACAAGAGTAAAATCATTAGTCAAACAATATAATTTCTCAATCAAACTAATGGTGTGTGTTGGTGTTACTTCCGATCTAGAGGTTTTCCAATGTAGACCCAGGTACTTCGCGGTACAAGATACCAACAAACCCCTATTCACCAGCCCTTTCGGCAATAGACTGCAAGCATCCTGAGGTCTCACTCGAGGCGAAGTTGAGGGGGTGGTTGTAGAATCAGGTTTCCACAACCTTGTGATGCGAGTGCTTCAACTAGTTAATGCGCAGCATGGTGACAGGCTACGTACTGCAGTTAGTGACTGCGTGAGGTCTTCTACTTTGCATTGAATGGTGCAATGAGCAAGGATGCTTGTGCATCCAACACATTCAACGACTGGGAACGGGGATTACTTCCACTCTACGACGATAAGTTATCAACAACTTATTTGGAAACACTTCTTATGGGTCGGCATGTCAACTAGGCCACGCGGTCGTTTATGAGACCTAACCACTTCTATTCAATCTTAGTGGATAATCCTTAATAATTCATCCTTACTTAGCCTGATAAACATTATAACTTATGTAAATGAATGAAATGCGTGGCGCTGAGTGCTTTGATACCGTGATTCAACCTTAACACTTAACTGTGTGGTTATCTCATAGATCCATTCATTCGAGGACTTATAGGTGCTTGATTGTTAACATTCATCCATACATGAACTACTAACATCTTATTCCATCCCTTCCATGGTGAATACAGATAAAAGTAAACACATATCAGATAACAGTAGCTTTATGCATGCACTGTAAGTAATTTAAGTAAAAATAATGGCAATCATACACAACAATCACATAACACAAGGTTTAACGTGGTTCACTCCCCCGGATGGGAAGCTACGTCCACAAGAATTGTTGTTTATTATCTTAGGAAAGGGTACAACAGTTCTTTGTCTGCGCACTCAGCTGCAGACGCTCTTCTCTCTCTCAAAATTAGGTCTCTGCGCACTCAGCTGCAGAGCCTTTACAATGCTTCAATCTTATAGATCTAACAATATTCCATAATAATCAACAAAATGAAGAGTTTACCCTTTCCTTTACAAAATTTCCATATTTATAGATCAAGACCCATAGGTCATGTCTTTACATTATGAAGGAAAAACCCTTAGGTTTACAAAACTATCACGGTTTTCCCAAAACCGGACTACTGGTATCTGGCAGCGGATCTTCTGTCACGCATGCAACAACAGGTTACTTCCGCCAAGTTGTTCCTTCTTTCACGACCTTAGATGACTGGTTCAAGTAGTAGTAGTCTTCTGTTGTTGTGATCAGTCACCTACCTCTCGATCTGCATCTACCCACTGCTTGGTAGTTATCGATGATCTTTGCCAAAATAGGTCTTCTGTGACCTAACCAAAATAATTGTCGTCATCCATCCATGCTCTGCTTAGCTAGATCTCCGTCGACATGGCACATCGCAGCGCTGTAATCCTCACGGCACTGAACTCGTAGCCCTTCCGACACTGTGCTGCGCACAACATCGTAGCATGTCAAAACGGTGCTGTGCTTCTCCTCGTAGCTTCCAAAACTGAATGTGTTCAAAATTTGACCTCCTTGGGCCAGGCCCAACAGGCCCCTAACACTTACATGTGACTCGCCCCCGAGCTACTTGCAACACAGCCAAGTTGTTCCTCCGAATGCGAGGCTATCTTCATAGCGAACTCATTGTATGTGTTGAACAGCTTACTGACCACTTGCTTTGTGTCCTACTCGACTTGTCGAACTGTTTCCATTATGTCCAGCGTAATTTCATGGTCGATCTGGCCTTCCACCTGCACTTGATTCTCACGCAGCTCTTTTAACTTATCCTCGATCTCTTTTGTGATCATGCTGGCATCCTCTAGTAGAGACTATGACTTATCGCCAAGTTCACATTCTCTTTCCCGTAGTGCCTGTACTTCCTTTTTCAGTGCGTTAATTTCTCGGTACTTTGGCAACCTATCTCTTGGTAGAAGAGCTTTTACTTATGTATTCAGCTGTTCCAGTGCAGTTTCCTTCTGCTCTACGGTATCCTTCACCTATTGCAATGCTAGGTCTTCTTCGAGGGCAGTGAATGCCGTCGATGCTGCGTCCAATAGCCCTTAGCACTTAGCCACTTCCGCCACGATGTTCTCGACGGTGTTCTTTACCTCCTTTTCTCTCAACTGCTGCTCATTTGGTGGTGTTTGTGGGTTAGTTTGCTCCTTAAAGGCAGCAATATTAGCCTCATAGAGAAGCTCCATGTCCTGCTTCTCTATTTTGAGGCTGGAAACCAGCTCGCCAATTTTAACAACAGTATCCACTGGTTCTGTTTGTACCTCGAGCTCGTCAATGTTGTCAGCAACTGCAGTGATCATGTTTTCGAGTCATAACCGACGATCATGTTCGTCTTGTAGCTCCATAGTTTTCCGCCAACTATCGATCTCCAATTTCCTATTAGCTACTTGCAGCTCAGCCTGTCCTTTGAGCGCATCAATAGTTCTTCCATGCATCTCCTCCATACACTGTAGGTGTAAGAAGTATATACCTGGTAGTGGTATCTTTGCTAAGTCGAGCTCCACACGCTCGACATCCTTTGTGTCTAACATTAGTTGCTCTGGCATGGGCAACGTTATAGTGCTTGTATCCAGATGGACAATACGTGACTTCACAAGGATGGTCATGGTCAATTGCGGCTGTTGCGAAGTCCCTCCTGACTTCCCTCCTATCTCTGAGTCACGTGACGGGGGTAATCTTTTATGTACTTTGTCAATTTTGAGGGTAATTGCCTCCACCATGACTAGGTTCTTCTATAGAGTGTCCTGTATTTCTTATCTGTTTTTTCCTTGTCAGTCATGGGATCTTCAAGCTGCTCTGTGAACTTCACTCTGATCATTTCATAATCATCTTGTTTGAGTACTATATCCATCGGGCTTTTATCAGCTTTTTGCTTCTTGCGAGCTCCTTTTTTCTTGGTAGGGCTCTCCGGCTCCTTTCTTTTTCCCGCCTCCTTCTCCTCAACTATAGGGCATGGACGTGGGATGGGTTCATCTTCTTCTGAATCGCTGGGAACATCTAGAACCTCTACCCGGAACTCAGCAGGCCATTCCTTCATTATTTGTTCAATGTCTTCTTGATACATGTGGTAGCTTCCTGCATACCACTCCACCTTCTTCGTCTGTGCTTTTGGAGAGATATGGATACTGCGCATGTCAGCATAAAAATCAATGATGTGAATGTAATTGCTAGTTACTTGCTTTGTGATCCTGGGGGTTACTATAATCACATTGCGAAGCTGGCTATAGTACTAGTAGAACACTTCAGCTGTCGCATGCTGCCTCTGCGAATTCAGATTTTCCCATAGGTTTGAGTAATGGGGCCCCCTGCATTCATTAGGATCAGTGGATACTCCAACATAATCCTTTGGCTCTTTCCATCCGACAAGTGCGATCAATATGATAAGCCAAGTATAGTGAAAATTTCCTCCATTGATTTGCGTGTCATTCAGTTCTTTTAGGAACTCATTTAGTAGATATTGGCACCAATTGAATTCTTGTCCCTCGATGGTTGCAACGCCAAGTAGTACTGCGCCTGTGTTTACTTCCAGAGGTTTGCATTTCCTCAAGATTTTTCCTGCTAGAAATTGTGTGGTGAACTTTGTCACCTTATTCTCAATGTCTTCTGTCTGAAAACCCCTCTTCCCTTTGATGACAGCTTGGGTCTTTTTCATCATTGCTACAACTTCTCTATCCTTTCTCTTCCCTTGGAAGAATTGTTTGGGATCTTTACCCCTCTTACTTAGGCCCGTGATATGGTGTATTAGATCGATGTTTAGGTCCACATTGCGGTCTAGCCACAAATAGCCCTGATGCATTCGTGCCATCAACGTTCTTACTACCGCATTTAGTTATGGGGTTCTGTCAAAATGTGGGAGCTTGAGTAGTCCAGACTAGACTATTCTCGGTAATCAACTTTCGACAACCAAGTTCAGGTTACCCTTTGCATCTTTCTTCCAGCACATATAGTGGTCAGGCTGGAATTGTGGGAACTTCAGGTCATGGGGCTCGTCCTTCTGTATCGCCAATCCTCCCATTTACAATCTTATATTTTGCCAGCAGATTCTTGTCTAGCTCCACATGCTTTGATATAGGTGAAAGTGGGATATCATACTTGGTTTTTTTCATCAGCTTAAATACTGGTGCGTCTAGTGCATGAGGTGAAATGTAGTTCAGGGTCAGAGTTAGTGGTTTCTCTTTATTTGCTACCAGTGGCTTTTGCACTATGGAACCCATCTTGGGAATCTTTGTTCTTGGTGCGACTGGATTTTTGCCTTTATCTTCCATTGCTGGACCATGCCTTGGCGACCTTCTTGATGCTTGTCCTAGTTCAAAGATACCTTTCTTAGCCGGGGTTTTCATTAAACCTTCAATCCCTCTGTGCTTGAAAATCTGCACTATCTCCTGGACTGTGAATTCTTCTTGAATTGAAAAGCTCTCAGACATGCAAACGGTCTCAAGGTGTGTAGACGACTTACGGAAACTAGCTGAGAGAGAAGTATATGCAGAAAATTCTAAGTGTTTGATACGCCCGCGAGATGATATGAAGTATTATTTATAGGCATGACAAACCCTCCTCTGCGCCCTTGAACAGCTAGATAAGCATTTAATGGTGGTATCCGTTGGCCAAATCCGGCTGCTCCTTCTGTCTTGACCTTCAAAATTCTATTCAGAATGGCTATTTGTGCTTTAAATGCCTGAGCAGTTGGTAGGAAACTACTATATAATGGCCATATTTCCGACCGACACTGTAATGGCTATTTTCTGGAGCCTTGCGTCGAACTACGCAGTAGGTCATCTTTGGTTCTGCGCAGTGACTTCGCGGTGTCTAATTTTAATTTTTAATTTTTTTCTTGCAGCTTCAACACTATTGCGCGGTACATAGATTTATCTTTTCAATTTTGTGTACAGACTTTTCCGCAATTTCTAGTGCCCAATTCCAACTGTACTTGGCACCTAGAAACTTTTCTTTATTTTCCGATCATGCTGGATGCTGCGAAGCAGGACTATCGCGGTAAAGCTTTAGTCTGCTTCCATTTATCAAATTGGGTAATGTATCACTGGCTAAAGTAGCTAACTGGGCTGTGCCTCTATTAGTAACATGTATGATAGTATATGGTCCAAGCCAATGCATTTTAAATTTTCCAGGAAACTTCATGAATTTACTATCGTAGAGGAGGACTAGATCACCTACCTAAAAAGACTTATTCTTGATGTGGCGATCGTGCCATGCTTTTTCTCATTCTTTCTGCACTTGCTGGTGGAATCCCATGATGAAGCGATCTTCTTCCAACCCAACCAAGTGTAACAGCCTTCCTTCGAGTGCTGCGTGATCTGTCATCCCTGTAAATGTAGCTATTCTCAAGCTGGGAATAATATATTCCATTGGCATTATTGCTTCCTTCCCATAAGCAAATCTGAAAGGTGTATGTCCAGTTAATTTCTTGCATGTCATTCTATACGCCCATAATATGGACGAAATGCGTAGGTCCCAGTCATCGCAATTTATGTTGCATATCTTGGTTAGTGTATTCTCAAGTACTTTATTGAATGCTTCAACAGTTCCATTCGCTTGTGGGTGATAAGGCATATTGCGCTGATGATGGATGAAGAACTCTTCAGTTAAAGATTCAATAGTTTTGTTCAGGAAATGGGTGCCTTGATCACTCATCAAAATTTTTGGGCATCCAAATCGTGTAAGGATGTTCTCAAAGATAAACTGCACAGCTATAGCTGCGCTACAATCTTTGACTGGTTTTGCTTCTACCCATCTGGTAAGGTAGTCAGTTTCAGTAATAATGTACCTCACACCAGTTCTTTTTCCCGTTGGGTTAATAGGTCCCACGAAATCGATTGCCCATTTTTCGAATGCCTACAAGGTTAGCTGAGGGTTCAATGGAATTTCATCTCTTCTTGATGGTTTCCCTGTCCTCTGACAGACATCGCAGTTCTGGCAATGTTCTTTGGAGTCTTTATGAATTGTAGGCCACCATATCCCTACGCACAATATCTTCTGTGCAGTAGCCCTTCCTGCATAATGACCTCCTGCGACTCCTGAATGCACATCAGCTAATATAAATGGCTTCTTGTGTTCTAATACACATCTTCGCAGCACTTCATTAGGTCCTAACTTGTAGAGTTGTCCTGCGATAATGGTGAAGTCTATGGCTCACACTACCAGCTGCTTCTTTTGCTGTGTAGTGAATTCAATAGGTGCGAACCCGATAGTTAGAAAATCAATGATATCCTGATAATAATCATCGGCAACCTGTATAGCAAACAATTGCGCATCGGGAATATTGTCTTCTAGATTCATTGGTTCTTCTCCTAACTCGATCCTTGATAGATGATCAAGGCCTAAATTTAATCTTCCTGGTTTAACTCTTATTTCAAAATCATGCTCTTGGAAGAGTAAGAGCCATCTGCATATTCGCCCCCCTAACACTGGCTTATTGACCAGCTATTTTAATGCAGAATGGTCAATAAAGATTGAGAAGTGCGCACCAAGCAAATAGTGTCTAAACTTTTGTAGCGCATATACCATTGCAAGTCCTTCCCTTTCAGTAGTGGTATAGTTCTTCTCAATAGATGACAACTTTCTGCTCGAAAATGCAATGGGATGATCAATGCCTCCTTCTCCTGGCTATGCAAGAACAATACCCAATGCTATACATGAAGCATCAACATGTACTTGAAATGGATTTTCCCAGTTTGAAAAAAAAAGGATCAACGCAATGGCCATTTTCTCTTTCAATGTGTCAAATCCTTTCTCATATTCCTCATTCCAAATGAATGGTGCATCCTTTTTTAAAAGCTTCTCCATTGCTACGGTTATCTGTGCATACCCCTTTATTAATTTCCTGTAGTATCCAGTATGCCCTAGTGTAGTGCACAATTGTTTAATTTAATTTGGTGTAGGAAAGTTTACAATAACTGCTATCTTTGCAGGATCAACCATCAATCCTTGCTTACACACGATATGTCCCAACAGAATCCCATAAGGAACATAGAAAATACATTTCTTCAAATTCAATGAAATTTGATGCTATCTGCATTTTTCCAGCATCATTCTGAGGTTTGCGGTATGGTTCTTTAGTAACCCAAAAATGGTCCAATCATCAAAGTAAACTTCTAAAAAATTGTGGATGAATTCTTTAAATGCTGCGATCACCACTCTTGAAAATATGGCTGGTGCATTCTTCAAACCAAAAGGCATCACTGTATACTGGAATGACCCCCATTCTGTTGCAAAAGTGGTTTTGTTCCTATTGGCTGGATCAATTCTTATCTGATGGTATCCAAAAAATCCATCAGTAAAAGAGTATGCCTCATTCCCTCCAACGTTATCAAGTACTTCGTCGGTAAAAGGTGTAGGAAATGGGTTATGTATCGAGGCATCATTCAACTTTCTTAGATCAACACAGATCCTAATCTCACCCTTTGTTTTCTTGTCTTGGATGACCATCGGGCTTATCCATTCAGATTCTTCAACTGGCTCAATGATTCCTACAACGAGCATCTTGTCGAGTTCTGCTTTAACTCGTTCTTTGTAGCATGGATTCAGTCTATATGGCCTTTGTTTAATAGGTTTCGCTCCTAGCTTAAGAGGAATTCTCATCACTCAGTCTCCCAGGATTCCTTTCATCTCTGTGAACTTCGTGGGGAATACTTCCTGATATTCCTGTAATATAGTTGCGATCTACGCAATTGTATCATCATCCCAGTAGTCTCATATTGCTGCGAACTTCGGCTCTTCATTGGTACCGATGTTTACTTTCTTTGTTTTGACTGGTCCACTCATATTTGGAATCTCTAGTGGAGGTCCTTCTACTTTGCGCATTCCTTCTGATTCAGGGATCTTTATATTTCATGGGTCCTCCTCATCGCTGTCTTCTTTATCTTCATCTTTTTCAGCAAAGTTATAATAGTCCAAGATTTGTTCTACTTGTTCTTCCCAATCTGGTTGTAGACTTGCGAGTATGTTGTTTCCTTCAAAAAAATCTTTTGATGTTATGTTTTCCTCCATGGAATCTAGTGTAAATATATTTTCCTTGATAAGCTGCAGCACATCATGGATAGTTGGATGGTCGTCTTCAAAGCTAAAGTCCTTTTGGAATCTCGCAATAAGGACAGACCAATTCGATGTTCCTTTGTGCAGCTCCTCCTCTAGGTACCATTTCTTTTGAATGGGCTCTTGCAGCGTATGCACAAAAAGATGTACCCATTTTGTTTGTGGTCTTTCTTCCCACGCTTTTGCATAGGTGGAAATATGATCCTTTGTATCCGCTTGGCCATTATATTTCTCAAATTGTAGTGTAACCTTATCAGTGAATCTGATCTGTAGTTTGATTCTGCACTGGTCCCAAGTTGTCAATGTATTTTTATGTGTAGCCCACCATCTGGCAGGTGTCTCGCGGAGTGCCATGCCTAATGCTAAGATGCGATGTTCATCTACAATTGTTGCAGTGTATTCTTTGATAAATGAATAGATGTTAGCTGTACCATCATAAGTGGGGATTGGACTTACCTGCTTTCCAATCTAGCGGAGTGACTTTGTAATTGTTGCGCATCTCCTGGCACATACTTCATGCATTCTGTGTTTCCAGTTTTCTAATCCTGCCTCAGAGTCTGAGATGCAAGAACTATCGCAGCGTCAGTTGAGCATTTCATCCGCAGTAGGATGAATATAATCCATAGCATTTGTTGTCATTTTATAGATACGGTCAAGGTCTTGAGCTCTGTACTCTTCTTGAATAGGTTCAACATATCGCTCCCCTTACGAAGGATCCAATGGTGCGATGACCCTTATCTCATTGCCTTCAAATATCATTTTCATTGTATTCAGATTGATGACGGTGGAGTTCGTCATTGCCCAATCAATGCCCAGTAGTGCTAGATAAGGATTGATATCATCCACAATTTCAATTACTTCAAATTCTGCATAACCTCGCACTCTGTCAATGTCGACAATGGTATTGGTTAACCTTCCCAGAGGTATAACTATGCCTTGATTAGCCATTCTTAACTGTATAGGTGACCACTGTAGCTTTGGTTTCCCCATCGCTTGCCATGTATGCTTGGTCAAGACATTTACTTTAGATCCAAGATCAAGAATGATCTTGTCCATCTCGTAGTCTCCTATCTATGCAGTGAACCGCATTTCCCTGCCGGTTCTTTTGGGACTCCTAATGTTATGTACTGTGCCATGTGCTATTCCTTTCTTACTGCATGAAACATATTGATTTATCAGTTTTTCAAATTCCATTAGAGTGTCTTTGTTTTTTAATAACTTGATGCAGTTGTATAGAAACTGCACAACAAAAACAGATGTATCTGGTGCAGCACGCATCTGATCATATGCCAGTGGCATGTCTTCTATTTGTAGTTCTTGGCTGTGCAATGGGATCCTTGGTGAAGTAGGTGGTGGTTGTTTAAACATGTCCCGCGCTTCTTTAAATATTTCTTTATTTTTCTGTAAGTTCAATGGAGGTGCTTTCCCAGGAGCTTTTCTAATCCCTACTGTTTCTCCAGGGTTCTTCTTAGGATCAGTTGTTCTAGAGGTCAAGGCTTCTGCGCTTTTGTCTTTTCTTGTATCAGTGCCACTTCGCGTTACTACATTGAAACTCTGAACTGTAGGTCTTCTCTCTGATGCGATCAATTGGATGTTAGGGTTTGGTGTTTCTTTTCTTCTCTGCTTCTGCATTTCTATCTCAAGCACGGGGAAATATTCCATCACATGATCAAACGATTTACAGTAATTGCATGTGGTGCATGGATTAGTGCATTCTCTTGATACATGACCTGGCTGGCCACAGTTATAGCATATTACCTAGCCTCGTCCTCTTCCTTGAGTTTGGCCAGTATTTCTTCCTCTCCCGTGATATCCACCACCATGGCCTCTATATCCTCCTTGATCATAGTGGGTGTTCTCTTACTTTGGTTGATTTTTCTCTTGGACACGGTACATTCCAGCACCTCGCATTCCTTCCATATCTCGCTTTCTTTCATTCATCAGCTCATAAGCGCGACAGTTGGACTCATAATGTCCAACTGATTTACAGAAATTACAGTATAAGTTTTTAGCCATTTTGACATATTTCTGTATGAGGTAACAATCCTCAGGCCGGTGTCCTCTGGTTCTACAAATTTCACACCATGGCGCCCGGTTTTGATTCATATTTATTGGGTTTGGTGCGCCACTATTAAGATAATATTGAAATAAGGGGCAATGTTCTCTAGTGTCGCCCTCCCCTTTGCATCATGTGCACCAAACTTCATGTCTTTGTTCTTTTCCATTTTTCATACCTTGTAATTCTAATGTCAGGGTAGTCAACTGGTTCTGGATCTGTATCATACCAGAACTACTTTCTCCAATTGGTGAGATTTCCAACTTGATTGCGATCTCCAAGGCCTCAGCTTGAGATACAACCTTCTGTTGCATCAATGGTTGTCTGATATGGGGCAACAACGCAGCAATGAACCATTCTTGATGCTGTTGCAGAGCTATCACAAAGCTCACTTGGTCCAACAATGTTTTGAATTTTTTGTCGAATTCCCATACCGATTCAGTAGGTTTCTGCTTGATTTCTTTCAACTTTGTTATGCACTATGATTCTAATTTGGGTTTTTTAAACTCTGTTGCAATCGAGATCTTGATGTCTGCTAAGGTTCTTGGCTGTACTTGAGAATACTTCATAAACCAATGCAGTGCTCTATCTCTAAAAGTAGTGATGAGCTGCACTCTTTTTATAGCATCATCCATAACTTGCTTGACACTCCACATGGCTTCGCATAGAAACCAGTGCTGATCAGGGTCTTCCTGACCCATTCCTTTGAATATCGACAGTTTTATATCGTTATCTGTCATTCTCCTTCCGGATTGTGTACTGTTCTGGGACTGATTCCCTGTGACAAAAGTAGACATAGGCTGTTGGATTGTGCTAGGGGTAGTATTCTGTGGAATAGTCTGAGTCGTAGTGCTATGATCACTCGCTCCTGCGGTGTTATTAGTATTGCTGATATGTGGGATGGGTTGTGCGATGCTCGCAGCGGATGGGTTCTAGACTAACGGATTCTGAGGTGTAATACGCTGGATTGTGGCTGATAACTGAGTGTTCGTATTATTGAGTTCACATGGAATTTTTGTATCTATACGGTTTCTAGATTGTCTGGGTTTCTTTTCATTAGTAAGCTTATATCTCTTTCCACTTCTCAAAGTATGGTTTTCTTCGTCAGAATCAATGTGTGTATTCTATACCATGATAGATTTAGAATTATTGCTGCATTCTTAAAACACCTTTCTAAGCTAAAAGCATTTTAATGTATAGACTGAGGTTTTTCAGGAACTTACCTCTGAATCCTTCGAAAAAGTATGCTTCAGCTTGGCTGTGGGACTTCAGTGTATCTACAGCAAACTCAGTCACAAATCCTTCTAGTATACTATCAACCTAGAAGTCAACTGCTCGTGACAGTGGGCTGTCGATTGCTTTGAGTTGTTCAGTAAGGTTCGGAATCCACTCTGTAGGTATTTTTCCTTGGGAACAATTCTTTCTTTTTGCTAGGCGCGATATCCACTTGTGTAGCTCGTTTGGAAATGAAGCCCAAAAATTTTCGTGGATGTCCCTCCACAAGTATCTGTTCAACCACTATATGTCAGATAGACACGGATGTCTATTTTCTTTCTTTGCAAATTCTCTTTCGATCTTATCGCACCAAGTCTAGATCTCTTTCTTTTTTGGATGCCAACTGTCGGACATTACTTTTGTGAATACACTCTTGCATCACTGGTCTTAGCATGGAAAAAGAACCATTTGTTGGTGTTACTTCTGATCTAGAGGTTTTCCAATGTAGACCCAGGTACTTCGCAGTACAAGATACCAACAAAACCCCTATTCACAGGCCTTTTCAGCAATAGACTGCAAGCAGCCTGAGGTCTCACCTGAGGCGAAGTTAAGGGGGTGGTTGTAGAATCAGGTTTCCACAACCTTGTGATGCAAGTGCTTCAATTGGTTAATGCACAATGTGGTGATAGATTGCGTACTATGGTTAGTGACTGCACGAGGTCTTCTACTCTGCATTGAATGGCACAGTGAGAAAAGATGCTTGTGCATCCAGCGCATTCAATGACTGGGAACGGGGATTACTTCCACTCTACGATGATAGGTTATCAATATCTTATCGCACAACACTTCTTATGGGCCAGCGTATCAACTAGGCCATGCGATCGTTTATGAGACCTAACCACTTCTATTCAATCTTAGTGGATAATCCTTAATCATTCATCCTTACTTAGACTGATAAACATTATAACTTATGTAAATGAATGAAATGCGTGGCACTGAGTGCTTTGATACCGTGATTCAACCTTAACACTTAACTGTGTGGTTATCTCATATATCCATTCATTCGAGGACTTGTAGGTGCTTGACTATTAACATTCATCCATACATGAACTACTAACATCTTATTCCATCCCTTCCGTGGTGAATACAGATAAAAGTAAACACATATTAGATAACAGTAACTTTATGCATGCACTGTAAGTAATTTAAGTAAAAATAATGGCAATCATACATAGCAATCACATAACACAAGGTTTAACGTGGTTCACTCCCCCGGATGGGAAGCTACGTCCACAAGAACTGTTGTTTATTATATTAGGAAAGGGTACAACAGTTCTTCGTTTGTGCACTCAGCTGCAGACGCTCTTCTCTTTCTGAAAATTAGGTCTCTGTGCACTCAGTTGCAGAGCCTTTACAATGCTTCAATCTTACAGATCTAACAATATTCCATAATAATCAACAAAATGAAGAGTTTACCCTTTCCTTTACAAAATTGCCTTATTTATAGATCAAGACCCGTAGGTCATGCCTTTACATTACGAAGGTAGAACCCTTAGGTTTAAAAAATTGTCGTGGTTTTCCCAAAACCGGACTACTGGTATTTGGCAGTAGATCTTCTGTCATGCGCATGCCAACAGGTTATTTCCGCCGAGCTGTTCCTTCTTTCACGGCCTTAGATGACTGGTTCAAGTAGTAGTAGTCTTCTGTTTGTTGTGATCAGTCACCTACCTCCCAATCTGCACCTACCCACTGCTTGGTAGTTATCGACGATCTTTGCCAAAAATAGGTCTTATGTGACCTAACAAAAATAGTTGTCGTCATCTGTCCACGCTCTGCTTAGCTGGATCTCCGTCGATGTGGCACATCGCGGCATTATAATCCTCGCAACACCGACCTCGCAGCCCTTCCGACACTGCGCTGCGCGCAACGTCGCAGCATATCAAAATTGTGCTGCACTTCTCCTCATAGCTTCCAAAACTGAATGTGTTCAAAATTTGACCTCCTTGGGCCAGGCCCAAAAGTGTGAAAAAAAGTCTGTAATGGTGAGTGTAATGCATTGGTTTTCGGTGATACAATATTCTCCATGGACTGGTAGAATGGTGCATCTCTTCCTGCACTAGAAGAGTGGGTGGACATTATAACAATTGTGTTGTTATGTGATGATAAGTCCCACTCCCTGTCGATGTCGATATAGTGGTTAGAGCCCCTAATGATTTCCACTCCTTGTCGACAAGGACACATTAAAGGGTAGTAGCCATGATTGTCTTATGACACACCCATGAGGGCTTCCCATGATACATATTGTGTAGTTGTGCATTTTCAAACGCCAGTGAGAGGACTAGTTAGAGAGACGGTAGCATTTTCAAATGCCACTGAGCTAGGGGATTGATCCCTCAGCAAATAGTTGGCCCTCACCTATTTTATCCCTCGATGGTGGTAGCAATACTTAATAATGGTGGATTGAGTTGGTTTCTTTGATGGGTGTTCCATGTGTCATAGGTATAGAGAATTCCTTATGTGGTTGTGAGCCCCTCTTGTGTGTATGATTGGGGTTTGTTATTCCCTAGCTCATTATCCTTATATAGTAGAGTAGTTATACTCATGTATTCTTTGATGTGTAACGCATGGTCTCCCACCATGTATGCCTTCGCCTAAGGTTTATCGCAAGATGAGACATTGTGAAGTCATGCATGACTCTTGATTTTGCGGATTCTATCACAGTGAAAGGTTGTAATTGGGTTTTCTCCCCCATGAGGACTTCCCATGATACATGTTGTCTAGTTGTGCATTTTCTATATACATGTGATCCTATAATTTTCTTACTGTTGCTATAGCTACCCTCATATCTAGGGATGAAGTTGGAACGTAAGCACGTTGTTTTGCATTAATATAGCTTTGAAAGAACCACCTATATTATAATGTTGTTTGTCAGTATAGCCGAATACACATTCACAGGAGGGTGTGACCCACCCATCGTAGGGTTGTCATGAAACGGAGAGTGCATCTGCATTTTAATACTAGAAACAAAATTGAGAGGACTAGTCAGAGAGACAGTAGCATTTTCCAACGCCACTGAGCCAGGGGATGGATCCCTCAACAAATAGTTGGCCCTCACCTATTTTATCCCTTGATGGTGGTAGTAGTACTTAATGATGGTGTATTGAGTTGGTTTCCTTGATGGGTGTTCCATGTGTCATAGGTATAGCGAAGTCCTTATGTGGTTGCAAGACCCTCACCTAACGTTGGAGTATTGGTCATGATTTGTGACCCCTAACTTAACTTGTTGGTTAAGTCGGTCTTGTGTGGGATCATATACTTATTGGAGGCTTACACCTAGACCTCTATAATATATATGAGAGATTCATGTTCTCATCATGTTCTATCAACTTGGTCTTCCTCTTCAATGTGTGTATGATTGGGGTTCGTTATTCTCTAGCTCACTATCCTTCTATAGTAGAGCAGTTATACTCGTGTATTCTTTGATGTGAATGCATGGTCTCCCACCAGGTATGCCTTTGCCTAGGGTTTATGGAAAGCTGAGACATTGTGAAGTCATGCATGACTCTTGATTTTGCGGATTCTATCATAGTGAAGGGTTGTAATTGGGTTTTCTCACCCATGAGGGATTCCCATGATACATGTTGTGTAGTTGTGCATTTTCTATATACATGTGATCCTATAATTTGCTTATTGATGCTATAGCTACCCTCATATCTAGGGATGAAGTTGGAACATAAGCATGTGGTTTTGCATTAATATAGATTTGAAAGAACCACCTATATTATAATACTAATACAATATAGCTTTGTTTTTCTTACTATTGCTATAGCTACCCTTAGTTCAGATTTTGAAATGGAGAGTGCATCTGCATTTTAATACTAACTCGGGTATTCTTTGATGTGTAACGCATGGTCTCCCACCAGGTATTCCTTCTCCTAGGGTATGCCTTCGGTCTTGTGTGGGATCATATACTTATTGGAGTCTTACCCCTAGACCTCTAAAATATATATGAGAGAGTCATGTTCTCATCATGTTCTATCAAACTTGGTCTTCCTCTTGTGTGTATGATTAGGGTTCGTTATTCTCTAGCTCACTATCCTTCTATAGTAGAGCAGTTATACTAAGGTATTCTTTGATGTATAACATATTGTCTCCCACCAGGTATGCCTTCACCTAGGGTTTATGGCAAGCTGAGACATTGTGAAGTCATGCATGAATCTTGATTTTGCAGATTCTATCACAGTGAAAGGTTGTAATTGGGTTTTCTCCCCCATGAGGGCTTCCCATGATACATGTTTTGTAGTTGTGCATTTTCTATATACATGTGATCCTATAATTTGCTTATTGTTTCTATAGCTACCCTCATATCTAGGGATGAAGTTGGAATGTAAGCATGTTGTTTTGCATTAATATAGCTTTGAAAGAACCACCTATATTATAATGTTGTTTGTCATTATAGCCAAATACACATTCACAGGAGGGTGTGGCCCACCCATCACAGGGTTGTCATGAAACGGAGAGTGCATCTGCATTTTAATACTAGAAACAAAAGTGAGAGGACTAGTCATAGAGACAGTAGCATTTTCCAATGCCACTGAGTCAAGGGATGGATCCCTCAGCAAATAGTTGGCCCTCACCTATTTTATCCCTTGATGGTGGTAGCAATACTTAATGATGGTGGATTGATTTGGTTTCCTTGATGGGTGTTCCATGTGTCATAGGTATAGAGAAGTCCTTATGTGGTTGCGAGCCCCTCACCTAACGTTGGAGTATTGGTCATGATGTGTGACCCCTAACTTAACTTGTTGGTTAAGTTAGTCTTGTGTGGGATCATATGCTTATTGGAGGCTTACCCCTAGACCTCTATAATATATATGAGAGAGTCATGTTCTCATCATATTCTATCAACTTGGTCTTCCCTTTGTGTGTATGATTGGGGTTCGTTATTATCTAGCTCACTATCCTTCTGTAGTAGAGCAGTTATACTCGTGTATTCTTTGATGTGTAACACATGGTCTCCCACCAGGTATGCCTTCGCCTAGGGTTTATGGCAAGCTGAGACATTGTGAAGTCATGCATGACTCTTGATTTTGTGGATTCTATCACAGTGAAAGGTTGTAATTGGGTTTTCTCCCCCATGAGGGATTCCCATGATACATGTTGTGTAGTTGTGCATTTTCTATATACATGTGATCCTATAATTTGCTTACTGTTGCTATGGCTACCCTCATATCTAGGGATGAAGTTGGAACGTAAGCATGTTGTTTTGCATTAATATAGCTTTGAAAGAACCACCTATATTATAATACTAATATAATACAGCTTTGTTTTGCTTACTGTTGCTATAGCTACCCTTAGTTGTAGATTTTGAAACGGAGTGCATCTACATTTAATACTAACTCGGGTATTCTTTGATGTGTAACGCATGGTCTCCCACCAGGTATGCCTTCGCCTAGGGTATGCCTTCGGTCTTGTGTGGGATCATATACTTATTGGAGGCTTACCCCTAGACCTCTAAAATATATATGAGAGAGTCATGTTCTCATCATGTTCTATAAACTTGGTCTTCCTCTTGTGTGTATGATTGGGGGTTCGTTATTCTCTAGCTCACTATCCTTCTGTAGTAGACAAGTTATACTCGGGTATTCTTTGATGTGTAACGCATGATCTCCCACTAGGTATGCCTTCGCCTAGGGTTTATGGCAAGCTGATACATTGTGAAGTCATGCATGACTCTTGATTTTGCAGATTCTATCACAGTGAAAGGTTGTAATTGGGTTTTCTTCCCCATGAGGGCTTCCCATGATACATGTTGTGTAGTTGTGCATTTTCTATATACATGTGATCCAATAGTTTGCTTATTGTTGCTATAGCTACCCTCATATCTAGGGATGAAGTTGGAACGTAAGCATGTTGTTTTGCATTAATATAGCTTTGAAAGAACCACCTATATTATAATGTTGTTTGTCATTATAGTCGAATACACATTCATAGGAGGGTGCGGCTCACCCATCACAGGGTTGTCATGAAACGGAGAGTGCATCTGCATTTTAATGCTAGAAACAAAAGTGAGAGGACTAATCATAGAGACAGTAGCATTTTACAACGCCACTGAGCCAGGGGATGGATCCCTCAGCAAATAGTTGGCCCTCACCTATTTTATCCCTTGATGGTGGTAGCAGTACTTAATGATGGTGGATTGAGTTGGTTTCCTTGATGGGTGTTCCATGTGTCATAGGTATAGATAAGTCCTTATGTGGTTTTGAGCCCCTCACCTAACGTTGGAGTATTGGTCATGATGTGTGACCCCTAACTTAACTTTTTGGCTAAGTCGGTCTTGTGTGGGATCATATACTTATTGGAGGCTTACCCCTAGACCTCTATAATATATATGAGAGTGTCATGTTCTCATCATGTTCTATCAACTTGGTCTTCCTCTTGTGTGTATGATTGGGGTTTGTTATTCTCTAGCTCACTATCCTTTTGTAGTAGAGCAGTTATACTCGTGTATTTTTTGATGTGTAAGGCATGGTCTCCCACCAGGTATGCCTTTTCCTAGGGTTTATGGCAAGTTGAGACATTGTGAAGTCATGCAGGACTCTTGATTTTGCGGATTATATCATAGTGAAAGGTTGTAATTGGGTTTTCTCCCCTATGAGGGATTCCCATGATACATGTTGTGTAGTTGTGCATTTTCTATATACATGTGATCCTATAATTTGCTTACTGTTGCTATAGCTACCCTCATATCTAGGGATGAAGTTGGAATGTAAGCATGTTGTTTTGCATTAATATAGCTTTGAAAGAACCACCTATATTATAATACTAATATAATATAGCATTTTTTTGCTTACTATTGCTATAGCTACCCTTAGTTTTGGATTTTGAAATGGAGAGTGCATCTGCATTTTAATACTAACTCGGGTATTCTTTGATGTGTAACGCATGGTCTCCCATCAGGTATGCCTTCGCCTAGGGTATGCCTTCAGTCTTGTGTGGGATCATATACTTATTGGAGGCTTACCCCTAGACCTCTATAATATATATGAGAGAGTCATGTTCTCATCATGTTCTATCAACTTGGTCTTCCTCTTGTGCGTATGATTGGGGTTCGTTATTCTCTAGCTCACTATCCTTTTGTAGAAGAGAAGTTATACTCGGGTATTCTTTGATGTGTAACGCATGGTCTCCCACCAAGTATGCCTTCACCTAGGGTTTATGGTAAGCTGAGACATTGTGAAGTCATGCATGACTCTTGATTTTGCGGATTCTATCACAGTGAAAGGTTGTAATTGGGTTTTCTCCCCCATGAGGGCTTCCCATGGTACATGTTGTGTAGTTGTGCATTTTCTATATACATGTGATCCTATAATTTGCTTATTGTTGCTATAGCTACCCTCATATCTAGGGATGCAGTTGGAACGTAGGCATGTTGTTTTGCATTAATATAGCTTTGAAAGAACCACCTATATTATAATGTTGTTTGTCATTATAGCCGAATACACATTCACAAGAGGGTGTGGCCCACCCATCGCATGGTTTTCATGAAACAGAGAGTGCATATGCATTTTAATACTAGAAACAAAAGTGAGAGGATTAGTTAGAGAGACAGTAGCATTTTCCAATGCCACTGAGCCAGGGGATGGATCCCTCAGCAAATAGTTGGCCCTCACCTATTTTATCCCTTGATGGTGGTAGCAATACTTAATGATGGTGGATTGAGTTGGTTTCCTTGATGGGTGTTCCATGTGTCATAGGTATAGAGAAGTCCTTATGTGGCTGCCAGCCCCTCACCTAACGTTGGAGAATTGGTCACGGTGTGTGACCCCTAACTTAACTTGTTGGTTAAGTCGGTCTTGTGTGTGATCATATACTTATTGGAGGCTTACCCCTAGACCTCTATAATATATATGAGAGTGTCATGTTCTCATCATGTTCTATCAACTTGGTCTTCCTCTTGTGTGTATGATTGGGGTTCGTTATTCTCTAGCTTACTATCCTTCTGTAGTAGAGCAGTTATACTCGTGTATTCTTTGATGTGTAACGCATGGTCTCCCACCAGGTATGCCTTCAGCTAGGGTTTATGGCAAGCTGAGACATTGTGAAGTCATGCAGGACTCTTGATTTTGTAGATTCTATCACAATGAAAGGTTGTAATTGGGTTTTCTCCCCCATGAGGGCTTCCCATGATACATGTTATGTAGTTGTGCATTTTCTATATACATGTGATCCTATAATTTGCTTACTATTTCTATAGCTACCCTCATATCTAGGGATGAAGTTGGAACGTAAGCATGTTGTTTTGCATTAATATAGCTTTGAAAGAACCACCTATATTATAATGTTGTTTGGCATTGTAGCCAAAGACACATTCACAGGAGGGTGTGGCCCACCCATTGCAGGGTTTTCATGAATGGAGAGTGCATCTGCATTTTAATACTAGAAGCAAAAGTGAGAGTACTCGCAATATCTTCCAAGAGCTTGGACAAGCTTTGAAAACACGGTTTCAACCAAACCAGGAATTTGCAAACACAGTTTCAACCAGGCCCAAATTGATTGATAAAAACTTTAAAATGGTGATTTGATCCATAACCGACAGAACCCATCAACTCCAGTTCCCATCAACTCTATCCATCATAATGGTTTCCATTAAAATCATGAATATTTCTAATTGCACATTGCGATTGCTCAATAACTGATGTTGCGTGCTTTGATGAATGATCATTTACTAGCATATGTGTCAATTAGTTGCAGTCGGGAGATAATTATGGAATAACATCCTCATCTCATCAAACAAGAGGAGATATAATTGCGCTTGGGCTGGGAATTGGGGAGGTTGGTCGCTTGTGTGATTGCCACGGGAAACATTCTCGCGGGTGGCACTTATCCCCTCCTCCACGTGGCTAAGAGACACCCTATCTGGGGAAATTTTTTAATTATTTGGTTAAATAAACCATTTTAAATTAGTAGCTTATTAAATCCATGGGGAGATCAATAATAAACAAACAATAATAATCATTCAAAAATATTGAAATAATAAACTGCAATAATGGCAACACTTTGTCAATTTGTATATTGTAAATTAAATTACATCAAGAAACGATGCCTGCATTTTCTAAGATTCGAAAGGTTCAATTTTATACCATTTTTAAAGATTAAAAGGATTCAATTTTATACCATTTTCAAAGATTCAAAAGATACTATTTTCAAAGACTAAAAATTTCAATTTTTGAATTTTGGTGCGGATGAAATTAGGGTGGGAATGATTTGTTCTAGCTTAAACCACGCGCATGGAGAGATAGACAAAAAATCACAATGAAATGTTGTTGGGTTGAACCGCGCATGGAGAGATAGACATAGGTGTCGATCGGAAGAAAAGGGAGTGAGACGAACTGCGGAAATCAGGTTCCAATGCTATCCATGTAGCTCTTCTTTTTATTTTTGATGTAGGAACCACATGCAATTTCAACAAAAAACACTTCCCCAAATTCTTGAACTCTTACCTTGAGTATAAATTCAATTTCTTTGTTCAGAAATGGCGTTTTCCCTTTAATAATATGATTACATTTGGGCCATGATCTACTGTTGCTCGTACACAAATGTAATCTAAAATGGAGTTCAATTCCCAAACAGAGTATACCTGGGTATTCAAATTTGTGCACAATGACAATTTGCCATGATTTTTGCTCTAGGCCAGCGTTCATTTCTTCAGTGTTTGTTTCAACATTTGAGAAACTTAGTTTTTCATGAACAAGTGGAAAAAAATAACTACTAACCTTCAACACACTTCCAAATACTCAAACCCTAACCCTAAAATATGGAACCTGGCTATCAATTCCGTAACTCAATCTCTGTATAAAAATGTTAAAAAAATGCTAAAATCTCCAATATTTTACCTTCAGCGACAGTAGATTCTCACCCAACACATTTATTTATTCTATTAAATTTTGGTTAGGGTTAGGGTTTAATGCAGAATGTACTTTCAACAATCTAATTAAAGTAACTTGATGTTCCAACTTCAATCGCTTCACTTGCTTTTGATTTGCATAACCTAAGATCTCATAACATAAGGACACTAGAGTGATAAACAATCACATTGAGTCAGTTTTCATAAGGGTCTTCCAATTCCAAATCCTTCGCAGAAATCGCATATTCCTGTAGTTGCTTACTGTCAGGAGGTCATCCAATTAACAAAGCTTTTGTACTCATTTTTCGCTGCAGGAATTACATACAAATTCTAGAGTAAATAACTTTAGGTTTTCAGCAAGACGCCATTCACATTCAATAGAGACAATCAACTTCATAAAAAATACATAGAAAGAGATATTCACAAGTCCATATGCATATAAAATGCTTTCATTAATCAAATTCAATTACTCATAATTTCATGACCTGATTACACAATATGGGAGTATTCTACCCTGGTCCTCTCCTCTCTATTTCCCTATCCTCTCTGCCTCTGCCTCACCTCTGCTCTACCTCTTCCGTGGCCCGTAGGCTTACAATCGTATATATGAATAATCAATTTAACGGTTTAACCCTAACGACCTTTCTATATTTCTATAAATGCCTCCCTAAATAGGAGTTCGGCTTTATCCTAAAGGATGATGCATCATTGACACCTCATCACACTTGGAAACTTCTAGTTTAACCTTGCAAACTATTGAACATTTACAAGATTTTTACATTCAACCCCTCCTTGTTTTAAGGACAAGAGTCAAGACCTCATGGTTTGTCAAAAATTTAAAACTTTGAATGTGAGTTTGTTTGAGGCCTGATTTGCTGAGCCGTGGCCTAAGGAGGGACTGTTGAGGTCTGATCTGCTTTATTGTCATCTACTAGGGTTACTCTGTGTCCTTATTAATGAGGCCGCAACTACTGGTGGCTTGGTTTGATTGTGCCGTGGACTTCTGTTGTATGCAGCAGCGTATGTAAGGGTTTGTTATTTAGGCCACAAGAATTGTGAAATGATATTTTTCCATTTCTCTTGCAAGTTATAAAAGTAAAAAAGAGTAACAAGAATGGAGCACTAATATATCCAAATGGAGGAGAGAACTAATATGATAAGTAGACCTCTTACCTTTAGGCTCAGGGAGGATCTGTCAAGATTCAAAGAATCGACAGATCCTCTAATCTAGGCAGAAAAAGTGATTCATTTGTTCTGCGACTAGTATGCAATAAATCCACTCCTCGAGTAATATTAGAATGAACTAGGAGGAACCAACAAGAGGATGGGCTAGGTGACACGATTCCAAATAAGACCCATGTGTCCAATTTCCATTTCTGCATATGTAAGTATAAACAACAACTCAACTTACAGGCTTAGGCAAAGCCTGTAGATATACGTTATTAAATAGTCTTAAGGATGAAAATCAATTTATTTTAATATAATAGTGACAATTACAATTACAAGAACTTTAGGAGTTAGTTCCATAAATGCATGAGGTTTTTTATTTAGCTACAAGTTATGTTTCCAAGTATATCTTGTATGCCTGCGAGCATTAGAGGTTAGAGAGAGAGGCTTGAAAAATGATGGTTAGAAGGGTTAGCTATACAATGTAAGAATCAAGGCAAGAAAAACAGAGGATAGATCAGAGTTTGTTTATTAGCCTGCAAATTTTCAAGTAATAAATGGAAAAGGATTATTTGCCATGATGATGTGTGCTGATTTCATATATGTCTGTGTGATTGATGAACTATGGTGAACATGCAAGCTAACTAGGAAATGAATTAGTTAATTGTGTTACTCTCTGTTGGGCTACATTTTAATTTTAAGGTTGAATTAAGATCTAAGGTTGAGTGTTGACTACATTGGAATTACGCTCAGTATGAAGAGGAGTGATGTTGAACACTCTGCATTGAAGGGATGCCTGGATTGAATTACTTTTGAGTCTAGGTAGAATATTTATGGGTTCTACTTTCTTAGAAGTTAGATGCCATATTGGTTCGAATTTCAATGGTTCTACAAATTGACATCTAAAGAGACAATTACAATAATGCATTAAGCCATAGAGATTATTTCCAGAAGATCTAAGTCAAATATTTGAATAGTTTAGGGAGTTTTTTTATATCAGATTAACTCTTAATAAGAAATGTGGGTTTATGCAGTTGTTTGACTGCAAGTTGTTAGTGCAAAGTTGTGTGTTTTCAATATATATGAGGTTTAGTATCAACTAACGTTTTAAGTTCATTGTAGACATAATTTCAAAGGAGCTTGGAGCATATTATCAAATGGACAAAAGAAACTGGATGAACTTAAAAAATAGGTATAATTTCTATATTTGGTTATTCATAGTGATATACCAAAAAAATGTATCAGTGCTAACTTGTTCTCAATTAAATTTATGTGACTTAATGGAAATTGGTTATGTGTAGGACACTACAAGAATATAGAGATGGGGTTGAGGAATTCTTAAAGTTTTTCGAGGCGCATTCAAGGAATAAGATGTCCATGTAATAAATGTGGCATAGTCAAAGTACAAACATTTGATAAAATATGTGAGCACTTGATTTGTGATGGAATAATAGAGCAATATAAAATTTGGTATTTTCATGGAGAGAGCATTCACAGTGAGGTATCTTGAAAAAAATGAATTGATCTAGTTTCAAACTTACTTGTATTACAATAAAGATATAAATTATATTTATATGTGCTTAATTATGTTTTCCTTTCACCTTTAGATTCCATCTGTTATTGATGAGGCTAGGCAATGCTCTGAAAATGAGCCACATGAAGTTATAGAGCATATATCATCTCAACTGGTAAGCTAATTTGCATTGGTAAAGGCCCCTATTTGACCAATATCTATTCATTCTAATTTTCATAAAAACCATAAAATCACTGACATGAATTTTAATTTTCTTATTAATAGGGTTATGGACATGTAGAATGACATTATGACAATCAGGTTGATGAGCCTGGAACATTGTTTCAGAATGGTAATGATTCCCTCAAAAAGGATGATGATACAACCATTGTTGGTGATCAAGTACTTCATATGGTGAATGATGCTTATCCATGTCTTGATCAAAACCGAAACGAAGGTCATGATAATGTGGGGTTGGCATCAACAAATGTACTAAATGAATTTAATGAATATAGGAAGTTAATCGGAGATGCAAAGATGCCATTGTACCTTGGTTGTGTTGATTTCACAAAACTATCAACAACTGTGGAATATTACAATCTCAAAGTGAATAGTGGATGGTCTAATAGAAGTTTTGGCCAAATGTTAAAATTGCATAAAAATACACTTCCTAGAGATAACACACTTGTGACTGAGGAACAAGCTATCTTGAAAGTCCAGTAGTTAGAATTATTGTACTCTCAGTCTGACATTTTGTATGACATCATCCTTGACGCACCGCATACACGTCGTAAGCCCACGTCAGTTCCTGGACCACATGCCGATGGCATAGTTGGATCTGCAAGCACTCGTACCATAGATTTGGTAGCTAATCAAATGCAAAATTTGTTGCTAAACTAGTCATCTCCCGGACAGGTTCACACCTTGTCCACTTCCACCCCATTGTCTGATGTACACAGTGTACAAACGACGAACCAGTCAGGTAACCAGCAACCTGGTGGTAAGAAAAAGGGGAGAAATAATCGTAAGGGTGGAAACAATGGGAATAACAATAGAAATCGCAATACCCCCTGTAAGGATAATGCCAACCCTCCTCAGGAAGGAGGAAATGCTGGTGAGGACCATAAACCTAGGCATAAAGTGAAGTTTCCTTGCAAGCTTTGTAGGGAAGACCATCTTACTCACTTATGTCCTCGTATTGAAGAAAAATTGAAGCACTTGGCACAGAGCCCAGCTGTGTTGAAGGATCCCCTACCTCATCACCAAAACATGGCTTCGCATGCTCCCACCACTGGTTCTGGAACTACTGAGACGACAACGTCTGCTTCCAATACTAGTGGTTATGGATGTGTGAACATGGTTCAGCCAGAGGTTAGTGTTTCCACTCGTCAGTGCGATTATGATGCACCACAACCCAATTTGGGGAGTGAGCCTCCCCCTCCTCCTGACAATTCCTTGCATATCGAGAAGCCCTCTATTATGCCATGGATACTGAAAGGTGTTCTTAAGCGCTGTACACATAATCCTAATGCTCGAGCCGCCCACAACTACTCCATCGTAGAAGATTTGGGCCAAACGCCATGTGCCATGTCGGCTCTTGAAGTCTTGCAAGCATGTCCTTCTCAGAAGCATGCTATTTTGAGTGCGTTGGGAGTTCAGGATGGTGGAAGTCCCACTGTTATCAAGTTTGATACTACTGATGTCCAACCTCGCTTACCCTACCACGTGGCTTTTCAAATCTAGGTGGTGTGCCTTCATAGTTTTTTCAAACGTACTATGGTTGACGAAGGTGCCTCTGCATTAATAATGTCGTTAGATTGTTGGAAAGATCTTGGCTCTCATCCCTTACTTGCATCTAGAACCACGCTCACCGCATTCAACGGTCATTCATTCAAGCCGCATGGAATTATCCCTTCCCTTATTGTCTCCTTGGGAGGTAAGTTTGTGCCTATTGAAGTTGAGGTGGTTGATGCGCCCATCGACTACAACCTTCTACTGGGTCGAAATTGGATGTATGACATGAAAGCTGCCACGTCAATTGTATTCAGAGTTATCTGCTTTCCCCACGAAGGTAGTATTGTGACCATCAATCAGCTGTATTACGTTAACTCCTCTTCCACAACATCCACGGGATCCATAGTCCCGCAGGTTACTCATTCTCAGCCTGCAACTGGGAACATGGGTGTTGGCATGTACCCTTCATTAATGGGAACTTATGATTTTTCTGCACCTATGAATTTTATTGGAACCATTACCGATGATGCGTCTCCTCCTTCGCGTAATATGTCATTCCAGACTTCCTATTTTGACGATCCGTGGACTTTAACGTCCACTAGTTCCACGTCTGGAAACATTTCGCTTGTCCGGATGTCTATGCCACTGTTTGTAGCTGAGCTTGCTTATCATCATATTTAGCAAGCCATTGCAGATTCGGATCTCTCTTCTTCCCAGACAGACGAAGAAGATCCCATTACACTGTCAGTTTGGGCAGCCAACTTGTCTTGTTCCCGCAATTGCCTCGATGATACTTTGGCTTCTAATGAAGCTATTATGGAGGCCATTTGTGGTAGTGAGAGACGTTGGGAAGATATGCACCATTGCTCGTATTTCCTTCCCAAACTCGAGCTCACCGAACGCGAAGAGTTTAGGACGACTCTAGCAGAGATGGTTGGTCACCCTATGGCTATTTTGGAGTCGCATGATTTTTTTGCAGAAGGGAATATGGCTAACATTTCCCCAACTACATCGATGAATATCTCTTGTACTCCCGGAATAGTTGAGAATGTCTACATCGGTGATGATTGCACTCCTGAGGAGATTTCTATTTACACTGAATTATTTACAGAACTCCGGGAAGCTTTCGCTTGGTCATATGAGGAGATGCCAGGAATAGACCCTGCATTGTTGAACATGAGATTAGAACGTATCCCAACGCTAAACCAGTTCGACAATGCTTATGTGCTGTGAACCCTAGAAAAACAGCCGCTATCAAGGCAGAGGTGGAGAAACTGCTCAAAGATGGTTTCATCTACCCCATTCCCCTTACCGAATGGGTGTCAAACCCCGTTCCTGTGGATAAGAAGCAGGGAATGATCCATGTATGCACCGACTTTAGAGATTTGAATCGTGCATGTCCGAAAGAAAACTTCCCCACACCATTCATAGATCAAATCTTGGATGCTTGTGCCGGAAGTGAGATTTTTTCCTTCATGGATGGATTTTCCGGATATAACCAGATTCAAATCAAACCCGAGGATCAACATACGATAGCTTTTATTTGTCCTTGGGGAATTTTTTCATATCGAAAAATGCCCTTCCGCCTTAAAAACTCTGGAGCTACATTTCAGCGTGCCATGACCTACGCCTTTCATGATCTTAAAATGATTATGGAGGTTTTCTTGGATCATCTTGCTGACCATTCTCGCAAGAGGATGGACCACCCCAAGCACCTCCGCATGATTCTTGAACGATGTATACGATACAAGATTCGATTGAATCCTAACAAATGCATCTTTGTTGTAAGGATGGGTCGCCTTCTGGGATTCATAGTTTCGAAAGAGTGTATTAGAGTCGATCCTCTCAAAGTTGAGGCAATACTTCAGTTGCCTCCTCCACACAATTTGTTACAACTTCAGAGCATCCAAGGGAGAGCCACTTTTCTATGTCATTTCATAGTCAACTATGCTAATCTTACCAAAGGTTTCGCGTGCTTATTGAAGAAGGACACACCTTTTATCTGGGATGAGCGAGCCCAACAGTCTTTCGACACCCTTAAGAAAGCTTTGGTATCAGCCCCTGTGCTTAGTCCACCAGACTTCCCACGAGATTTTATCTTTTATGTGGCCCCGTCTTAAGAGACGATTGGCATGGTCTTGGTTCAGGTTGATTATGCGTTTGTTGAGCATGTCATCTATTACCTTAGTCAAAATCTAGTAGATGCTGAGCTAATATTTACTCATGTGGAAAAGCTGGTGCTTGCAACTTTTCATTCAGTCCAGCGGTTACGACATTACATTTTGCTTAGAACGACAATAGTTGTCGTGCATATCAATCCGTTTCAGTTCGTGCTATCACGACGCCTTATCGGGGGGAAGTACAATAAATGGATTTTTATCCTTCAGGAGTTCGATCTCGATTTTGCTTCAGCGAAGTCAGTGAAATCGTTGGTATTTACTGAGCTTATGTCAGACCTTATGAAGATGTCATTCATGAAGATTCCTTTGTGGATGAGCACTTATTTCTTATCTCGTCAGAGGAACCTGGTATGGGGATGTCATTGTATATCTCCAAACTTTGAAGTTTCCTCCGCACTATTCACCAGATGAGCAACGACGTGTAAAACATCATGCTAAATATTATACTATCGTCGGTGAAACTTTGTATCACTGAGGAAAGGATTCTATCCTCCGTCGTTGCTTAACTCACGAAGAAGCGGAACAGGTACTTAATGATTGCCATGCTAGGGGGTGTGGCAGTCACTTATCCGGGCTTGCTACAACCCAAAGTATTATGTGAGATGGTTATTTTTGGCCTTCCATCTTTAAGGATTGTGTTAATGCTGTGAAGAGATGTCAACCTTGCCAGGTGTTTTCTCGGAACATACGCTCGCATCCAACGCCCCTCCATCTGGTCGTCACCGTCGGTCCCTTCACCAAGTGGGGGTGGATTTCATGGATTCCAAACCAGCTTCGGTTGGGGGGCATCACCATATCATAGTGGCCATAGACTATTTTTCCAAATGGGATGAGGCCATGCCTACCGTTAAAGCCGATGGTGCTATAGCAACCCACTTTGTATTCAATCAAATTATCACTCGGTTCAGTGCTCCGAAAGAGATTGTCACTGACCATGGTAGTCACTTTCAGAACAAGATGATGGAGGATTTGTCTCTCAAGCTTGGGTTTCGTCAAGAACACTCATCTTCTTATTATCCCGAAGCGAATGGTCAACTAGAAGTAGTCAATAAGTCTTTGAATACCATTCTCCAATGTACCATCCAACAATGCAAGACCAATTGGCATATCATGTTATCGAACCGTAGTCAAGACTTCCACTGGGTTCTCACCATTTCAACTAGTTCACGGTGTGGAGTCACTTTTACCGATTGAATGCGAGATCCCTTTGCTTACACTGGACATAGAGTTCCTCCCTGATATGACGGGTCTTGAGAAACGTTTAATCCACCTTGAGCAACTTGACGAGCAACGTCGAGATGCCGTTGTGGCTATATATGCCAAAAATGTCGTGTTAAGGTTCAGTATGATAGGCCTGTCCGTCCTTAGCAGTATGCTGAAGGTGACTTGGTCCTCTTATATGACCAAGCTAAAGAACCCCTGGGGGCAGGCAAGTTTAACCCCATGTGGCACGGTCCTTACATTGTGAGGCGTGTCCTGGAGAAATGATCCTATGAATTAGAATACTATGAGGGGACTGTCTTGAAGGAGCCTAGATATGGGCTCTACCTCAAGCAGTATTACGCTTGACCCTTTGGTTCAGGTTGATACTTTTTGTATAATATTGTATAGTTGATTCTGTACATAGTTTAGATTTCTTTTGGTTTTCAGGTCTACTGATTAGCTTCCGTTTGATTGACAGATGTCAACAGAGTTTCCTACGTTTTTAGGGTTCGCGGATGGTGCTAGCCATCATATGCAGCAACTTGCTTCTGCTGCCTGGGTTATTTTGTCACCGGACCACCTAGTTGTGTCCTCAGGAGGTGCTTGTCTTGGTCCTACATCTAACCATGTGGCTGAGTACAGTGTCGTCATCGAGCTACTTCGGGATGCCATTTCCCATGGCGTCCAGTCTTTAGAAGTCCGCCTAGATTCACAACTAGTTGTGTCTTAGCTGAATGGTCAGTACCGTGTGCGAGATCCTACGCTACTACGGAAATTCCTAAGGGTAAGACTCTTGGAATGACATTTTCTTTCAATTACATACATACATGTTCCGAGAAGTGTTAATCATATATCTGATGCATACGCTAACTATGTATTAGATTGGCATTTGTCACATTCACCATGAAGCACACAAATATAAGAAGACATTCATACATTTGTACATACACACATATAGTAGAACCAAAGAACCAAATTTTTTTATAAATATGTCCAAAAATGGTAGTGTCATACAAAATTGTAGCCCGTAGCCCTCAAAAATATACATATCGATACAAAAATGAGATCCTATGATATCTACTCCTTACGAGGAGGCCTAGCTACTACCCCGACAGGATGTGTCTCGTAGAAATACTGAACTGCATTGGCTACCCACCGTAGTAGCCGCACCCAATCACCCGGAACCCCCACTACTTGGCGCTGCATGGCCTCAGGTAGTCTCGCCACCTCTATTTGTGGAACCCTAGAAACCATCGGTGTGAAGTTGCACCGCAAGGTCTGTAGAGTGTGTCCTGCTACAGCATCGCCTGCCTCCTCACCCCTACCCCGACAACCAATTCTCAGGAAGCCATCAGGTCTCACTGGGCCTTTGTCTGCGAGCAAACAGTCAACCATTAGTATATGATACCACCACCAAAAAGATTTTTTCATTTACGTATCTAATAAAAAATCCATAAAAATTTAATACATAAAAAACCTAAAAAGAGTACTCACCAATGTCTCCGAACGCTGCGTCTGGTGGGAGTGGCATGTCCCTATCCTGGCGGAAGTCTATCCCTGCATAGGGGTATTCCTCTATGGCAATGACCTATCGATCCCACCAGTTGAAGAACTCCTCGGTATATGGTGATGCCAGACGACCACCACCCTGTCGTGTCAAGACCCCAGCCCACCGGGTTAGGGCTGGATCCCAGAGGCTATGAGGAGGGACATCCACCCTCAGACTAAGCCCCAGAACTCTCTCAAAGAAGAAGCTGCATAGGATACTCCCATACCCGAATTTTTTGGCCTTCTCTTCTTTTCATTCTGTCAGTTGGGTCTTCATAAAACCCAGCAGTGTGGTACACCAGTCAAACACTATAGGATGCATGCATTGTGGGGCAATACCGCGCTATGTAGTCAAGGACGGTGATCCCACCACCCACAGTACGAGACCGAAGACTAGCCTCCTCAACTCGGCGGGACAAACTGGTAATGAAGTAGATGTCGTCCACTTCCAGTGTGAGGATTTGCCCATTGAGATTGAAGTTCTGTGCATCAACATCCCAATAGTTGATCAAGCGGCGGAGTAATAGGTTTTGGGCCCTCAAACCTCCTATACTCTAGAATTTGTACAACCCACATGCTTGCAATGCCTGTTGTGCTTGCACATCGTTACGCACGGCCTTATCAACCTAGTCATGCTCCCTCTCCCTCCACTCTAGAACCATCCTGGAGTGAAGAAAAACAAGCACTTTAGTCAAATCTTGTTGCATTTTCAACTTCACGGCCGTACCCGTGGGCTAACTTTTATACAGGTGCGGGTACCCATGGTCAGTCTGTGTATTGATTGCGAGTATCTTTCCCTACCCACGACCCGCATAGCTACAGCCTGCGGGTAGCGTCGAAGCCATCTAGGGCTTGGCCAAACAAAAAATTCCATCGCTGAAAATTAAAATGAAAGCATTGAAATGAAAGGTATGGATGAGACTACCAACCTGCTCTGGAGGGTTCGATGAACGGTCGCTCGTAGCTCCCAAAATCGACAACTGAACTTTCAGGTGAAAACTAACCACAAAGCTCCAAATGGGTGAATAGTAAAAAGGAATTGTAAATTGTAATTTTTTATCACTATTTATAATTTTTAGGACCCACTTGTCTATAGTTTTAACCATTTTGTGCCATTATGGACTAATATAATGTCTTGGAGTAGTATTTTTTAATCAGATTTCTTCGGTGAAAGTTGTTCTGGACCATTTCACACCTACGGTAGGTACATTTCACACCTGGCATAGAGGTCAGATACCATTTCCATGTGCATTATGCATTTGACTTGTTGACCACTTTCATAAACCCTAGGTGCGACCCCACTTCGTAACTGACACGGAACCTTCACACTACTATAGAAGTGTTGTTATGTGGCGGTAGGGATTTTTCAAACATGGGTACCCTAGTTAGAACCCCTTTGTGTATTTTGGTGCCCATGCCATTGTTTGTCCTTAGGATTGGGAGTCCTTTGTAGTTACGCCATGACATTGCGATAAAGACTCATACTCTACTTTGTCTTATGCTGGCCATCTCCCTTAAGAACTCCCCTCAGTTATATAATGTTGTGATTGCATTGCATCATCCTGCTTGCCGCTTGAGCCTTGTGCCGGCTCCCGCTTACTCAGTTGTTAGCCTAGTGCCTGAGCACTTTTCCCTAGCCCTGTAGAGCTTATATTTTCCCTTCACAATTTGATCACCTTTTGACCTTGAGGGAACATCCCCCCCGAGTGTCCACATCCTGCATGCATCCTTGCATTGATCATAGGTATGTTCCACTGCTTGGGACTAGTCTGCTTGCTATTTGACACTCGTTCCCTCACTTGTTGTACTATAAGCAATTTTATTATTTTTCAAGCTTTGCCCA
The DNA here is from genome assembly GCA_027924585.1 of Larix kaempferi. NCBI lineage: Eukaryota > Viridiplantae > Streptophyta > Pinopsida > Pinales > Pinaceae > Larix > Larix kaempferi. The sequence continues at coordinate 1,101,610 of BSBM01001069.1, read as the reverse complement.
AATATGGAAAAGACCAAAAAAATCAAATATTCCAAAAAGCCAGATGGGATTATCATTACTACTTCTGGTTGGTAGCTGTTGTGTCTCCTTTGAACAAAGCATTCATTCCACTTCATACATTATGAGTCAGGACTATAGTTGGACCTTAGGTGTTGTACTTGTTTCTCAATTTTCTCCACCGATTGGTTAAGCTTCCAGTCATTATGGAGCCCTTTGTAATGCCTCCTGCATTACACAATCTATGTCAATTCTATGCCTGAGTCTATCCATCTGCTCATGCTATTGTTCAAAGGAAGTCCTGAAACTAGTGCCGGCCACTCCTCAGATTTCTTGACTATTGCATGTCGGCCATCCTTATTGAGTCAGTCCGTTCCACCCGAGTTCCTCCAAATATTTTAGCATAGATGGTACCTCATGCTGGTTGATGGGGGATACCTTAATGCCCTCCTTCCAGCGAGTCTTGTTTCGTCGACTTCAGCCCATTTATTTCGGGACTTGAGGCTTAGAGTTCGGTTGAGCACCTTGAGGCTTGCATTCATTAGTGGTAGGTTCTCTTGCCATCGACAATTTTTGGAATACATCAATGCCCCCTGATCGATGGATTCATCTTAGTATTCAAATTCAACTCATTTATTCACAATCCGATTATTTTGCTCTGTGCCTTGATGCCCATTTTCATTATTGGTGGGTTATCTCGCGTTTGTTAATGGTATACATCATTGATCGGTAATCAGACAATGTCACATCAAGTTCGACCCCAAATCCTTTATTCACTTGATGGGACTTGCACCATCGAAGACTTGTGTAGAAGACCCCAGGCGATACTGGCATTCAGTATGCTACTTATGACTTTGACTTTACATATGAGATATCACCTCTCAGATATTAGCAATTTGTACCTCCAGTTTGCACCGGTTGTTTCCTTTTCAGCAGGAGACCATATCTTACTGTAGAGGGATCATGGCTATGATCACTTATGACATGTATTCAATATGTATTGCCAATTCATGGCCATTGTATCAGATTGTTGTACTATCGACATGTATTCAGGGATACTATTGTATTATGACGAGTGAGATGCTTTTTCCACTTGTGTCTCCATCACTCCACTTCTGAGTTTTACAATGTATTTCAGCCATCGTAGCATCAGTCTCTGACCTCACACATTAGGGGGCATATGTTACAACGTAATCTTCCACCTTGTGAGCATTAGCATTCTTTGGCCTGTAGGATCCATTTCACTGACTCAGATTCACTTTACATCCTTCAGACATATTTTTCCTCATTTTTCAGGAAATTCCTTCCAGGGAAAATAGTCACGTTTTCAATGTTGGCAATCCTAATAATGAGGTCACTGTCAAGCATCTGGTAGAAATAATGATTGAGGTATGGTTCATGCTTTTCACTGGAGTTCAAAAAAGTTGATTGAATACCTTTTTGAATAATTTCTTGTGCTTTTGTTGTTGTCAATAGTGTTGATTTATAGTGCTTGTTTAGTTTCCATTGACCTTCATTAACATTTCATCACAACAGAAGCATAAACTATGCTTTCTTTGTTCTGTGACTAGTCAACAATAAATCTGCTCCTCAGTTAACATTAGAATGAACTTGGATGAACAAACAGGAGGATGAGCTGGGTGACATGATTCCAAAGAAGGCCCATATGTATGATTTCCATTTTTGCATCTGTAAGTGTAAAAAACAACTCATCTTACGGGCTTAGGCCAAGCCTGCAGATATACGTTATTAAACTATTGTTACAGCGTTTTATATCATCTTTTGCTATCTTGTTTGCATATGCTTAAAAAAGCTTAGATATCTATTTTAGTTATTGTGTAAACAGGTTAGTGAATCAGTTCTATTTACTTTACTTATAACAATGTGATATTTTTGCTTTTTCAAATTAGTAAAATGTTATAATAATAATAACCAAATGTTCAATTTATTCCAGGAGGCCATTGGTCATCACCATCTACTAGGGTTACATTCTGCTTGTGACCTACTCCACTTGACTGACATGAGTTTAAAAGGGATGAGGCCGGGTACTATTCCCAAGCAATTTTGATGGGTATAGCTACACCTCATATTGGGAAGGTAAGCAAAGAATGTCTATCCTATGTAACCCATCAGAGGAAGTTTCTTGAAGCATTTCCAAAAAAAAAAGTGTAATTTCATGCCAATATGAATCTTAGGAATTTTTCACTTTTATAGGTGCTCTACATTTATGTTATATATGAGAATTAAAAAATGAATGTAAGTTGAGGTAACACCGATAATTCACAGGATATCCTACTTTGTTGTTTATTCAAGCACGTTTATATACCTGCTGAAACTAATGCTTGGATTCTAGAACATGACAATTATAAAGAGAAAATTCTCAAGTATTTTTTTTTAACAATGACGGTTAATTAGCTTTTATTAAAAAGAGGAAAATGAATCAGATTACAAATGGAAGGGGAGACTGATCCCTTAACCAAGAGTTGCCATTGATAGCTAGCTCTGCCCAGTCTCTGACATAAATTATTAACTCTAATTTTACAAAACAAAACCTGTTGGAGTCTGATCCCTTAACCGTGTGCTGCCATGTATAGTTTAGAGAGCAATCTGACATACTTCTTATGACTCCTCTGATATGGGAATGTCATTCTCATGTTCTTCTTCCTATAATGATCAGCAAACCAAAAAAAATAAAAATCCTTCTTCCTGCTACAACGATTTTTGGATTTATATATTTATTAGATTTGAATAGATAAATTAAGAAGATCAAAGCTCTCTCCTTTGACCTGGTAACCTAGAGCTTCCAAGACCAGTCTACTCGTGATAGTCATAGTCCATCGAGCAACTGCGTGCTTCGCCCAATGCTTCCCTGTGTCGATTCTGCAATATCAATCATGACTATGCTTCTGCCTTGTATCAATTATGCAGTGTCAAACATGTCTATTCTCTACCCTATATGCAGTTTCAAACATGGAAAAAAATTGAATCAGCTCTGCCCAATGGCACATTGATTTTGCTTCATTTCCGGCACCTTACACACTACTTAATTTCCATTCTGGCATCATGGCAGGCCACTTAAATCATCCACACCCAACATTTTTCTTCAATACTAGTAGGTTAGGCAACATGAAATTATATAGCAGGTACAGGTATGTTTTTTAATCAATATACTGGAATGAGTTCCAACATATTGAATCCATTCTCCAAAATTCTCTTTTGAAGGAACATACAAAACTAAGTTTAGATAGTAAATTTTTATGTCCCAAGGATTTGCTCAAATCGTAAATAATGATGGCCAATATAATTATGATCCAGGAATTTTAATAGGCATGATGCAATCGTAGTTAGAAGTTTTTTTTAATTACCATAGTTTAGTGTTTAAATATTTATAGGCCTACTGCATTATTTTTTGCAAGCAAGTTTATAGGCCTCCTGAAACTAATCCATGCAAGGTAACAATTCCTATGATTGTAAAGTACAACCAACAAGAACAGAAATATGCCCCTGCCAAGTACAACCATCAACTCAGACCCTATAAACTACAACCAGCAAACTCAGAAATATGCCTTTGTAAGGTACAGTCAACACAACATAAAACTATCCCTTCAAATCTATGTAGGCTGAATTGAAAATATGCCCAGAACAGCAAGGAAGGTGCTCTATCAACAATGAGTGGACATACTTATCTTCTAATCAATTGTTTGTCACCATTGTCACCATTGCAGAAAGCAATGGGGACCATTATAATTATTTTTTTTACAATTTTATAAGCAATGGCGACGGTCTTTTATGTCGCGTCATTAAGAGATTTTCAAAATGAAAAGCGGTGACAATCTCATAGCGGTTGTCATCATTGATATGTTAATGGAAATTGTTACAACGTAATCTTCCACCTTGTGAGCATCAGCATTCTTTGGCCTGTAGGATCCATTTCACTGACTCAGATTCACTTTATATCCTTTAGACATATTTTTCCTCATTTTTCCTCTGACCTGCTTGTTGCATCATTATAGCAAGCATACCCGCAAGTTGCATCACTATAGCCCGCGGGTATCAATTAAAATGGTAAAAATCACTAGTTTATTACTTTTTACTCCCAAAAAGCGGTCATTGGGTGACCTTTGGCTCTCCATCTGCCCAAGTAATGTCTCGATTTGTCTTTTCACTTACCTTTGAGAGGACTATATATTTAGCACATATGGCTTATGGACGGGAGGAGAAAGAAGAGCAAAAGAACTCTAGTGGATTTTTTCCCTATCTTGAGTCTACACTCATTGATCCTTGTAGTTGTGAACCCATTATGTTCACCTTCCAAAATCCTATCTAGTTTGAGTTTTCCATTCATGGAGGATTGAAGTGGTGGAGGCACAAGTGGATTGATCCAGATCTTGGTTTAGATTGGTTGCCAGCAAGAGGTCGTGTCACTTTATACTTCTTCTTGTTTATTAATAGAAATACTCATATTCTCGTCCATTAATGTTGTAAATGTTGTTTATCTTACATTGGGTTGCATTTACTTGTTATATCATGGGCCATTGCTATTGATGATGTTAATGTCGTTTATATATTATATGTACTTGTTGTATATTGGCTGACAAGACTAATTTGCAGATTCAAGTGCATGGATTGAAAAGCTCCAACGGGGATCTACATCAAACATTTGGATCAAGGTTGGTTATATTTTTCATTATCTTAGCATTGTCATTTATATAGCGTAGTTCTGAGAATTGAGTTGATTTCTTTTAGTTTCTGTCTGTTGTGGTTTACCCCAAGCCATAGTGAGTTTTCTCCAACACAGAAATGGCAACTCCGTTGGGGAAAACATCCATTTTGGGGATTTTTCGAGCATTAGTCCATAATTAGAGTTGTTGTTTGTCGAAGCTCTGTGTCACTTATCTGCTATTGAGATACACTATAGAAAACTTGCTTTTTCTGAGCCATTGGACTCTTTGTTTGCCAATTTACCTTTCCTCACCCGCGGGCTAGCTTAGTTCTACCCACGTATACTCTCCTCTGTTTACACTACTACTCGCGGGTACCCGCAGGTATTCCTTCGACAATAGCGTACAACTCCGGATTTTGTTGGTTTATGACCTTTGGTTGTTGCTGGGTTGGTTTTGGTTGATCCCTAGTCTTTGTTGGCCTGTTTCTTGATTGTTCCATGCCTTGGTTGTGACTAGAACTCTTCCTTTCTCTTGGTTGAGCCTTGTTGGTTTTTTACCCATCTTTGGATTTAGCCTTGTTGGTTTTTTCCTTTTGAGCTCATTCCTTTGGTTGAGTCTTACTATTTGGTATCTTCCTAGTTGTCTTAGTGATCTCCTTGGCATATCAGTGACTATATAGTAGGATTTTGCTTGCATTTTTCATTTCCATATATTGAAAAATACAAAAAAATACACATAGTTTTTTGCATTTTCCTTTCGTTTATAAGAGAAAATACAAAAAAAAATTGCTTTTATGTATTGCATATTGCATTGAGTGCTTTTTGCCTTCATTTAGATTCTGATTGTGCATTGAAAAATATAAAAAAATTGCATATTTATTTCGAAATCGTTGGTTTGATTGTGCATATTAGTGGCGTTGTTTTCATTGGATAGATGAGTCTAGGATTTGATGATTTTGCATACCATTGAGTCTTACACATCACTAGTTTCACGATCATATCCCTTGAGTAATCACAGCCATTAAAATTAACGCTTAATCTTAAAATTGATTAGACCGATTTTATTTATAGGGTACACCAACTAGCATAGGTTTAGAGTCTTGGAATAGATCATTGTGAGTTAACAATCCAAGACTACTAGACGAAACATTAGGTGTCTAACCAAGGAGTGGAGGAATCCATGCTATAGATCGGTGTTCTCAGGAAGCTCTACTCAAGCCAAAGTTAAGCACGAGGTCACGGGAGGTTGTTGAAGATATATCCCTCTGATACCGGCTGAACGTGGGAGATATTTCCACGATTTGTTCGTATCTGGGGACTCTTGGGGGATTTGACCCTCATTGAGTTTCGGGATTAGCTACCCTGCCCATACGATGGATCCCACCTGCGACTGTCCCCCTAAGCATTGGTTATATTGCGGTGACCATAGTTTCCTTACCTAGGTATCGCACAGGGTACTTGCAGTGGTTATACTGTTCATGTCCTAAGTCAGATAGGGATTGGACAACACAGTTGTTTGTTGTCGAGGGTTATGGCCCTTTGCACGTAGTGAATCCTGGGTGTCTCATAAACTGATTCTGTTACATCCGGCTATAGTTTGGGATTCTCAAGCCTCTCCTAGGCGAGACATACTGGCTCTAGTGTCGGGAGCTCATTTAGCCACTCTGTTTGTCTGCTCTTGGCTGTAGTTTCTCTAGGTGTGTGCTTTTGATTTAATGGTTTTGATCGATAGTTGGCCTTTAGGGGACATTTTGATTATATATTCTCTCCGAAGATATCGTGGCATGGAGCCCTACTCTCTGCCAATCCCGTCGGTTGGCTAGTTTAAATCCAATCGAGTTTTCACGCCGTGTTGCTCGAGGATGCCAGAGGGCTCCCTCTGGGTCTTCGAATTCTTACGAGACATACGTCCAAGACATCATGACTGCTACACATTTCGATACTGAGGAAAAACCTTTGACTCCATCGGGTAGAGTTGACCACACTTCCGATCCCCATACTCCTCGTGAGGCGTGGGGAGGTGATCCACCTAAGACTCAACCTGGTTCGATTTGCCCGAATCCACTTGAACAAGATCCGTTCGATCCTTCGAACTCGGATAATTATCTTCATGGGATGCCAACCTTACCCGAGGACGAAGAACAAGACGATCCATTCATTCCTTCATTTCCATGCAGTTATAGATACGGGATGCCAGAGTTACATGACGAAACTGGTCCTATGATCAACCCAACCACACTCTCTTTTGGTATGCCTAGTCATAGTATAGTTGAACCTTCCACTACGTTTGGTAGTCACGCTGGCACTAGTCATGGTGTTAGCCATACTATACCCATTGGGGCCACTACGTTGTCCACTCACACACATAGTATGGGGATTGGTCACGTTCCTCCTAATAATGCTAATGTTGGAAGAAGACCACCTCCTAGGATTTCCCAACCTAATGGGAATGTTGTTTGAAACACGACTCGCCATCCACCACCTAATACACATGCCGCTACTCGTTAACCCAGGATTACTTTTACGGATGTTAATGCTCCTCCTAACCACGGGGGTGGACATATACCGCATACTTTTGCGTCCACTGCCGCCACTAGTAATGCTAATGTAGGGGGTGGGAATATCTCCTATCCGCATGGACATCATGCCACCATCCTTGCTACTAGTAACAACAATGTTGGGGTTGGGAATACTTCTCATGCTTCTGGTCACCACACGACTACTCAAGCTAATCCTAATGCTGGGGGTGGGAACATACCATACCATTATGGTCATTACAACACAGTTCTTTCTATGACTAGTACATATATGCCCCATACTCATGGTGGAAACCCTTACTACAACACAGTCGGTGCGGGCCACCAGTACAACCCACCACCCCAATATGGTGCCCAAAATACGCACATACCTACTTAGTCTCAAATGGGCCAGGCAGGAGGAGGTTATCAATCCTATGGCCATGGGAAATCTTATGGTTCGTTAGGTCCTTATCATCAGCAGTTTAACCCTCATGGTCAAGCTTTTGGTCCATCTTATAACACGGTTCCGTTTAACCAACCTTTTATGGGGGCTTATAATCAAGCTTTCCAGCCTTAGCTCCCGTTCCTTGCATGCTTGAATCTTCCAGATCTTTCAAAGCTCACGAATGATCTGGTGTGTCATGATCCTTCTTGGTCCCCTTTCCCTACCAAGCTCCCTTCAGATATTCCTAAGTTTGAGGGGAAAGGTGGTGAGGACCCGGGAGATCATGTCACGACATTCCACCTTTGGTGGTCCTCCAACTCATTGAATCACGATTATGTTATATTGCAACTATTTCAATGCACCCTCATGGGGGCAGCCGCGAAGTGGTACATCGAGTTTCCTAGAAACACCTATAGGGGTTTTAATGAGATCACTTTGGTTTTCTTAGATCATTTCCAGTTGTCGGTTTACTATGATACTAGCACCGAACTTTTATCTACCTTTCGTCAGAACAAGGCCACGCATATTTCTGACCATGTTCAAGAGTGGCATCAGCCGAAGAGGTTAGTGAAAGCCAACATTCCTCCAAAGTTCCTGTTGGAATGGTTCCTCAAGTCTCTACTCCCATACATTGCTAAGGATGTTTCGATGTCCAGCATTGTGACTGAGGAACAAGCTATCTTGAAATTCCAGCAGTTAGACTTATTGTACTCTCAGTATGGCATTTTGTATGACATCATCCTTGACACACCGCGTACACGTCATGAGCCCACGTCAGTTCCTGGACCGCATGTCGATGGCATCGTTGGATCTGCAAGCACTCGCCTCATATATTTGGTAGCTAATAAAATGTAGAATTTGTCGCTAAAACAGTCTACTCCCGGACAGGTTCACACCTTGTCCACTTCCACCCCATCGTCCGATGTACACAGTGTGCAAACGATGAACCAGTCAGGTAACCAGCAACCTGGTGGTAAGAAAAAGGGGAGAAATAATCGTAAGGGTGGAAACAATGGGAATAACAATTGCAATCGCAATACCCCCCGTAAGGATAATGCCAACCCTCCTCGGGAAGGAAGAAATGCTGGTGAGGACCGTAAACCTAGGAATAAGGTGAAGTTTCCTTGCAAGCTCTGTAGGGAAGACTATCTTACTCACTTATGTCCTCGTATTGAAGAATCATCGAAGCACTTGGCACAGAGCCCAGCTGTGTTGAAGGATCCCCTACCTCATCACCAAAACATGGCTTCGCATGCTCCCACCACTGGTTATGGACCTACTAATACGACAACGTCTGCTTCCAATAATAGTGGTTATGGATGTGTGAACATGGTTCAGTTAGAGGTTAGTGTTGCCACTCATCAGTGCGATTATGATGCACCACAACCCAATTTGGGGAGTGAGCCTACCCCTCCTCCTGAAAATTCCTTACATATCAAGAAGCCCTCTATTATGCCATGGATACTGAAAGGTGTTCTTAAGCACTCTACGGATAATCCTAATGCTTGAGCCGCCCACAACTACTCCATCCTAGAAGATTTGGGCCAAACTCCATGTGCCATGTCGGCTCTTGAAGTCTTGCAAGCATGTCCTTCTCAGAAGCATGCTCTTTTGAGTGCGTTAGGAGTTCATGATGGGGGAAGTCCCACTGTTATCAAGTTCGATACTACTGATGTCCAACCTCGCTTACCCTACCACGTGGATTTTCAAATCCAGGTGGTATGCCTTCAGAGTTTTGTCAAATGTGCTATGGTTGACGAAGGTGCCTCTGCATCAATAATGTTGTTAGCTTGTTGGAAAGCTCTTGACTCTCCTCCCTTACTCGTATCTAGAACCACGCTCACTGCATTCGACAGTTGTTCATTTAAGCCGCATGGAATTATCCCTTCCCTTGTTGTCTCCTTGGGAGGTAAGTTTGTGCCTATTGAAGTCAAGGTGGTTGATGCGCCCATCAACTACAACCTTATACTGGGTCAGAATTGGATGTATGCCATGAAAGCTGTTGCATCCACTGTATTTAGAGTTATCTGCTTTCCCCACAAAGGCAAGATTGTGACCATCGATCAGCTAGATTACATTAACTCCTCTTCCACAGCATCCACAGGATCCATAGCCCTACAGGTTACTCATTCTCAGCCGGCAACTGGGAACATGGGTGTTGGCATGTACCCTTCATTAATGGGAACTTATGATTTTGTCGCACCTGTGAATTTTATTGGAACCATTACCGACGATGCGTCTCTTCCTTCGCGTAATATGTCATTCCGGACTTCCTATTTTGACGATCCGTGGAATTTACCATCCACTAGTTCCACGTCTGGAAACATTTCGCATGTCCGGATGTCTATGCCAATGTCTATAGCTGAGCTTGCTTATCATCATATTCAACAAGCCGCTGTAGAGCCGGATCTCTCTTCTTCCCAGAGAGTTGAAGAAGATCCCGTTACACTGCTGGTTTGGGCAGCCAACTTGTCTTGTTCCCACGATTGCCTCCTCCACGCAAATTGTTACAACTTCGAAGCGTCCAAGGGAGAGCCACTTTTCTATGCCATTTCATAGTCAACTATGCTAATCTTACCAAAGGTTTCACGTGCTTATTGAAGAAGGACACACCTTTTATCTGGGATGAGCGAGCCCAGCAGTCTTTCGACGCCCTTAAGAAAGCTTTGGTATTGGCCCCTGTGCTTAGTCCACCAGACTTCACAAAATATTTTATCCTTTATGTGGCCACGTCTCAAGAGATGATTGGAATGGTATTGGTTCAGTTTGATGATGGGTTTGTTGAGCATGTCATCTATTACCTTAGTCGAAATCTAGTAGACACTGAGCTAATATATACTCATGTGGAAAAGCTAGTGCTTGCGACTGTTCATTTAGTCCAGTGGTTACGACATTACATTTTGCTTAGAACGACAACAGTTTTCGCACATATCAATCTGTTTAAGTTCGTGCTATCACGATGCCTTATCGGGGGGAAGTACAATAAAGGGATTGTTATCCTTTAGGAGTTCGATCTCGATTTTGCTTCGGCGAAGTCTGTGAAATCATTGGTATTTGCTGAGCTTATGTCGGACCTTCCGAGACTTGATAAGGATGTCATTCATGAATATTCATTTGTGGATGAGCACTTATTTCTTATCTCGTCAGAGGACCCTTGGTATGGGGATGTCATTGTATATCTCCAAAATTTGAATTTTCCTCCGCACTATTCATGAGATGAGTGACGGCGTGTAAAACATCATGCTAAATATTATACTATCGTCGGTGACACTTTGTATCGCCGAGGAATGGATTCTATCCTCCGTCATTGCTTAAATCACGAAGAAGCAGAACGGGTACTTAATGATTTCCATGCTGGGGCATGTGGAGGTCACTTATCTGGGCTTGCTACAGCCCAACCTATTATGCAAGCTGGTTATTTTTGGCCTTCCATCTTTAAGGATTGTGTTAATGCTATGAAGAGATGTCACCCTTTCCAGGTGTTTTCTCGGAACATACGCTCGCATCCAATACCCCTCCATCTGGTTGTCACCGTCGGTCCCTTCACCAAGTGGGGGTTGGATTTCATGGATTGCAAACCAGCTTCGGCTGGGGGGCATCACCATATCATAGTGGTTGTGGACTTTTTTTCCAAATGGGTTGAGGCCATGCCAACCGTTAAAGCTGATGGTGCTACAGCAGCCCACTTCGTATTCAATCAAACTATCACTTGGTTCGGTATTCCGAAAGAGATTGTCACTGACCATGGCAGTCACTTTTAGAACAAGATGATGGAGGATTTGTCTCTCAAGCTTGGGTTTCGTCAAGAACGCTCATCTTCTTATTATCCCAAAGCGAATGGTCAAGTAGAAGCAGTCAATAAGTCTTTGAAGACCATTCTCCAACGTACCATCCAACAAAGCAAGACCAATTGGCACATCATGTTATATCCTACTCTGTGGGCATATCAAAGTGTTGTCAAGACTGCCACCAGGTTCTCACCGTTTCAGCTAGTTCACGATGTGGGGTCACTTTTATCGATTGAATGCGAGATCCCTTCACTTAAACTGGCCATAGAGCTCCTCCCTGATACGACGGGTCTTGAGCAATGTTTAATCCACCTTGAGAAACTTGAAGAGCAATGTCGAGATTCCGTTGTGGCTATAGATGCCAACAAACATTGTGTTAAGGTTCAATATGATAGGTTTGTCTGTCCCTGATAGTATGTTGAAGGTGACTTGGTCCTCTTATATGACCAAGCTAAAGAAACCATGGGGGCAGGCAAGTTTAACCCCATGTGGCATGGTCCTTACATTGTGAGGCATGTCCTGGAGAAAGGAGCCTATGAATTAGAAGACTATGAGGGAACTGTCTTGAAGGAGCCTAAAAATGGGCTCTACCTCAAGCGGTATTACGCTTGAACCTCTGGTTTAGGATGATACTTTTTGTATACTATTGTATAGTTGCTTCTGTACATAGTTTAGATTTCTTTTGGTTTTCGGGTCTGCTGATTAGCTTCCATTTGATTGACAGATGTCAGCAGAGTTTCCTACGTTTTTACGGTTTGTGGATGGTGCTAGCCGTCATACGCTGCAACTTGCTTCTGCTGCCTGGGTTATTTTGTCACCGGACCACCTAGTTGTGTCCTTAGGAGGTGCTTGTCTTGGTCCTACATCTAACAATGTGGTTCAGTATAGTGTCGTCATTGAGCTAATTCGGGATGCCATTTCCCATGGCATACAGTCTTTAGAATTCCACCTGGATTCACAACTAGTTGTGTCTTAGCTGAATGGTTAGTACCGTGTGCGAGATCCTACACTACTGCGGAAATTCCTAAGGGTAAGACTCTTGGAAAAACATTTTGTTTCAATTACATACATACATGTTCTGAGAAGTGTTAATCATATATCTGATGCATACACTAACTATGTATTAGATTGGCATTTGTCACATTCACCATGAAGCACACAAATATAAGAAGACATTGATACATTTGTACATACACACATATCGTAGAACCAGAGAACCAAAGTTTTTTATAAATATGTCCAAAAATGGTAGTGTCATACAAAACTGGAGCCTGTAGCCCTAAAAAATATACATATCGATACAAAAATGAGATCCTATGATATCTACTCCCTACGATGAGGCCTAGATACTGCCCCGATAGGATGTGTCTCGTATAAATACTGAACTGCATTGGCTACCCGCTGTAGTAGCCGCACCCAGTCACCCGAAACCCCCACTACTTGGTGCTGCATGGCCTCAGGTAGTCTCGCCACCTCTATCTGTGGAACCCTAGCAACCATCTGTGTGAGGTTGTGCTGCAAGGTCTGTAGAGTGCGTCTTGCTGCAGCATCGCCTGCCTCCTCACCCCTACCCCGACGACCATTTCTCGGGAAGCCATCAAGTCTCATTGGGCCTTTGTCTGCGAGTAAACAGTCAACCATTAGCATATGATACCACCACCAAAAAGATTTTTTCATTTACATCTATAATAAAAATTCCATAAAAAATTAATACATAAAAAACCTAAAAAAAGTACTCACCAATGTCTTTGAACGCTGTGTCTGGTGGGAGTGGCATGTCCCTATCCTGGCGGAAGTCTATCCCTGCATAGGGGTAGTCCTCTATGGAAATGACCTGTCGGTCCCACCAACAGAAGAAATCCTCGATATATGGTGATGCCAGAAAGCCACCACCCTGTCGTGTCGAGACCCTAGCCCACTGGGTCAGGGATGGATCCTGAAGACTATGAGGAGGGACATCCACCCTCGGACTAAGCCTCGGAACTCTCTCAAAGAAGAAGTTGCATAGGATAGTCCCATACCCGAATTTTTTGGCCTTCCCTTCTTTGCATTCTGTCAGTTGGGTCTTCATAGACCCCAGTAGTGTGGTACACTAGTCAAACACTATAGGATGCATGCATTGTGATGCATAGAACATCACCGGCCTGGATGCCTGGTGCAGAGCTTTGGATCCAGTGATCCGCACTAAGGTAGCCACAATGATCTTCATGCTCAGATTTACTATGGCATTGATGGGCACTTGACTTCCCACCGTGCGTGTGTTTGTGGGGCAATACTGCGCTATGTAGTCAAGGACGGTGATCCCACCACCCACAGTACGAGACCGAAGACTAGCCTCCTCACCTCAACGGGAAAAACCGTTAATGAAGTAGATGTCATCCACTTCCAGTGTGAGGATTTTCCCATTGAGATTGAAGTTTTGTGCATCAACATCCCAATAGTTGATCAAGCGGCGGAGTAATAGGTTTTGGGCCCTCAAATCCCCTATACTCCAGAATTTGTACAACCCACATGCTTGCAATGCCTGCTGTGCTTGTACATCGTTGCGCATGGCCTTATCAACTTGGTCATGCTCCCTCTCCCTCCACTCTAGAACCATCCTGGAGTGAAGAAAAATAAGCATTTTAGTCAAATTCTTTTGCATTTTCAACTTCACGGCTATACCCGTGGGCTAACTTGTATACAGGTGCGGGTACCCACGGTCAGTCTGTGTATTGACTGCGAGTATCTTGCCCTACCTGCGACGTGCATAGCTACAGCCCGCGTGTAGCGCCGAAGCCATCTAGGGCTTGGAAAAACAAAAAATCCCACCACTGAAAATTAAAATGAAAGCATTGAAATGAAAGGTATGGATGAGACTACCAACCTGCTCCGGACGGTTCGATGAATGGTCGCTCGTAGCTCCCAGAATCAACAACTGAACTTTCAGGTGAAAACTAACCAGAAAGCTCCAAATGGGTGAATAATAAAAATGAATTGTAAATTGTAATTTTTTATTACTATTTATAATTTTCAGGGCCCACTTGTCTATAGTTTTTACCGTTTTGTGCCATTATGGACTAATATAATGTCTTGGTGTAGTATTTTTTAATCACATTTCTTCGACGAAAGTTGTTCTGGACCATTTCACACCTACGGTAGGTACATTTCACACCTGGCATATAGGTTAGATACCATTTCCATGTGCATTATGCATTTGACTTGTTGACCACTTTCATAAACCCTAGGTGCGACCCCGCTTAGTAACTGACACAGAACCTTCACACTACTATAGAAGTGTCATTATGTGGCGGTAGGTCTTTTCCGAACATGGGTACCCTAGTTAGTGTGAAAATCCTCACAACAGATCTAAGAGATGATGTATACCTCACAAGAGTAATTATGATTAAGCAGGAAAATAGAAGAAGAGTGAACAATACGGTATAATGAGCAACAGAATAATATGGTATAGTAAAACTCGAATAGAAGCAATAATACTTCACACACACTAATTAACTAATCACAATATGGACAAATAAATAGTACAATGGTAGAGAGGATTCGAATGCCTAAGGTGGCAATTTGAATTAGCCTCTCAGAGTGATCATAAGATCAATAGAGTGTCATCGGAGCACAACTAGGTGTCCTCATGATCATTGGAGCACAACTGGAAGTCCTCATCATCATCAGTGGAGTCATCAATGCTCAAGTAACTGTCAACCATCAGTAAAACTAACTTTTGTAGGTGTAACTCAGTGTAACTAAGTGTAACTCAATGTAACTAAGTGTAACTGACTGTAACTGAGTGTAACTGAGTGTAAATGAGTGTAAACTGAAGACAACTAGACCGGTGAAGAAGGGCGAGTTGCTCCCTAAAATCAAGGAAGAAGGGCGCATTAAGCAATTGGAGGGCTAAAACTGAATAGTGAGAAGCTCCTGGGGGCTGGCTAACTGAGGGATAGGTGCTAGACTGATGACTGGGATGCATGCAAACCCTAAAAGTGCATGCATGACTGAAAAATTAAATGATCAAAATACTGGTGGGACGAGGATGGAGTATAGGAATATCCTAACAGTTAGAACCCCTTTGTGTATTCTGGTGCCCATGCCGTTGTTTGTCCTTAGGATTGGGATTCCTTTGTAGTTACGCCATGACATTGTGATAAAGACTCATACTCTACTTTGTCTTATGCTGGCCATCTCCCTTAAGGACTCCCCTCAGTTATATCATGTTGTGATTGCATTGCATCATCCTGCTTGCCGCTTGAGACTTGTGTCGGCTCCCGCTTACTCAGTTGTTAGCTTGGTGCCTGAGCACTTTTCCTTGTCGAACCCTGTAGAGATTATATTTTCCCTTCACAATTTGATCACCTTTTGACCCTGAGGGTGTTGAGATATTGTAACTTCAAAGAATATTATAATTGTACTTTATTATTTCGGAGATGTTTCATTCCTCCGTAAAGATCTTATTGTATATCCGGAGATGTTTATTCCTCCGTCAGAATGTGGTAACTCGGGTTATTAGACTTCCCTAGTGGAGGTCGGCCCTTTATGTGTTATGTGGGTCAAAGGGTTATTAGACCACCCTAGAGGGGTCGGCCCAGTCAGTTGTAGTGGGGTATTTAACCCATTGGTTAAATACGAGCCTACGTGTACTTGTGTAAAATACATGTCAGTGTAGTGTATAAATAGAGGAGGTGTGTTCCTCATTTGACACACTCACTCATTCAAGGGAGGTGCACTTGTGGTGGAGAGGTCTGCTATGTTGGAGAAGGAGATCATGTCTTTGGTTTGCATCTTTGTATATTGCTGGTCATCTATATTGAGGAAGCTTTACTGGGTTTTCTACCCCATGAGGGTTTCCCAGGATAAATCTGTGTCTCTTGTGTTTATGCTATGCTTGTTGTTTCTTCAGTGATCCTGTATATGCTATCATTGTGAAATGGAATGTAATGCTGCTGTTTTCTATCTTAGCATATTGAATTTTAACATGGTATCAGAGCTAACCTGAAGGAAGACAAGGTATGGCACTAAAGACACTTGCTTTACTTACGACAATTTGAAGGTTAGGGTCTTACATAGCAAAAACCAGTCATCGTAGCACTTTCGCTATAAATCCGTTTTGGCGAAGTTTTTGGATCTGAAATTGTTACAGGACGAAGCTAAAATCTCCAGGTACCTTGTGTCCAAAGGACAACCTCTAATTCGTTGTACTTTGTGATTTATGATCTGTACAATATAGGGTTTCTGCCTCTTCCAGATATGAGTCAAAATCAGGTGACCTTGGGAAAAAGGTCATAACTTGGGCTAGGAAGCTCCAAATGAAATGTCGTGAAAAGTGACAGGTAGTACACAGACTGTACTATCTCAGAAAAATTTTTCAGAGGCCGAAGGTCAAACAGTGACACGTGGCACGCTGTACAAGTTCGCTCGCCTGTATTATCCCATAAACAGGTCATGTTGCGACACTTGGCATAACTCTCTCTAAGAGAATCCAATTGAGGTCAGACCTGTCAGGATGGAAAGATAACAGGCCGAGATATCTCAAAAAACTTTTTCAGAGGCCGAAGGTCAAACAGTGACACGTGGCACGCCGTACAATTTCGCTCTCCTGTATTTTCCCAAAACAGGTCACGTTGCGACATTTGGCATAACTCTCTCTCAGAACATCCAATTGAGGTCAGACCTGTCAGGATGGAAATCTAACAGGTCAGGCTATCTCAGAAAACTTTTTCAGACCCTGTGGATCAAAAATTTCGGAGTTACACTAGAAACAATCAGGTACATATTTCTGTCAAAACAGAATTATTTTTTGGTACCTTCATTCATGGCTTCCGGAATTTAGGGATTTGAAGAAAGTTGAATTTTTGTAATCGGAGACCACGGCTGGATGGTACTCATCAAAATAGAAATTTAGAGACCAAGATCAGAATTTTTGGTTGGGCAGAAGGCCGAGCTTGATTAGACCCTAGTTCGGGACTTTGATCAGAAAAGTGGAAAATTAGGGCTTCTATAAAAAAATGGGAATTTTTGAAATCTATGACCACGGCTGGAAGCTCCTCAGAAAAATAGAAGCTTAGAGCTTTGGATCAAACCTTTTGATGGGGCAAAAGAGTGGGCTTCATCAAACCCCAGTTCAGGGTCACGTCCAGTGAATCCGAAAGTTTCAAAGGCAAAATTGAGGAGTAAAACTTTGCAGTTTTCAAATTCTAAATATACCAGTTTGATCAGCTCATCAAGGCGCATATTTCTATCATTTCGGAAGTTTGAAATTCAAAGTTTGAATTTTTTGGGTTTCTCTGACAAACCCATATCCAGCTCCAGGTCCATTTTTTGCAAATGAAGTGGATTGGGTTAATCCTAGAAGAAGATGGATTGGTCACCTGCATAAGTGAAGAAGTTCCTGTCTCAGAGGGAGATGAGGATAAGGCCTTACATAAGAAGAATACAAGCGATCTCGACAGGTATGACTCATCGAGGTATGTTTCGATACTTGTCCATGATTAAGTTTATGGTATGTTTGTCTTCAGGTTATTACAGTTAGTACAATTTTGATTTTAGATTTGTCGTATAACCTTAACAATATTATGAATGCATGATAGAAGATATTCATTGGTTAGGGTGTTGACACTTATGATTGTACTAAGGCATTATGATGTTGTGTGAGGTTGATGTTGTCTGCTAACAAGATACAGGTACATCACAAAAGACAAATCAAGTTCCATGACCATGAAAACATGAAGACAAAGACTCATCCATAATCTTTGTTCTACTTACGAGGTATGTATGACTTTGTTATATTATGCTTATACTATGAGACATGCAGGTTCTAGCTCAGAATCTCTAAATCATTGAAGAGATTGTTTAGGTGTGTTGTACTTAACCAAGTAGGTATACTAATCCAGGTATGTTTCCCATGAATCTTACCTTGTGTTAGGATCCCTTATATAAGTATACTTGGAATGATCGGTTATGCTTATTCATAAAGTTAGTAATCAAGGGATTATGCATATTATATCTTTTATCTTGATTGATGATATGCATGAGTAAAAGAAGACTTCCCTGAAATCTTGAATACTAATGTTTATTAACTATAATCATGACTATACATTTTCAAGATTATTTAGTACTATAATGTTTTGATAGCATTTAGAATATACTAATGAGTGTATGTTTGTGCATGAGATCATGAGGATGACTCTTGAGCATGCACAGTGGTACAAAATGAATAGAAGTTCAAAAGACATACAAAAGTTCAAGCGGGAGGCAACCACACAAACATAAAAGATAAGTATTTGAGTTGTTATTTGAAATAGTAATGATATTGCCTGTAATAGGTTGTATGCATATTTGTATTCCTAGAATATATAATGCTGAGTATAAACATTCATAGAGCATTGAATAGTATACTACTAATGTGCATATGATTGGTAAGTTGGACAAACATTCCATTGTTGCCTGTCTAGAATGAAACCTCTTTGCTGACATGCCGAGAGCTGTGCACACTCTCAATAGTATGTTCTGGTGGAGATGGAAGGCATATAGAGAGCCACTGTATGCATACAAGATATGGGAAAGTGTTGTGCCAAAGTATTGGTCAAATTAGTTGCATAACTATGTAAATGATATCTGTATGCATAATAGGTTATTATGTCAATATGATTTGATGATTATGAAGTATTACTAATCCTGTACTTAATTTTGATTTGTAGGGAAAATCATGATGAACAAGCGATGGATGTTCAACAAAAGGATTTACAAATCAAACACACTATAGAAAGCTTATGGTTAAGAGATTCTCTTAGAAAGAGGAAGAGAATCATCATGAGATGTTTTGACCATTCTCTTAATAATGTAATCAGGTTCTGTATGGGTTCCCAGGATCGGTAGTCAATTGATGAGCTTAATGATCATCATGGGTGACGTGGATCTCAACCCTTGCTACAAGGTTGAATATGGCTTCTATACACATATGATATGGATGCAAGAAGAAACTCACCATAGAGTTCGAATGACTTTGAGGCTCATATTAGTAGACCCATCTGACGAGAGATGGCACAGATAGATATGCAGAAGATCACTCAATGCAGAGTGTGAATAATGGACAATTGACAGCTTCATGACAAAGCTTGGGCTTTACCAGAAGTAAAGCTGATCCTAACCTTTACCTAAAGGTTGTGGATGATAAACCTATCATACTATTATTATGTGACGATGATCTCTTTCTGACAAGGAATGAGAAACAGATCATGAAAATGGCTGCAGAAATAAAAATGAAAGATCTCAGATTAATGCACTACTTCTTAGGTCTAGAAGTATGGCATGATCCAAAAGGAATCTTTTAAATCGAGGTAAGTATGCTGTGAAGTTTCTAAAAAGATTTGATATGTTGGAGTGTAAATCCATGGTCACTCCCATGGACTCCAACTTGAAGTTATTTAATAACTCATCAGATTTAGTGGACCTAACCCTATATAGACAAATCATTGGGCCAATGATGTATTTAACAAATACTAGGCCAGATACATGCTTTGTTGTAAATACCGTAAGTCAGTATCTAGTAGAACCTAGAAAGGTTCACTTAATAGCTACAAAGCATGTAGTGAGGTACCTAAAAGGTACTTTAGATTTTGGTCTATATAATCTTGGAGGTCATGAACTCCATTTACAAGGTTACTCAATTTCTGATTGGGCAGGAAGTGTCTCAGACAGAAAGAGTACTTTAGGTGGATGTTATAGTCTTGAATCTACCATGGTCTCATGGTTTAGCAAGAAACAATCTAGTGTGGCTCTCAGTACTACTGAAACAGAATATATAGCTGTCTGCTCTGCCAGCTGTGAAGCAGTGTGGCTTCAGAAGCTATTATATGGATTGTTTGACTTAGAAATGGATTCCACTATGATTATGTGTGACAATCAAAGCTGCATCAAGATGATAGGAAATCTTGTATTCCATGATAAGTCAAAACACATTGAGATCCGATACTTCTATATAAAAGATATGGTGCAGAGAGGAGCTATCAAGCTCGAGTATATAAGCACTGAGGATCAAATTGCTGATATCCTGACCAAGCCTCTGTCTCGAGTAAAGTTTGAACACTTCCGAGACAAGCTTGGTGTAGTTCAGAAGAACCCTCCTCGAAAGGGGGAGTAGCACAGTATGAGACAGACAAGCCTATCTCATCAATGATGAGGTTACTTATTTTTCTTTGCACTTACTCACCTAGAATTATTTAGATTTAGGACTCTTATATTCTTTATTTTTATGATTAGATGTATACATACTTTTGACGATAGATGTATACATGCTTTTGATGTTAGATGCTTTTGACGATAGATGTATACATGCTTTTGATGTGAGATGCTTTTGACGATAGATGTATACATGCTTTTGATGTTAGATACTTTTGACGATAGATGTATACATGCTTTTGATGTTGATGATACATGTTATGGTTATACATGATGATGATACATGTTGTGGTTATACATGTTTTGATGTTGATGATACATGTTATGGTGATACATGTTATGATGATGAGGATACATGTTCTTGATGAACATGTGAGGGGATTGGATCATCCCTGGACTTTCAGTCCTAAAGAGAGCCGTAGACGTGAGGTCTCCGAGAATGAAGTCCTTAGTGGACAGTTGAGGGGATTGGATCATCCCTGGACTTTCAGTCCTAAAGAGAGCCGTAGACGTGAGGTCTCCGAGAATGAAGTCCTTAGTGGACAGTTGAGGGGATTGGATCATCCCTGGACTTTCAGTCCTAAAGAGAGCCATAGACGTGAGGTCTCCGAGAATGAAGTCCTTAGTGGACAGTTGAGGGGATTGGATCATCCCTGGACTTTCAGTCCTAAAGAGAGCCGTAGACGTGAGGTCTCCGAGAATGAAGTCCTTAGTGGACAGTTGAGGGGATTGGATCATCCCTGGACTTTCAGTCCTAAAGAGAGCCGTAGACGTGAGGTCTCCGAGAATGAAGTCCTTAGTGGACAGTTGAGGGGATTGGATCATACCTGGACTTTCAGTCCTAAAGAGAGCCGTAGACGTGAGGTCTCCGAGAATGAAGTCCTTAGTGGACAGTTGAGGGGATTGGATCATCCCTGGACTTTCAGTCCTAAAGAGAGCCGTAGACGTGAGGTCTCCAAGAATGAAGTCCTTAGTGGACAGTTGAGGGGATTGGATCATCCCTGGACTTTCAGTCCTAAAGAAGAGCCGTAGACGTATGTCTTCGAGAATGAAGGGATTGGGATCATTCCTGGACTTCATTCCGAAAGAAGAGCCGTAGACGTATGTCTTCGAGAATGAAGGGATTGGATCATTCCTGGACTTCAGTCCGAAAGAAGAGCCGTAGACGTATGTCTTCGAGAATGAAGGGATTGGGATCATTCCTGGACTTCAGTCCGAAAGAAGAGCCGTAGACGTATGTCTTCGAGAATGAAGGGATTGGATCATTCCTGGACTTCAGTCCGAAAGAAGAGCCGTAGACATATGTCTTCGAGAATGAAGGGATTGGATCATTCCTGGACTTCAGTCCGAAAGAAGAGCCGTAGACGTATGTCTTCGAGAATGAAGGGATTGGATCATTCCTGGACTTCAGTCCGAAAGAAGAGCCGTAGACGTATGTCTTCGAGAATGAAGGGATTGGATCATTCCTGGACTTCAGTCCAAAAGAAGAGCCGTAGACGTATGTCTTCGATAATGAAGGGATTGGATCATTCCTGGACTTCAGTCCGAAAGAGGAGCCGTAGACGTGAGGTCTCCGAGAAAATGATAGGACTGGATCGTCCCTGGACTTCGGTTCAAAAGGTACATGGCTGGTTTACATCATTCCTTGATGATGACGATGTTCGTGTAATGACGATGGCGATGTTCGTGTAATGACGATGCTGATGATCATGCTGATGATCGTGTGATGACGATGATGATGATCGTGTGATGACGATGCTGATGATCGTGTGATGATGATGCTGATGATCATGCTGATGATCGTGTCGATGATCGTGTGATGACGATGCTGATGATCGTGTGATGACGATGCTGATGATCGTGTGATGACGATGCTAATGATCGTGTGATGACGATGCCGATGATCGTGTGATGACGATGCTAATGATCATGTGATGACGATGCTGATGATCGTGTGATGACGATGTTGATGATCGTGTGGCGATGATGATGATGATCGTATGATGACGATGCTGATGACGATGTTGATGTTCCAGTAACTAGTCAAGTTACTGATGATGATGATATTGAGAAAGCTTCCAGTGATTTATAGATGTATCATGTATGATGTTGATGACTCCTTGCTCGTGCAGATGCTGTTATAATATCCTTCTTGTTAAGGGGGAGTGTTGAGATATTGTAACTTCAAAGAATATTATAATTGTACTTTATTATTTCGGAGATGTTTCATTCCTCCGTAAAGATCTTATTGTATATCCGGAGATGTTTATTCCTCCGTCAGAATGTGGTAACTCGGGTTATTAGACTTCCCTAGTGGAGGTCGGCCCTTTATGTGTTATGTGGGTCAAAGGGTTATTAGACCACCCTAGAGGGGTCGGCCCAGTCAGTTGTAGTGGGGTATTTAACCCATTGGTTAAATACGAGCCTACGTGTACTTGTGTAAAATACATGTCAGTGTAGTGTATAAATAGAGGAGGTGTGTTCCTCATTTGACACACTCACTCATTCAAGGGAGGCGCACTTGCGGTGGAGAGGTCTGCTATGTTGGAGAAGGAGATCATGTCTTTGGTTTGCATCTTTGTATATTGCTGGTCATCTATATTGAGGAAGCTTTACTGGGTTTTCTACCCCATGAGGGTTTCCCAGGATAAATCTGTGTCTCTTGTGTTTATGCTATGCTTGTTGTTTCTTCAGTGATCCTGTATATGCTATCATTGTGAAATGGAATGTAATGCTGCTGTTTTCTATCTTAGCATATTGAATTTTAACAGAGGGAACATCCCCCCCAAGAGTCCACATCCTGCATGCACTTACTTGCATTGATCATAGGTATGTTCCACTACTTGGGACTAGTCTGCTCGCTATTTGACACTCGTTCCCTCACTCATTGTACTATAAGCAATTTTATTCTTTTTCAAGCTTTCCCAAATATGAAAAAGACCAAAAAAATCAAATATTCCAAAAAGCCATATGGGATTATGATTACTACTTCTGGTTGGCAGCTGTTGTGTCGCCTTTGAACAGAGCATTCATTCCACTCCGTACATTATGAGTCGGGACTATAGTTGGACCTTAGGTGTTGTACTTGCTTCTCGGTTTTCTCCACTAATTGGTTAAGCTTCCAGTCATTATGGAGTCCTTTATAGTGCCTCCTGCATTACACAGTCTATGTCAAGTCTATGTTGCTTGAGTCTATCCATCTGCTCATGCTCTTGTTCAAAGGAAGTCCTGAAACCAGTGTCGGCCACTCCTTAGATTTCTTGACTATTGCATGTCGGCCATCCTTATTGAGTCAGTCCGTTCCACCTGAGTTCTTCCAAATCTTTCAGCGTAGCAGGTACCTTGTGCTGGTTGATGGGGGATGCCTTAATTCCCTCCTTCCAGTGAGTCTCGTTCCGTTGACTTCAACCCATTTATTCTGGGACTTGAGGCTTAGAGTTTGGTTGAGTACCTTGAGGCTTGCAGTCATTAGTGGTAGGTTCTCTCGCCATTGACAGTTTTGGGAATACATCAATGTCCCCTAATTAATGGATTCATCCTAGTGTTCGACTTCAACTCATTTATTCACACTCCGATGATTGTGCTCTGTGCCTTGATGCCCATTTTCATTATTGGTGGGTTATCTCACGTCTGTTAATGGTGTACATCATTGATCGATAATCAGATGATGTCACATCAGGTTCGACCCCAACTCCTTTATTCACTTGATGGGACTTGCACCATCGAAGACTTGTGTAGAAGACCCCAGGCGATAGTGGCATTTAGTATGCTACTTATGACTTTGACTTTACATCTGATATATCACCTCTCAGATATTAATAGTTTGTACCTCTAGTTTGCACCAGTTGTTTTCTTTTCAGCAGGAGACCGTATCTTACTGTAGAGGGATCATGGCTATGATCACTTATAACATGTATTCACTATGTACTTCCTATTCATGGCCATTGTATCAGATTGTTGTACTACCAACATGTATTCAGGGATACTATTGTATTATGACGAGTGAGCTGGTCTTTCCACTTGTGTCTCCATCACTCCACTTCTGAGTTTTATAATGTATTTCGGCCATCGTAGCATCAGTCTCTGACCTCACACATTAGGGCGCATCTATTACAATGTAATCTTCCACATTGTGAGCATCAACATTCTTTGGCCTATAGGATCCATTTCACTGACTCAGATACACTTTATATCCTTCAGACATATTTTTCCTCATTTTTAGGGAAATTCCTTCCAGGGAAAACAATCACATTTTCAATGTTGTCAATCCTAATAATGAGGTCACTGTCAAGCAGCTGGCAGAAATAATGACTGAGTTATGGTTCATGCTTTTCACTGGAGTTCAAAAAAGTTGTTTGAATAGCTTTTTGAATAATATCTTGTGCTTTTGTTGTTGTCAATAGTGTTGATTTATAGTGCTTGTTTAGTTTCCATTGACCTTCATTAACATTTCATCACAACGGAAGCATAAACTATGCTTCCTTTGTTCTGTGAATAGTCTACAATAAATTTGCTCCTCAATTAACATTAGAACGAAATTGGAGGAACAAACAGGAGGATGAGCTGGGTGACATGATTCCAAAGAAGGCCCATATGTCTGATTTCCATTTTTGCATCTGTAAGTGTAAAAAACAACTCATCTTACAGGCTTAGGCCAAGCCTGTAGATATACGTTATTAAACTGTTGTTACAGCATTTTATATCATCTTTTGCTATCTTATTTCCATATGCTTAAAAAATCTTAGATATCTATTTTAGTTATTGTGTAAACAGGTTAATGAATCAGTTCTATTTACTTTACTTATAACAATGTGATATTTTTGCTTTTTCAAATTAGTAAAATGTTATAATAATAATAACCAAATGTTCAATTTATTCCAGGAGGCCATTGGTCATCACCATCTACTAGGGTTACATTCTGCTTGTGACCTGCTCCACTTGAATGACATGAGTTTAAAAGGGATGAGGCCGAGTACTATTCCCAAGCAATTTTGATGGGTATAGCTACATCTCATATTGGGAAGGTAAGCTAAGAATGTCTACCCTATGTAACCCATCAGAGGAAGTTTCTTGAAGCATTTCCAAAAAAAAATGTGTAATTTCATGCCAATATGAATCTTAGGAATTTTGCACTTGTATAGGTGCTCTACATTTATGTTATATATGAGAATTAAAAAATGAATGAAAGTTGAGGTAACACCGATAATTCACAGGATATGCTACTTTGTTGTTTATTCAAGCATGTTTGTATACTTGCTGAAACTAATGCTTGGATTCTGGAACATGACAATTATAAAGAGAAAATTCTCAAGTATTTTTTTTTAACAATGACGGTTAATTAGCTTTTATTAAAAAGAGGAAAATGAATCAGATTACAAATGGAAGGGGAGACTGATCCCTTAACCGAGAGTTTCCATTGATAGCTAGCTCTGCCTAGTCTCTGACATAAATTATTAACTCTAATTTTCCAAAACAAAACCTGTTAGAGACTGATCCCTTAATCGTGTGCTGCCATGTATAGTTTAGAGAGCAATCTGACATACTTCTTATGACTCCTCTGAGATGGGAATGTCATTCTCACGTTCTTCTTACTACAACGATCAGCAAACCAAAAAAAATAAAAATCCTTCTTCCTGCTACAACGATTTTTGGATTTAAATATTTATTAGATTTGAATAGATAAATTAAGAAGATCAAAACTCTCTCCTTTGACCTGGTAACCTGGAGCTTCCAAGACCAGTCTGCTCGTGATAGTCATAGTCCATCGAGCAACTGCGTGCTTTGCCCAATGCTGCCTTGTGTCGATTCTACAATATCAATCATGACTATTCTTCTGCCTTGTATCAATTTTGCAGTGTCAAACATGTCTATTCTCTGCCCTGTATGCGGTTTCAAACATGGAAAAAACTTGAATCAGCTCTGCCCAATGGCACATTGATTTTGCTTCATTTATGGCACCTTACACACTACTTAATTTCCATTCTGGCATCATGGCAGGCCACTTAAATCATCCACACCCAACATTTTTCTTCAATACTGGCAGGTTAGGCAACATGAAATTATATAGCAGGTACAGGCATGTTTTTTAATCAATATACTGGAATGAGTTCCAACATATTGAATCCATTCTCCAAAATTCTCATTTGAAAGAACATACGAAACTAAGTTTAGATAGTAAATTTTTATGTCCCTAGGATTTGCTCAAATCGTAAATAATGATGGCCAATATAATTATGATCTAGGAATTTTAATAGGCTTGATGCAATCGTAGTTAGAATTTTTTTTTTTATTACCATAGTTTAGTGTTTAAATATTTATAGGCCTATTGCATTATTTTTTGTAAGCAAGTTTATAGGCCTGCTGAAACTAATCCATGCAAGGTAACAATTCCTATGAGTGTAAAGTACAACCAACAAGAACAGAAATATGCCCCTTCCAAGTACAACCAACAACTCAGAAAATTGCCCCTGTAAACTACAACCAACAAACTCAGAAATATGCCTTTGTAAGGTACATTTAACACAACATAAAAATATTCCTTCAAATCTATGTAGGCTGAATTGAAAATATGCCCAGAACAACAAGGAAGGTGCTCTATCAACAATGAGTGGACATACTTCTCTTCTAATCAATTGTTTGTCACCATTGTCACCATTGTAGAAAGCAATGGTGACGTTGAACTGTTATCATTTAAGGACCATTATAATTATTTTTTTTACAATTTTATAAGCAATGGCGATGGTCCTTTATGTCGCATCATTAAGAGATTTTCAAAATGAAAAGAAGTGACAATCTCATAGTGGTTGCCATCATTGATATGTTAATGGAAATTGTTACAACATAATCTTCCACCTTGTGAGCATCAGCATTCTTTGGATTGTAGGATCCATTTCACTGACTCAGATTCACTTTATATCCTTCAGACATATTTTTCCTCATTTTTCCTCTGACCCGCTTGTTGCATCATTATAGCAAGCATACCCGCGAGTTGCATCACTATAGCCCAAGGGTATCAAGTAAAATGGTAAAACCACTAGTTTATTACTTTTTACTCCCAAAAAGCGGTCATTGGGTGACCTTTGGCTCTCCATCTGCTCAAGTAACGTCGCGATTTGTCGTTTCACTTACCTTTGAGAGGACTATATATTGAGAACATATGGCTTATGGATGGGAGAAGAAAGAAGAGCAAGAAAACTCTAGTGGATTTTTTCCCTATCTTGAGTCTACACTCATTGATCCTTGTAGTTGTGAACCCATTATGTTCACCTTCAAAACTCCTATCTAATTTGAGTTTGCTATTCATGGAGGATTGAAGTGGTGGAGGCACAAGTGGATTGATCCAGATCTTGGTTCAGATTGGTTTCCGGAAAGAGGTCGTATCACTTTGTACTTCTTCTTGTTTATTAATAGAAATACTCATATTCTCATCCATTAATGTTGTAAATGTTGTTTATCTTACATTGGGTTTCATTTACTTGTTATATCATGGGCCATTGCTATTGATGATGTTAATGCCGTTTATATATTATATGTACTTCTTGCATGTTGGTTGTCAAGACTAATTTGCAGATTCAAGTGCACGGATTGAAAAGCTCCAACAGGGATCTACATCAAACGTTTGGATCGAGGTTGGTTATATTTTTCATTATCTTAGCATTGTCATTTATATAGCATAGTTTTGAGAATTGAGTTGATTTCTAGTAGTCATCTGTCTGTTGTGGTCTACTCCAAGCCATAGTGAGTTTTCTCCAACACAGAAATATCCTCAATAGTGAGGGTCATTGTAAGGCCCTCATCATATTTCATTGACGACGTTCAGTGTTTTGGTGATGGAGGCACTTAGGTCCATCACAAAAACTTCATATAAATTGGTGAGGGTCACTATTTGTCACTAATAATCCTTATTAACGTCGAACATTGAAATTGGTGAGGGTCACTATTTGTCACTAATAATCCTTATTAGTGTCGAACATTGAATTTCACCACACCACCTCTACTTTTGGGGACACAGCCGTTGGTGACATTCACATTTTGGTGACGTCCTCACTTTTCACCATCACTGATGAGATTATGGTGACATGTCTCAACCCTCACCAATGATTGGTCATTGATTGTCACCATATATGCATCAAATGGTGAGGGGCAACGTAGGTTTGTCACCAACACTTCATAGATATTGGTGACGGTCACAACCTGAAATAATCATAATTATTGGTGGCGGGCCTTGAATGTCACCACATACCCTCACTTAAGGTGACGGTGCCTTTGGCGATGCTCAGGTTTCAGTTACGGGACCCCTATTGACCATCACCAAATGCACTTATGGTGACATTTTTGGATCCTCACCAATGACCTTTTTTCTTGTAGTGAGAGCATGATTCCTCTACATTAGAACCAATCTATGACAAAGGTTTCACACTTTTGAAGGAGATGCATGATACTACCCATATGGATCCTTCCCATGATGAAACTTCTGCACTTTTTGATCATTTGGGTGAGTTAGTTAATTCTCCTACATCCTACAATTCCATGTTTTGCAGCATTAGTCTCAATGAAGAATGGGTGAAAGGGTTGTTTTTTATGGTGCCACATGAGGAGTATGGAACTCCTAGATTTACTCTTTATGATGATATGGTTGGAGCACATTCTTATTCACATTTGCAGCAGCATCCTTTGCTACTTTATGATGATGCACATCTACATGGATGCACCTATGATATGCATTTGAGTCACTTGAAGACTCATGGTTTTTCTTGCTCAACACTTGATTCATTTGATGTTGGAGGAACTTCATCCAACACTTGGGTGAATAGATTTATGATTGGAAAACATTTTTTTTGGTATCCAAATACTTTGTTATATATTTATGATTCTCACATTCAGGGATGTATGGGTGAGACTTCCTTGAGTCATTTGAAGTCTCCTTGTTTTTTTTGCTCATTATCCGGTTTATATTTTAGTGGAGATTCTTCATTCACTTATTGGATGAAAGAATACATGGCTGAATATTTTGATGCATATCACATCCTTTTGAAGCAGCATTATAGGGCATGGGATCCTCATCTATGTCATTAGAGCAGATTTGATTGGTCACTTGAAGCTTGTATGCACTCGGAAAATGGTAGTCTACTTGCTTGGAGGTATAAGCACTTTCATGATTCTTTGATGAAGCACCTCCTTGATGTACATTTTCATTATGTTGTTATGTACTTTGATGATATATATTTTGTATTCATGATGTTTGGAAGAGTGCATACAAGAAAATGGGATCCAGGAATCCTCTTATCTGATGGTATGGGTTGGAGAGCACTCCTAATTGTTGGGGTGCAGTACAAGCAATGGGACCCTGGAATAATTTTTGTCTCATTGGTTTCAAATTTTTTGGGGAAACAAGCAGTATGGGAGATGTATTTCCCACTTAATAAAGTGATTTTTATCAGAGTAGTGCAGTAACAAGCATGGTGGTTCCGCTCTAAAATATTCATGGAATCTCAAAGACTCAAGGTTGGGCAATTCAATGGAAACTTCAAAGAATAATACAGAAAGCAGGTTCTTCAACACCCATGTTTGAAATTGCTTGAGGACAAGAAATATTGGGAAGGGAGGATTTGTCATGTCCCAAATTGGCATTGGGTCACAATGGCCTAAGCACATTGGACATATTCATTAGAGTTTGTCAAACTGATACTAAGGGTCAAATAATTGCCAAGGAAGAAAATTACTAGTTTCCTAGGTTTGGGGTGGAAGCTTTGGGATTTGGAATAAGGGGAATAATAAATGATGTTTGAACATTAGAATGGCATAAATATTTAATAAAGGAGATAAATAAATATATACAAGTGAAAATAAAAGTGGCATTTGATCATGAATACACATGGAGGAAGGGGGACCCACATATGGCTAGATTTCCCCACTACACTTGGCATCATTCTCTCACCAATTGGAATTCAAGGTGAATGGTAACATACCCGGGGAGTTCAAAAGGTATTATTCATTGCATGACTCATCCAAAGTGAAAATGTAGAGGAAGAGTAACTCCCATGGAAAAGGAAGAGGCAATTTGGAGCTAGTGAGACATTTGGGCTAGATTCCCTAGCTCTATGACAACAATGATGAAGATGCTATGACACCTATGACACAAATCAGACCTGAAGACTGACATATGACATATATGACATTTCAGGGCTAAAAATAGCCTCCAAGAGGGCGCTCAAGGGAGTTAGGGCAGCTAATATGCTTCCACACGTGATTTGGTGGAAGTGGGAGACTAGGAATTGTTGTACAAGTGGCGTTCTTTGGAATCTCTTCCCAACTTGAGTTGGCATGAGTCTCTTGGAAGGAATTCGAACCATGGAGGACATTAGAAGTTTATAAATGTCAATAAAAAAGAATGAAACCAGATTTTTATCATTTGAGAAATTTGCAATTGCATTTGTGAAGAGGGAGAGCCAGTGGATGACTAGTTTCTTGCCTTAGCCAATTTCGAGGGTGAAAGATTCCCATCCAAGCTGGTAATTGGAAAGGACATTCAGGACTTTCATTTGGATATTTAATGGAGTTTTTATTTGAATGTTTAATCTACAGGGCAACTCATGGTTTCTTCTAGTGCAGCACACTCTCTCAACCATTTCCAGTTTTGATGGCATATTCTTGACCCTTGAGGGAGGGCATTTTTGGTGAGCTCTTGTACTCTTTGGGAGAGATTCTCATGATCTATTTATATTTTAATATGATTAATATAATATTTTATTCATATCCATAAAATTTAAGGTCAAATACCAAGTGGTTATATGTAAAATGGATTATTAATGAGAAAACAGTGACCATTCCCCCACTAGATTGATGTATGCCAATGTATTGATGATGATTTCGAATGGAAGAATATTTATCTGATATATTTATTATGTATGGACTGACATTGATTATTATTACAAGTTTCATGTTCATCACTTAAGCATTTGGATCCATCTTTCTCAGTTTTATTTAATTTGAAAAAGATTTCATGCTATTTCCCCCAAGGTCGAACTAGTGATTTTTGCTGCTGTTTGGGAGAAGGTTAGAACAGAATTAATAATTGATTAATGTTTCACATGAGACCTAAATAATGTACCTCATGCATCCCCTACCTCTGTTCATAATTTCGAGTGATTTTGGAGGCATTTGGAGAGTCATTTTCAGTACTTACCCTGAGGGGATTTGAACCCCAAATTGCTAGTTAAATTCCATACTTTGTACAGAATATTAAACAAATTTGAAGAAGTATTTTGATGGTAATAAATCATCCATGAACATCATAATCAAGTACAAATATCATTCATACACCTTCACTGAATATTTAGAGGCATTTGGAGCCAATTGGAGACCTAGAGACCAATACTAGTCAAAGGGAAATTACTAGTAAAGTTCCCTACATTGGATAGAATTGAAAGATGATTTGTAGAAGTATTTTAAAGGTACAAAAGAATCCATGAAACACATATTTATGTTCTAACATCATCCATATACCTTCTCAGAATATTTGGGAGCATTTGGGCAAATTTGAAACCTAGGCATCAAAACTAGTCAAAGGTCGAATTTGGGGAAAAAGTGAAAAATTGGTCCTTTTAATAAAAATTCTTAAAAATGGGACATTACAGTGGTA
Source organism: Larix kaempferi (assembly GCA_027924585.1). Lineage (NCBI taxonomy): Eukaryota > Viridiplantae > Streptophyta > Pinopsida > Pinales > Pinaceae > Larix > Larix kaempferi. Next base: position 1,069,386 of record BSBM01001069.1, on the reverse strand, counting down.
TCAGAGCATGATATTGGCACGTGATGTGGTTTGATATCCATGAGGACAAGAAGTCAGGGACCACCATTAGATATTGAAACCAAAATTGTTTTTGTTGAAGAGGAAAAAGTGAGGAAAATAAGCCAATGGGTGAGCATATTTTCTGTCACGTCCCCTCCCATCATTCCAAACCATGGAGGGAACATGACTATAACACAGGGGTGTCTGATTCTTCCACAAAGTCGTAAGACTAAAATTCTTAATTAAAATAAAATGAACAATTAAATTATACAGCGGAATTAAACATATTAGCACACAAATAGAATGGAATGCATGAGCATATTTAACCCAGGCAGATGATGAATCGATCACACGTAGAATCAATCCCATTCTCATGCCATGCACAAATTTCATATCAATGTCATTAAGATAATTATTTCAGTTCATTAACATGAACAATTAACATTCAGAATAGAATACATAATGATCACAATTTAAAGCACAGAGACTACTTATCTTTAAGAAGAAGTTGTCCCAACAACTGGCTATGTGAGAGCAATGTTCCACCCAACCATAAATCTCTATCCAACCTGTATTCTTTCAGCTGAGAGATCACCCTCGAGATGGGTTTTGTATCCACTAAGGAGGAATTAGATGGGATCACTCATAGCCATGGATTCACTCAACATCTATGCTAAGCCAACACACATTTGGGTTTATCAAGCATACAAGAAGATAGAGGAGGGCAATGCTAAGCCTGTGAGCTCATCCACAGAGATACAGGCATCTCAATTAAACTCAACAGTTATGGCACCCACAATACCTACCACACCCAACACAAGGAAGGTCGCCTTCTCTCTTGCACAGTCCCTCAGGCGTCCCTTCCCTCCAGTGCTCTTCAGGGTGGGCATAGAAAGGTCCAGCTGCTAATTCCTTGAGATTCTAGCCTTCACTAGGTTTATCAAGCAAACCCAACCTCTGCTCAGTCATTCACACTTGGATTTCTCACAAGTCTGTCATCAAATAACTCAATCCCGTCACTGGTTTTCTAGGCTATAAAAACTGGGTTTTCCAATGGATTTTGGGGTATTTAATACTCTCAATTTCACCCCAAGTTTCATATCTATGGATCCCCCATTGGATTTCACTGTCAAATACCAAATCTGGGCATTTATGGATTTTCAAAATGTGGGTTTTTGCAAAGTTGCGATTTCTGGTTTTTCTCATTGCTGGGAATTCGTAATGGATGAAAATTGATGCTGGGATGTTCAACAATGGAATGGGAATGAGGAATAATCCCTTCCCATGAGGTAGAGTGACTTGTGGGTCAAGGAAATAGAGTCCATACGAATTTCTGGGCTGCCCATGCTCCATTGAAGCCATGGACTGAATGCTTCAACAACTTCCTTACAACAAAATTAAATTTCAGCAAGGAAAGTCAAATGGGTTCACAAGATGACATTTGGCAGCATATGGTTCATCCCCACAACCCCCTTACCACTCCCTAGTGGATACACATGGCCCCTTCTCTTTCGTTGCTTCCATAGCCAGTTTTGGTATTTTATTGCAATATCAAATATTTACATCATTTACAATATTCCATGGCTTAATAGCACATGGGTATCAAAATATCAAATACTTGTCCATTTAAATAAAATCCGAGCATACACTAGCGGGGCTTTGGCTTTGAGCTCCACGCTATGAAAACATACATCACATTTATACAATATTTACATTAAAAACCAATATTTCATAAGGGTCAAAATTGGGGTATTACATTTTCTCAAGCACAGGACCCCATAATAGAGCAAATGAATTTCAGAGAACACCAAGGCCTACTGTACCAAAATTTCTTGAATCCAAATATGTGGAAGAAATTCATCTTGAATGGAAAAATTTGAGTAAAGGTTGCAGAAACACTATACCATTTTATCAATACCTCATTATCAAAAACAAGCTCAAGATGAAGGAAGGTAATAAGAATCCATTTCAAAATAGAGATTCCAAAGATATTGATCCTAAGGAAAACAAGGGGGAAAATGCATCGTCTTGCTTGAAGGAGCAAAAGGAAGAGACATCACAAGAGCATGAAGAAGATTCTATTGAAAATATGGAAGATCATTTCGAGACACCTTCTACCTTAGACATGAACCAAAGAGCATCTATTGATAGATGCTTGAACTATGAAGAAGTACTTACTGATGGGTGTTCACACCTCTATGTTAGTGACATAGAGATCACTTTTGAAAGTGTTGCTGCGAGAGAAACTTCCATTAAACATGAAAATGAAGACCTTGTAGCAGTTGAAGAAGAAACAAGATCAACTTCCCCATCATCACTTGAGCTTCATGAAGTTGGTCCAAGCAAGAAAGAAGAAGATGAGGAGGTTCATTTGCAAGAGCCTCATTTTCTTGAAGGGTCCTTAAAGATGAATGAAAAGAAGATACAAGAGTCCCTCAGCATTCTCCATGACACTCAAGCATTGGTGTCAAATTCTTATTGGAGAGCTACTTCATTGGAGGAAACATCCTTCCTTAAAGACATGGAGAAGATTCAAAGAGCAATGTGCCACATCAAAGGTAATTTCATGTCTCTTCTTTTTGATAGAAACCATATGCTTGAGCTTAATGAATTATTATATTATGCATACTTGAAGAATAATGAGGATAATCATAAGCTCACAATTCAAAATGAGTAACTTCTTGAAAAGTTGCAAGATACTTGTTTTTCCTCCTATGTTTCAGATTGTCAAACAGTAGATTGTTTGGAGGATTCTCATGATATGGTGGATCATGAGAAATGTGGAAAATTGAATGTGCTTGATGTGTTTGAAGATGAAATTGAAGAGATCCAAACACTTGATGTGTTGGAAGAGGAACTTGAATTGTCTCTTGATGAAGGTTATGCAATTTTTAAAGAAGAGTATGATTCCTCTACATTGGAACCAATCTATGGAAAATGTTTCACACTTTTGAAGGAGTTGCATGATACTACCCATATGGATCCTTTCCATGATGAAACTTCTATACTTTTTGATCATTTGGGTGAGTTAGTTAATTCTCCTACATCCTACAATTCCATGTTTTGTAGCATTAGTCTCAATGAAGAATGGGTGAAAGGGTTCTTTTTGATGGTGCCACATGAGGAGTATGGAACTCCTAGATTTACGTTTTATGATGATATGGTTGGAGCACATTCTTATTCACATTTGCAGCAGCATCTTTTGTTACTCTATGATGATGCACATCTACATGGATGCACCTATGATATGCATTTGAGTCACTTGAAGACTCATGGTTTTTCTTGATCAACACTTGATTCATTTGATGTTTGAGGAACTTCATCCAACACTTGGGTGAATAGATTTATGATTGGAGAACATTTTTGTTGGTAGGAAAATGCTTTGTTATATCTTTATGATTCTCACATTTAGGTATGTATGGGTGAGACTTCTTTGAGACATTTGAAGTCTCCTTGTTTTTTTTGCTCATTATTTGGTTCAGATTTTAGTGGAGATTCTTCATTCACTTCTTAGATGAAAGAATACATGGCTGAATATTTTGATGCATATCACATCCTTTTGGAGCAGATTTGATTAGTCACTTGAAGCTTGTATGCACTTAGAAAATGGTAGTCTACTTGCTTGGAGGTATAAGCACTTTCATGATTCTTTGATGAAGCACCTCCTTGATGTACATTTTCATTATGTTGTTATGTACTTTGATGATATATATTTTGTACTCATGATGTTTGGAAGAATGCATACAAGAAAATGGGATCCAGGAAATCTCTTATCTGATGGAATGGGTTGGAGAGCACTCCTAATCGTTGGGGTGCAGTACAAGCAATGGGACCCTGGAATAATTTTTGTCTCATTGGTTTCAAATTTTTTGGGGAAACAAGCAGTATAGGAGATGTGTTTCAATCTTAATAAAGTGTTTTTTATCAGAGTAGTGCAACAACAAGCATGGTGGTTCCTCTCTAAAATCTTCATGGAATCTCAAAGATTCAAGGTTGGACAATTCAATGGCAACTTCAAAGAATTATATAGAAAGCAGGTTTTTCAACACCCATGTTTGAAATTGCTTGAGGAAAAGAAATACTGGGAAGGGAAGATATGTCATGTCCCAAATTGGAATTGGGTCACAATAGCCTAAGAACATTGGACATATTCATTAGATTTTGTCAAATTGATGCTAAGGGTCAAATAATTGCCAAGGAGGAAAATTACTAGTTTCCTAGGTTTGGGGTGGAAGCTTTGGGATTTGGAATAAGGGGAACAATAAATGATGTTTAAACATTAGAATGGAATAAATCTTTAATCAAGGAGATAAATAAATATATACAAGTGAAAATAAAAGTGGCATTTGATCATGAAGACACATGGAGGAAGGGGGACCCACATATGGCTAGATTTCCCCACTACACTTGGCATCATTCTCTCACCAATTGGAATTCAAGGTGAATGGTAACATACTTGGGTGAGTTCAAAAGGTATTATTCATTGCATGACTCATCCAAGTTCAAAATGTAGAGGAAGAGTAACTCCCATGGAAGAGGAAGAGGCAATTTGGAGCTAGTGAGACACTTGGGCTATATTCCCTAGCTCTATGACAACAATGATGAAGATGCTATGACACCTATGACACAAATCATACCTAAAGGATGACATATGACATATATGACATGTCAGGGATAAAACTAGCCTCCAAGAGGGTGCTCAAGGGAGTTAGGGCAGCTAAAATGATTCCACATGTGATTTGGTGGAAGTGGGAGACTAGGAATTGTTGTACAAGTGGCGTTCTTTGGAATCTATTGCCAACTTGAGTTGGCATGAGTCTCTTGTAAGGAATTAGACCCATCAAGGACATTATAAGTTTATAAATTTCAATAACAAAGAATGAAACCAGATTTTGATCATTTGAGAAATTTGCAATTGCATTTGTGAAGAGGGAGAGCTAGTGGATGACTAGTTTCTTGCCTTAGCCAATTTCGAGGGTGAAAGATTTCCATCCAAGTTGGTAATTGGAAAGTCCATTTAGACCTTTCATTTGGAGTGTTTATTTGAATTTTTAATATACAGGGAAGCTCATGGATTCTTCTAGTGCATCACACTCTCTCAACCATTTCCATTTTTGATGGCATATTCTTGACCCTTGAGGGAGGGCATTTTTGGTGAGCTCTTGTACTCTTTGGGAGAGATTCTCATGATCTATTTCTACTTTAATATGATTTATATACTTTATTATTCATCTCCAAAAATTTTCAGGTCGAAATATCAAGTGGTTATATGTAAAATGGATTATTAATGAGAAAACAGTGACCATTTCCCCACGAGATTGACGTATGCCAATGTATTGATGATGATTTCAAATGGAAGAATATTTCTATGATATATTTATGATGTATGTACTTCCATTTATGAGTATTACAATTTTCATGTTCATAACTTAAGCATTTGGAGCCATCTTGCTCAGTTTTATTTTATTTGAAGAAGATTTCATGCTATTTCCCCCAAGGTCGAACTAGTGATTTTTGTTGATGTTTGGGAGAAGGTTAGAATAGTTTGAATAATTTATTAATGGTGAAAATGAGACCTAAATAATGTTCATCATAAATAACCTACCTCTTTTCACAATTTTGAGTGATTTTGGAGGCATTTGGAGAGTCATTTTGAGTACTTACCCTGGGGGGATTTGAACCCCAAATTGCTAGTTAAATTCCATAATTTTTCCAGAATATTAAAAAAGTTTGAAGAATTATTTTGATGGTCATAAATCATCCATGATCATCATAATCAAGTAAAAATATCATTCATACACCTTCACCGAATATTTAGAGGCATTTGGAGCCAATTGGAGACCTAGAGACCAATACTAGTCAAAGGGAAATTACTAGTAAATTCCCTACATTGGACAGAATTGAAAGAGGATTTTCAGAAGTATTTTAAAGGTCCAAAAGCATCCATTAAACACATATTTATGTTCTAACATCATCCATATATCTTCTCAGAAGATTTGGGAGCATTTGGGGCAAATTGGAGACCTAGGCATCAAAACTAGTCAAAGGTCGAATTTGGGGAAAAATGAAAAATTGGTCCTTTTAATAAAAATTCTTAAAAAGGGACATTAAAAAATGAAACCCTCTTGCAGATGCAGACATGAATAAATCCAACCACACCACTCCAACGATCGGTCCCTGAACTCCGCAATAAAAAAATCCGCATTGTGGATTCGAAACGATCCTTGTGGATGCAGAAGGGTCGGGACCACAGACCCCTGTACCAGCCACTTCACTTGCCAACTTCTAAGGGTGGTAACTCCCTCATCCTTGGTCCAAATTGGGTAAGTTCGGTACCATTGGAAATATCATGGAGATATCATTCCACTGGTATGATCCCCTGCTCAATATGAGCACTCTAGCCATGTCCTTTTTCGAACTGAACCTTTGGACATAAGCTCCCATATGTGCCTTTACCCTTATGCAATAAGCTATGATCCACTTCTGCCACGTCTTATCTCCTTCATCTGATCCACATGGTGTCCATTCCTTTCCCAAATCCTAGCTAGAGTGGTCCTGCACATTTACCATACTTAGCCCTAATTCATCCAAGGACAATTCAAATGCATTACCAAAGGGAATTACAAATGTGCATAAGCCTACTATAGGAACACCAGGGATGAAACATGATCCACACCCTTAGAATGGAATGCATGCACATATTTCTCCTAGGAAGAGTGAGGGAATCATGCATGGGATTAGTCCTATCCCTCAAGCATGGTTACATATAGGTATCACATAAGGATATGCATGTAAAGGTGCAAGAACAATAAGATTGACACACACATAGAAATAGAAGTTAGTCCCATTAACACACACTTCTACCAACCATAATAGTCTTTACCAGCTAAATCAATGCAAAAGTAAGGTAACTTCATACACAATAGACTTAACACAATACATAAGCATACAATCTTATTCATCAATGGACCATTCCCATAAGTAAATAGATGCATGCATGACTAAACACATACTATGAAACCAAAGCTATTCAATGCCATATAACCTCCAGGGTTAGAAACATATTAACTCAAGCAAATGATGAAGCATTTATACATGACATTCAGCCTCATACTTAGGCTCGTACCTAGTTCCCTAATGATCAATTTCATGCAACCATTCAGTCAATAAATTGAATATAAGAAGCATAACATAACACATGAAATAACATCATTTAACACCACAAGGAACACTTATCTTTTGCATTGAACCTCCAAGCAAACTGGCTATGGGATGCAACGTTCCAACCCAACCATAGATCTCTGCCTAGACTATATTATTTCAGCAATCAGAGAGCACCCCCGAGATGGGGCTATGTATCCACTAAGGAGTATCACTCAGGCTCACTCACAGCATTGATTCGCAGTCCACCAAGGCATTCAGTACACAGATTACTTTGTAAGGAAAATGGGGAGGGAAAGTAAGGGTTTTCTAGCTCAATAATCTCCTCCACAGAGCTATGGGCATATCTCGATGATATCAGACAGTTCAAGCACCCACATCACCCCACTCTCAGCCTAGGTAAGGTTCCCTTCATTGTTGCACAACCCCTAGGGTGCTCCTTCGTCTAGAACTAATATGGGTAAGTGTGCTTGGACTTGACTGCTAAATCAAGGTACATAAGCCCTGTTTGACTCTTTTATGTAGCCCAAACCCTCTTGGATCCTTCCCACTACAACTCCAAATTCGTGTGTTCCCCAATGCTACGACTGGGTGGCTCTGTTCCGCCACAGGATTTTGTCACTCCAATCTAGTTCTCCTCAGGGTTTCCTAAGATTCTCATGCTCTGATATTCACCCACAGAGTCATATCCAAGGATAATCCCCGTCGTTTTTCTTCCCGCACAGATTTTCTAAGTGTATTCGGCTCTATAAATAATGACCCTCCACATAATTGTGATTTTCTCCCCTTACTTCACAACTTGACTCTCCCATCATGCATAAGTGTTCAACTACCGCTTGTGTTTTGGTTAATCATGGGATAGAAATCCCCTTGTCCCCCCAATTCCCAGGCATTGAGTGGCTTAAGGGACAAGTAAGACAGGCCATACCCTTCCCTACGGATTCGTAGGCATGCTCCATACTCAACCGCCCCTCAACAGGGATTCTCAACCACCCTCTTACAAAGAAATAAATTCCAGCATGGAGGTCAAAGGGTTCACAAATGGACATGTGGAAGCCTAGGTTCCATCCCACAACCCCCTCACCTCTCCCTAGTGGATACACATAGCCCCCTCATTTAGTTGCAACCACAGCCAACCCTTGGTATTTGATTTACATGGTATCATTTACATTCTTTACATTTTCCATGGATTTTTAGCACATGGTTACCAAAATATCAAATACTTTCCTGTTAACTAAAACCTGGACCTCCTCTAGTGGGGCCTTGGCCTTGAGCTCCACATTAGGGAAAGCACACACATTACATGCATACAATATTTACATTACAAGCCATTATAGCCTAAGGGTCAAAGTAGGGGTATTACAACTCCCTCCCCCTTAGAACAACACCGTCCTCGGTGTTCCAATACTTAGGGTTACATTTACAGTTTATACATGTCAAAAACTTTCAAAATTTTGCAGGCCTGTCCCTGCAATGCATTCTTTAATTGGAACTTTCAAGGTCAAGTCTTTTGGCTTCCAAAATCTGCTCCAGCTGGATTTGACCTTCCAGTTGATCTTCCAGTCTGGAAACTTCATGGCTGCTATTTCTCCTATTGTTCCTTGTTGGATAGTTGTGGAGGAGATGATTTCCTCCACATTTCCAACATTTCAGTGGCTGCTTTATCTTTTCCTACTCCATTCCCTTTGAGTTTTCCCATCTTGAACATTTCTTAGTGGGATGATCGGATGAATGTATCTTCATTGATCCACTTTACTTCCCACTGGTGATGTTTTCCAGAATGTTTTCTACTTGCATTTGTAGACAAACAGAGTCCTGCAAAGCCTTGTGGTTCACCTGATCTGCTGCCTCTGTAGCTTGAGCATCTCTCCAAGATTTTATTTGGTATTTGCAATTGTTTGTAGAAGGTTTCTATCCAACTCCAACAATATTTGGTTTGTTTCCATGGCCAATGTACACAACAGCCCACTCTTTGCTTGTTAGTACCACTGTTTGTTTTGTAGCAATTGCAACCAATTAACTTCAATTTCTCACTTGTGAAATACACCATTGCAATTCTGTTAGGCCAAGCATAACATAACATTAAAATTAGTCAATTAATTTCCCAATTGAAATGAAAATCCCATGCTTTATCCATGAGACTTTCACACTTTTCATGCTTTCCCAACATGCAGATGAACTCATTCATGTTCATTCTTTCACAGGAAAGTCATTATTTTAGTGTTCACAATTATTTCAAGCAATTAATACAATCATTTTCAGCTATAACATGCATTCAACAATTCTCTGTTTTCTAATTGCATTAATAAAAGGGAAAGAGAAGAGTAAGATTTTTTCCCCTCTTAGTCTTGTTCCCAATCTAGGGCCACACCACCATTGTGGTTTCAAGCTCCCTAGCCTCTTTCACTTCAATTTGAAGGCTTGAATTTCCCTTTTGGCTATGAAACTTAGTGTCTATGGTTTGTCCAAGACTCTTGGCTACTAAGACCCACATAAGTCCACCTCTCAACCATGGAACCCTTCCACATGGTTTGTTTACAAGACTCTTGGCTGCTAGGACCCACACAAGTCCACTAGAACCATCCTTCATTGCTACTTATGCTGAGCTTTTTAGGACAGTCACATGTACACATTCATCCTTAGGATGCCTTCATAGTTCTTACTTCCTGTAATGACTAATTTTTTCAACAAGAAACAAAAGTGTATCAGTTTAGTTGTCATAAGACTTGTTTATGAAATTTCATTATCCAAAATAAATAAATGAATGAAATTGAATACTTATCTGTATTGGGAATTTCCTCTCTACTCCATAGGGTCCTTCTTTGCTTTACTATCTTTGGATCACCTATGGAATGGATGTTGTCTAGCACACAGGCTACTCCACGCCATCCAAATAGTCAATTCCAAACCAGTAATCTGATTAGGTTTATTAGGCATTGGTGGTTCCAAACTAGTCCCATACCTTGTTTTCCCTCTCCATTTCCAAGCCAGCACATCCACTGGGTCATCATACAATGGAAGGAAACTGCACCACGACCATTTCTAGGTCAAGGCTCTACTTCAGAGCCATTGGAATATAACAACCTTTCACACACACAACAACCTTTGATACACACAACAACTCTTCATACTCACCACAACTTCTTCATGCACATCACATCCCTTCACACACACCACAACCCTTCACAACAACCCCTCACAACAACCTCTTCACTTTGCTTGTTTAGTGTGCAACACCAATTGCATCTGTTCAAGCTCATAACACAAGATGGATAAGCAAGCTAATCAGTATTGCTGCTCCAAAACTGTAACATATTTCATAACATTCCCTATCAAATATTGAAAACTAGGAATGCATCCATTCCCTTAGGGTGTATTCAATATTGATAACCCTATCATAACCCGGAAACAAAAAGGTGTGCACCCCTCTCCAATGTGAACTATGCAGGTCCCAATCATACTTTAAGCAGTCTGAAATAATATAAACAAAATAGAACATGCTCTGCATATTAACTCTAGTATCTAGTCATATATGTATTTCAGCTAGGGTTACAAAACACTTATCCATTTGCAGATGTATTCTCTCTTCGTTCCTGAGGAATGGGGATCCCTTCTCTGATTCAACAGTCCCTCGTTTTGCCACCCCAAACCTTCTCACATTCCATATCCCACATATTCCCTCTTGACGTCATTTTACCATCTCACTAACATGGTTTACCCACGTGTAGTGTAGATGGGACATTTTCATGCTGTTTAGCTCTTGTAAGTGGAACCACTCTGTCCATTAGGGTTTCATGCTTGCTTCCCTAGCACAACCATCCACCTAAAACATGTCCCTTTGACATAATCCTAGATTAGAAAAAAAAATCAGTAGCACTTAACAATCAATATTCAAATCTGGTTTCCATAATCCTTTAATGGCATTAATAATTAAATTCAAACTTGAATTTACATTTATGTCTACTACAGAAATCAATTTGCAGCCATGAGGTCCTTCTCATAATTCTCGGCCTTTGCACATGGTGGATTTCATCCTCTAAGATGGACTTAACCACATTGCCATGCCCAAGACATTTCTTCCTGAAGTCTGAAAATTCAGATTAGTCCAAACACTTGTGAGTTTTCATGTACATAATATTTCATTATTGCAACAATCATTGAAGTGTTCTCAAAATCATAACACTCAACAATGTAAGCACTTTCAGCTGCTAACATCTTATTTCAATGAAATGTATAGGTGTATTTTATATGCATCTTTATCATAATAAAAATTAAAGGACACCATCACATTATTTATGTAATTTAATAAACCTCCAATACACATTACTTCCCAACTATGTCTTTTATGCAACTCTGTCCTTCCATAGAGCATTCTGACAGCCTTCTCATCATGACTACCTCACTTAGCATGCACTACCATACAAGACCATGAGCCCTTACTTGGTTGGTTATTAAACTCATAACCAACCTATGCAAATGGCATGATGTAATTTCATATGAGTGCATTCTAGCATTTAATAGTCACATGGTAGAAGGTCACGTTCCCTTACTACTCCATACCTCACCATTCCATGGTGGTATGGCATTCACTTCAAGTGCATTCAACCATACATGCATACCATTATAGGGTTACAAAATAAGGTTTAAGATATTCTTACCCAATCCCCTTTCAACACTTGTACAATTATAATGAAGAAGCATTACCTACATGGTTCTCATTAACCTCTTGGATGTTACCTGATCAGTTGGCTTCTTACCAAGGACTACATAATCCTTCCACCAATCCCCACGATCACAGGTCTGCTGCACCAAACTTTCTTCATAAGGTCACAAGTCGCATGCAACAATATCATCAACATATTCAACCATACTTCAACCACAACAATTGTCATTAGTGGCTCATTGCATATGTAACTTCACTAACTTTACCAACATGCAACATCACATTTATGCACTATGAATTATCTAACAATATTCCTACTAGTGCATCACTTCATACATCTAGTCTATTGTATTTTCAGCATTCCTATGCCATAAGTTTCTGTATACAAGTTCATAAATATAAACACAAGAGTAAGACAAGGGTTAAGGGATTCTCCCTTTCCAATTCTCAATCATAGCATGGTCCAATTCATGGCATCTCTATGCCTGTAACTCATGCTTTGTCCCCAAAGCAGCCCCAGTGTTGTAACTGAAACTCTGATACCACTTTGTCATGTCCCCAATCACTTCAGTTCCCTTTAGAGGCAACGGGAGAGCACCCTTGAGTCACCTGCTTTTTTTTTCTTCTTCTTCTTAGCAAGCAATTCAAAGGCTCAACAACTCTGAACCCGCAATTATCATCTATCCACAATCCGCATTTCCGTAATGACCTCCGATCCGCAACCTGCAATCGAAAATTGGAAGTCGGATTGCCAAAATAATCATTCTGCAAAAATCAGCCGCCTGACTTCCACAATCCACAATGCGGAAGTTGGAAGTCAAATTGCTGCCCCGAAAAATTTCCCTTCCGACATCCCGCAATCCGCAATGCGCATGCAGGATTCGAAAATGTAGAGCCCCATATGCAGATTCGACGAATTCTCCTTTCTAATTTCCATAATCCGCAGTTTGCCTTGCAGGACGTGGAAATATGAACGCCCATCTCTCCAATCTGGGAAAACCACCCTCTGCAATCTGCAATCCGCAACCTCCTTGCAGATGCGGGAATGTGGAAACCAAATGCGCCAACCCCATGGAATCTGACCTCCCACAACTCGCAATCTGCAACCCGCTTGCGGATGCGGAAATGCGGAAATCCATATTTCGAATCCTGGGGAAAATTACCTCCCACAATCCGCAATCCGCAACCCACTTGCGGTTGCAGAAATGCGAAAATCCAACCACGCCGCTCCAATGATCAGTCCTTGACCTCCGCAATCTGTAATCCGCATTGCAGATGCAGAACAGTCCTTGCAGATGCGAAAGGTTCGGGACCACAGACCCTTGTACTAGCCACTTCACCTGCCAACTTCTAAGGGTGATGACTCCCTTGTGCTTGGTCCAAATTGGGCAAGGTTGGTACTGTTGGAAATCTCTTGGAGAGCTCTATCCACTGGTATGATCTTCTACTCAAACTGAGCACTCTAAGCATGTCCTTTTTCCAACTGAACCTCTAGCCATAAGCTCCCCTATGTGCATTTACCCTTCTGCAATAAGCTCTTCTCCACTTCTTCCATGTATTCTCTCCTTCATCTGATCCACAGGGTGTCCATTCCTTTCCAAAATCCTGGCTAGAGTGGTCTTGCACATTTACCATACTTAGCCCTAATTCATCCAAGGACAATTTAAATGCACTACCAAAGGTAATTACAAATGTGCATAAGCCTACTATAGAAACACCAGGGATGAAACATGATCCACACCCTTAGAATGGAATGCATGCACACATTTCTCCTAGGAAGAGTGAGGAAAGCATGTAGGGGCTTAGTCCTATCCCTTAAGCATGATTACATATAGGTATCACATAAGGATAAGCATGTAAAGGTGCAAGAACAATGTGATTGACACACACACAGAAATAGAAGCTAGCCCCATTAACACACACTTCTGCCAACCATAATAGTCTTTACTAGTTAAATCAATGCAGAAGTAAGGTAACTTCATACACAACAGACTTAACACAATACATAGGCATACAATCCTATTCATCAATGGACCACTCCCATAAGTAAATAGATGCATGCATGACTAAACACATACTATGAAACCAAAGCTATTCAATGCCTCTATAACCTGCAGGGTTAGCAACATATTAACTCAAGCAAATGATGAAGCATTTAGACATGAATTCAGCCTCATACTAAGGCTCATACCTAGCTCCCTAATGATCAATTTCATGCAACCCTTTATTCGATAACTTGAATATAAGAAGCATAACATAACACATGAAATAACATCATTTAACACCACAAGGAACACTTATCTTTTGCATTGAACCTCCAAGCAAACTGGCTATGGGATGCAACGTTCCAACCCAACCATAGATCTCTTCCTAGCCTATATTATTTCAGCCATCAGAGATAACCCCTGAGTTGGGGCTATGTATCCACTAAGGAGTATCACTCATGGTCACTAAGAACATTGATTCGCAGTCCATCAAGGCATTCAGTACACAGATTAATTTGAAAGGAAAATGGGGAGGGAAAGTAAGGGTTTTCTAGCTCAATAAGCTCCTCCACAGAGCTATGGGCATATCCCGATGATCTTAGATAGTTCAAGCAACCCCATCACCCCACTCTCAGCCTAGGTAAGGTTCCCTTCATTGTTGCAAAACCATTAGGTTTCCCCTTCCTATAGCACTGATTTGGGTACGTGTGGCTAGCCTTGACTGCTAAATCAAGGTACATAAGCCCTGTTTGACTCTTGTATGCATCCCAAACCCTCTTGGCTCCTTCCCACTTCAATTCCACATTCGGGTCTTCCCCAATGCTACAGCTGAGTGGCTATGTTCTGCCACAGGGTTTCGGCACTCCAATCCAGTTCTCCGTAGGGTTTCCTAATCTTCTCACGCTCTGCTATTCACCCACAGAGTCAGATCCAAGGATAATCCTCGTCATTTTGATTCCCGCACAGAGTTTTTGAAGTGTATTCAACTTTGTAAATCGCAACCCTCCACAGAATCATGATTTTATCCCCTTGCTTCACGACTAGGCTCTCCTGCCATGCGTAAGGGTTCAACTATCGCTTGTGTTTGGTCAATCATGGGTTAGCAATCCCCTGGTCATGCCAATTCCTAGGCACGGAGTGGCTTAAGGAGAAAGTAAGACAGACCATACCCTGCCCTATGGATTCGCATGCATGATCCATACTCAATCGCCCCTCAACATGGCTTCTCAACTACCCTCTTACACAGAAATAAATGTCAGCATGGAGGTCAAAGGGTTAAAAAATGGACATGTGGTAGTCTAGGTTCCATCCCACAACCCCCTCAACTCTCCTTAGTGGATACACATAGCCCCCTCATTTAGTTGTAGCCATAGCCAACCCTTGGTATTTGATTTACATGGTATCATTTACATCCTTTAAATTTTACATGGCTTCCTAGCACATGGTTACCAAAATATCAAATAATTTCATGTTAACTAAAACCTGGACCTCCTCTAGTGGGGCCTTGGCCTTAAGCTCCACATTAGGGAAAACACACACATTACATGCATACAATATTTACATTACAAGACAATACAACCTAAGGGTCAAAATAGGGGTATTACACCTCTAGTGTTCTTTACCTGGATTGTTCATATACCTGCTCACAACTCCCACTACATGTGCAATATCTGGTCTTGTGCACACCATGGCATACATCAAGCTTCCAACTGTTGATTAATAGGGAACCCTGGACATGTAATATATCTCTTCTTGTGTCTTGGGACACATCTCCTTACTTAGTTTTAAATGGTTGGCCAAAGGTATACTAATTGGTTTTTCATTCTGCATTCTAAACCTCTCCAACACCTTTTGTATGTACTCACTCTGATACAATGTCAATTTGCGATTTTTCCCGTCTCTTGTTATTCTCATACCAAGGATTTGCTTTGCAGCACCCAAATGATTCATCACAAATGAATTAGCTAAATTCCTTTTGAGCACATTTATATCCTGCGTGTTAGAACTTGCAACAAGCATGTTATACACATACAATAACAAGATAATATATCTTCCATTTTCTATCCTCTTGAAATAAACACAGTGGTCATAATGAAAGCTACTATAACTTTGTTCTATCATAAACCTGTCAAATTTCAAATACCACTGACTTGGAGTTTGCTTCAGGCCATGCAAGCTCTTCTTCAACCTGCATACCAAATTCTCCTTCCCTTTGACCTCATACCCCTATGGCTGCTACATCTAAATCTCTTCCTCCAAATCCCCATGGAGAAGGGTTGTTTTTATATATGACTATTTAAGATGCAAATCTTCTATCGCCACTAGACTTAAAATAGTTCTAATTGAAGTCATTTTAACAACAGGAGAAAATATTTCATCAAAATCTATACCTTTCTTCTGTGAAAACCCCTTTACAACAAGTCTGCCCTTGTACTGCTTATTTCCTCCATCTTCTTCCTTCAACCTATAAACCCATTTATTCTGCAATGCTCTTTTACCTGCAGGAAACTAAACCAAATCCCAAGTTTGGTTTCTTACCAATGAGTCCATCTCCTCATTCATGCCTTGCTCCCACTTCTTTCTAGTTTCAACCTACATTGCTTCTTCATAACATTTTGGTTTACGAGAATCAATCATCAATAAATAATATAGTGAAGGAGAGAATCATTCAAGGGTCTACTTAAACTGGTAGATCTTCTAACACTTGCAGGAGTTTGAGGTCCTTGCTGCTGTTCTTGATTTTTCGGCACCTTTGGAACTTCATTTTCTTTGTTTTCATTAAGCATTGTGTACTCTCTGTTTTCCTTTTCCTATTTCTTTCCTTGCAATTGATATTTATACATGGCCTTTTAAGTGAATACCACATCTATACTCCTAATAATTTTTTTATTTTCATTATCCCATAAGCGATAACCAAAATCATCAACCCCGTATCCAATAAAGGTACATTTCTTGGATTTAGCCTCAAGCTTTGTTCTATTTTCTTTATTAATATGGACAAATGCTTCACAACCAAAATTTCTTAGAAAATAGTAGCTTACCATTTTATTTGTCCAATATGACCGCTCTGGAACACCACCATCCAAATCACTTGAAGGCCCTCTTTTTATTAAGTAAACAACAATATCTACAACATCTGCCCAAAACTCTAAGGGAAACCCGGCATGCAATCTCATAAACCTTGCACACTCCATGATTGTTTTGTTCATCCTTTCTGACACACCATTTTCTTGTGGTGTTCCTAGGACTATCTTCTGTCTACAAATCCCATGGTATGAGCGGTAACTATCAAACTCCTTTTCACAATATTCACCTCCATTATTAGATCTAAGACACTTCAACCTTTTTCCTGTCCCATTCTCAACCAAAGCTTTCCATTTCTTAAAAGTAGCAAACACATCAAATTTATGTCTAATGCAATAAACCCAATTTTTTCTAGTTGCATCATCAATAAAAGTAACATAATAATGAGAGCCACCAAGAGATTGTACCTAATCCGGTCCCCATACATCTGTATGCACAAGCTCTAACTTTTCACTCCTTTTTTGTTTCCCAACCCTGAGAAATATGACTCTCTTTTGTTTTCCATAAACATATTTCTCACAGAATTCCAAACTTACCTACTTCAGATCTGGCAGCAACTTCCTTGAGTGGAGAAGCTGCATCCCCTTCTCACTCATGTGGCCAATCCTATGATGCCACAATGTTGTATATGTTCCTGTGGAAGCTAAATAAATAGAATAGTTAGTATTATGAGGACATAAATACAACATACCTATCATGTCTCCTTTTTCTATCACCATCGATCCTTTAGTGATATTCCACCACGTTTCTCCAAACGTAGATAAACAACCACCATCTTCCAATTGTACTGTTGAGATCATATTTATTTTCATAGTAGGAATATGCCTTACATCTTTCAGCAGCCATTCACCATTCTTTAACTTTATCCGTACCTCACCTCTTCCAACAATTTTACATGGTTCATCATAACCCAATAAAACATGTCTCAAATAACCTGGAACGTAATCATGAAAGAATTTCCTATGGGGTGTAGAATGACATGAAGTTCTTGAATCTACTACCTAGTAATCACTAGTATTATCTAATACAAGAATCAAAGCATCTTGTAACACATCACCTGCTGCATTTGCTTCCTAAGTAGTATCCTACTGTCCATCTCCTTTATTCTTTAGAGATCTGCAGTCTTTCTTCAGATGTCCTTTGTTTCCATAGTTCCAACACTCTATCTTTCCCAGTCTGGACTTGGATCTTCCCTTCCTGGCCTTGCTGCGATTACCTGAGCTCTTTCCTCTCTCTCTTTGTCTTCCCCTTCTCTCCATGGTCAACGCATTACCTGATGTCTCACCTGTGATTTTCCTTTGCATTTCCTCGCTAAGAATAACACCAACAACATCATCAAATTTCAAAGTGTTTAAAACAGAGACAAAATTACTTATAGCCATGACCAAGCCATTCTAGCTTTCTAGCAATGAGCAAAAGATTAGAAGAGACCTAACCTCGTCATCAAAGTTCACTTTTACAGAACTTAGCTGATTTGTAATTGTGTTAAATGCATTTAAATGATCATCAATAGATCCACCTTATGACAACTTCATATTAAACAAATCATTCATTAGAAATACCTTATTGGAGGCCGAGGTTTTTTCATACAGTTTACCCAATGTGCTCATCAGACCCTCCATTGTCTTTTCTTTTGATATATTGAAAGCCACCGACAAAGCTAGGGACATCCATATTGTTCCCAGTGATTTTCTGTCAAGAACCTCCCATTCTTTGTATTTCATAGTCACCATTTTTTTTTCTTTTCCTCCCAACGTAGGAATAGATCCTTCTGATATAGATAGTCCTCCATTTGCATCTTCCATAACTGGTAGTTTTGGCCGTTAAATTTCTCGACCTTAAACTTTCCTTCTTCCGCCATTGCTCCCACTCGAACCAGGAACCCTTCTTTCTCGCGAGTTTATATGCCAAATAGACCCTTGGCTTTGATACCAATTGTTAGAAAAACAAGATCACAGAGTAATAACAATAAATAAGATGCAAATATAAATAACATAAAACACATTACAAGAGAGACACCAATATAACGTGGTTCACCCAAGATGGGTTGCGTTCACACAAAAATTGCCAGTCCTTATTATTATATCATCCAACAAATGAAGGGATACAACCTGCATCACATCCGCTACAAATTCATCTTCACTCTCTCACAGTCTCTCTCACACAATCAGAGATCTTTACAATGCTACAATACATTACACAACCGTATTACAATGTCTTCCTTTTAAAGGGGAATTACCATGGGAAAATACTATGGTTTACCCAAAACCATGGGCTCAAACCCCCCATCTGGAGGGATTGTCCCCATCGAACCCCTTGGGGGGGCGATGCCCCCACACACCCCCCCACTAGGATGAGTGTATAGTCCACCTACACAACATATAAAACTTGGGTACAAACACGATTGAAACAACATCTCTGAATTAGGAAGATTAGGCTCCACGACCAACATTTTATTCTTATTTTATTTAGTTTTTCATATCTATATCTATATATCTATATATCTATATATCTATATATATATATATTCGTTACATTTCCTTCCCCTTTAGAAATGTTTTGTCCTCAAAATATTTTTATGGAAAGACTTTTGCACTTGTTTGAATCATACTACCTTCTCATGATCCTTTTCTCTCATAGTTGTGATAGTTGACGATACAAGATGATATGATTTGTGAAGTGTAAAACATAATTGTTTAACTATAGTTTGATTAGACCACCCCAATATGATCTTCTATGGCAATGTGGAATCATAAGATCCTTCAAAATAACCTGAAGTATTATAATTCGAATGTTGACTTGTACCTTGACACTTAACTAGATTGATATTTAAATCCTTCAAAATATACACCATTTTTTCTTTTCAAAATGATGTTGATATATTGATTGGTTAAATCATCGAATTTTGTGAATGGGATGTCAATAGGGTGTCTTTGTAGCATGATTATTCCTCCAACTTCTAGTGTTTTCCCGATTCACCTTTGGTATTAAGTCCTCTTCATATGCTTGAATCGCTTTGTTGATTACTAAATTTCTATTGGTGAGTGCACTTTGATTTTCCATCGTTTGTACTTCGACATCTGAAGATATCCTTACATCAACTGAATTTCCATCTTTATGAGTTGTGATGTTGACTATATTTGTATTGGTTCCTTTGTATGTGACTTGGGTTTTTACATTCCACGAATCCTCTAGTTCCATAGATTCGATAATTGTTTCTTTAGTAATCAATGCTTCCTTTTTAGTGAGTTGCTCTATGTTTTTCCATAGCAATTTTTTTCATTTTTTAACTTCTTAATCTATGTGATCAAGTATTGACTATGATTTTTAAGGTGAGTAATTTCTTTATATTTATCAATGAGGAATTTCTTCAATTTATTTTTCCATTTTTGTCACTAAATTTTGATTTCCTTGGAGGACCAATTTTTAGAAGTCTTTAAGGTCATCTAATGATGGAGATTCCGAGTCTGACTTTATAGTAGAAGGACAAAAAAAAACCATTTTCATGTTTAAGATGGAGGTTTTAAAGATTCCATCCACGATGAACCAAGAATTATGTCCACACTTTCTCTATACATTCTTGTAACATTGAATTGGTATATCAATTTATAACCACATATGTTTAACTGTAAGTCCTTAATTTCATATCCAACGCCAATAAATCTTTTCTTTTTGAATATACTAGGTTTTGGAATCAATAATTGATTTCCCAAGTTGATATTAATGTAATTTTCCTTCTCGTTTGGAAAAAGATGGATGTCAAAGTTTTTTCCTTGAATGGTACCTTAGAATTTCATTATTGTAGAGGATGGAATTGAAAGACCTTTAGAACAAAATCTTCCCTCCTTATTACAATCCATTTTTATTTTATTTTTTATTTATTTAATCAAAGTCTTCATTAAATAATACCTTGATTAAGAATTAATATCTTCCTTGATATGTGCCTTAATATCTTGCTTAGTCTTTGCACCTTATATGCACCATGCCCCTTTATTTTTTATATGAGTGCCTCCTTATTCCACGCATGACCGTGTAAATTGGGATTTTCTATGAATTGTTCTGATACAAATTGGCACTCCCCCGCTGGTCATAAATTGGATAATGGCATGTGTGTCTACCATGAACATTGTTGTCTTGGTAAAAGGTGCTCCTCCAGGTTTTTTTAGCTGGTCCAGAGGGATCTGTCAAGGGTGTTCATTGTCGCCTTTATTATTTTTGCTGGTTATTGATGGGCTGAGCCGATTGATCATACAAGCTAAGGAGGAGGGTGCTATAAAAGGTTTAAAACTCACACAAAATTTCTATTTGTCACATACATTATTTGTAGATGACGTATTACTTGCTGGTTCGGACTCTGTGTCTGAATGGGAACACTATTTGGAGATAATTATGGTTTTCTGCAGAGCCTCGGGGATGAAGGTCAGTGTATCCAAATCCCATTTCTATCAAAATAAAATTGTTGCAAATAGGATGACTGAAATCCAAAATTTGATGCCGTATAGTTTTGGTAATATGATTGATGGCTTTAAGTATCTAGGATACTTCCTGAAGCCAAATGGGTATTAAATTAAAGATTGGCATTGGTTATTGAGAAGGGTTGAAGCTCGTATCACTCAATGGACATACAAGATGCTATCCATCGGAGGAAAACTTACTCTTATCAAGGTTGTTTTGACGGCTTTTCCTATCTATTGGTTTTCACTATTACCTGTGCCATGTTCAATCATCAATGCTTTGAGGAGATTGTTTTTTAAATTTTTATGGATAGGTGGTTTAATGAAGGTTGGTTTAGTAATGATTGGCTGGGAAAAGCTTTCATTTCCTGAAATTTTTGGTGGTTGGGGAATGAAAGATTTGTCCTCCTTTAGTGAAGCGATGCGACTTAAGATTTTTTGGCATGGATTATTTGGTACTTCTCTCTAGGCATAATTTCTTCATTCCAAATATATTAAGATGAAGGAAAGAAATTGGCTTAGGTATCCTGGAAAAAATATCAGAGGTGTTTCGCCAATTTGGAATGGCTTTCTCAAGGTGTACAAGTGGTTAGCAAAAGACATCTTTTGGCAGGTCAGGAATGGCAAGGAGATTTAGATCGGTGTGGATCCTATAATTGGTTTGGAGGACACCTATAGACTCTCGTCTGATGTATTGGCCCATGTGAGACAGTTTGGTTGTATAACACTTGACAACATTGTTAAGAATAGTTTCAGTGGCTATTGCTTCAATTCAAAGGATTTTGGGATGACATGTGCTATTGCTATTAAATGGGATAGCTATATTCAGGTTCTAAATGATGCAGGCTGCAGAATATATCAGGATAGTGATAAAATTCTATGGATTGGGAATGAAAGTACTGGAATTGTGACTGCAAAACCTGCTTATGGTGCCATTATAAAAAGAAAATGTATTTTCCTGAAACACTGGTGGTATAGAGTTGTGTGGCAATGGAAGATTCCACTAAAATTTAAGTGCTTTTTTTGGTTTTTCATTCAGGATCAGTTGAAAACCTAGGATAATCTACTCTTGAGAGGTTGGATAGGTCCCAATCAATGCTATTTATGCAAAAGAAGTGCCAAAAGTTCATTACATCTTTTTGTGGAATGTGAATTCACCATTTTACTATGGGATAAAATTTGCAATACTTTTAATATTAAGAACAGCTGGAGGGAGTCAAATGTTACCACTTGTTTATATAATTGGATAAATAATTACAAATCCAATGCTAACCTCTCGGTATTTATTTGCTGGACTATTTGGCATATCAGAAACCTATCTATTTTTGAAGATAGGAATCCTTGTCACTCTTTGACATACAATATGATTATGAAGTTTTATGCAACATATCAGATGGAAAAGGTTCATGGAAGATGCTGGAAAGTTGGCCTTCTCAATTTTAATTTCCATGGTCCATTGATTTTTTTTGATGGGGCTGCAACATCGGGATAGTGTGCTGCTGGAGGAGTGATCTATTTAAATCAGGATCATTACTATACTTTGCAGCTTCAATGTGGTCAAGGTACAAATACGAAAGATGAAATACTTGCTTTATGGTGTGTTATAAGAGTTTGTTGGAATAATTAAGTCTTCCTACCATGTCATTAATTACATAAGATGCATTAATTAATCATTTTTGGTTAATTCTATGTAAAAGACTAGGCAATTGCCATTGTGTGGACCACAAGGCAACATGGGAGGATCACATACATCCAAGGTGTGGACCATAAGAAACCTAGGCCACTTGGGCACCTTCCTAAAAGATTCTGATAAGATTTAGCTAGGAAAGGTGCATTTTCTGAGTTTTAGTGCTTTTTATTGCTTTTTACCCTATGGGGAAAAGCTAGTCTACCTAGGAAACTTGTTTTTTGCACCCAAGACTTTCCTTAATGATTTTTCCTTCCAAACTTCGTATTTGGCATTTTTTCCATCATAAATCACCTTTAGATCACTAATTAGGCAATTCATGAGCTTTTGGAGAGTTTTGGAAAGTCTACTTGCCACCTAGGGGGGATGAGCATTTTTAGCAAATCTGATGAAGAGAAGATTCCTTTGGCATATTTAGCCATTCGAATTACTGTTGTAAAGTTATTTAATATCATCCTATTACTTTCATATGGTTGGATGATGTATTTTATCCATGAGAAGTTAATACATAATTATACTCTTGTGCATAATTTTTGTGTCTTTGACTAGTTGTGTGAGATTTTCTTATGAGAGAGTGTAATTTCTTGAATATATCTTGGATGTGAACTGAATTTCACATGGTATCAAATCTATCAAGATATTCCTATCATATTTAATTGTCTTGCAATATCCAATAGTCTTAGGAAGGGCGCATTGATCAATTCACCGGGTGAATTCTATTCTCTGTAGGGCGCATTTTGGCATCCAGAAGTGTTCTAAAATAATTCCATAAGATTATTTCAGAGCAGCAATGGATCACACACAACATATCATCCTCACTCCCTTCAATTACTTTGATTGGAAGGTACAGATGGAGATTCTACTGAGGAGCAAAGGGATCTACAGGGTGACCATGGCAACTGAAGCTTAGCCAACCTCAACAGTAGAGAAATCAAAATGGCACAATCGAAGGGATGAAGCTTGTGGGCTGTTATGTCTCACTACATCCAGAGAGCTTCTATTTCATCTTGATGGCCTCACTTCACCCAATGAAGTATGGCTGAAACTTCAAGAATTGTTCGGGAAAACCGATGAATTGAGAGGCCACCAATTGGATAACGAGCTAGTCTATTTGAGTCCACAAAATTTTGATAATCTACAGGATTTCTTCTCCAAATTTAAATCTCTTGTATTGCAGCTAAAGCAATGTGCTATTGACAAAAAGGATGAGCAATTAGTTTTGGCCATTCTCTCCAAGCTTGGCCCCAACTGTTCAATCTTTGTCTCAACCTTCCATTCCAACCGGAAAGCAATTAAAAATTGGAAGAGCCCGACACTTTCAGAATTCATGGAGTCTTTGACACAAGAACAAGACAAATTGGTCTTGATGGAAGCCATTAAAAATCCATCCAAAGACCACTGTCTGAATGTTGGAGATTCAAAGGGTTCGAAAGGAAAGAAGAAGGGAAATTTCAAGAAGCCCACCGGTGATAGGAAAGACAAGCAGAATTTTAATGGAGAGACATCTAACTTCAAGAAGAATCCGAATAAGAAGAATGAGAGGACAAAGTGCAATTATTGCAGCAAGGGTTTTCATCCTGAAATCTCTTGCATGAAGAAAACCATTGACCAATTGACTTCACTCTTGGAGAAAGCCAACATTCCTCTTCCATAGAGCGCAAGGAGGAAGGATGGAGGACAAAATTCTGATGATACAGAGAGATTTCATGCACTAATGGCTAGCACATCAAAACCTTCTTCATTCATTGTTGATTCCAGTGCATCAAGACACATGGTGTCTACAAGTAAGTTTTTCACTTCACTTGACTCTTCCAGTGGTCCAAATATTGTATTGGGAACAAGGTAATTTTTAAGGGCGAAATTTCACCAATTGGCTATTTTTCGGGCTTTTTTTCAAAAAATAAATTCGCTATTTGGTCATTTTTAGTCTCTAATATCACCTATATTTACATAAAATATATTTTTTTGTCATAATATTCGCCAAAATTTACACATTTCAATAGTAAATTGTATGTTTCATATTTAATATTCGCCTACCTATCTATATGCATGTTTTTTTCAATCCAAAATAATCGCCTAGGATACTATACTTAAGTATAATATTAGAATCCTTAAAAATTACCCTGATTGGGAGACAATTCTGAAACTTCTAGCAAAGGCAAAGGTAGCATAGATCTCGAGTTTGGGTAATTTAATAATGTTTTATATGTCCCTAGACTTGCTGAAAACATACTATCAGTCTATTAGATGACCCATACAAAGCTTCCCAAGAGAGTAACCTTTACCCCCAATGATGTTGAGATAGCAGAAATTTCAACAGGAAAAATTATTGCATTTGGTACTGCTGATCATTGTTCTAGAATTTACAAGTTTTCTCATTTTGTGCCAAAACCCTCACCTTCTGCTCTGTTAACCCATGCCAATGAGTCCAACAAACTATCGCATGAAATATTTGGCACCTAAATTACAAATACCTTTCCCAACTTCATGAGAAAGTGATGGCTATAGGGCTTCCTAATATCAAGTTTTCCAAAGGTGTCTGTCAATCTTGCATCCTAGGAAAACACCCTGAGCATAAGTATGGGAGATCCAATTCTGAGAGAACCACTACACCATTAGACCTTATTCATACTGATATATCAGGACCATTCCCTCATGAGTCCTTGAATCATGCAAAATACATCCTCACATTCATAGATGACTTCAGCAGGTATTGTTGGATTTATTTCATCAAGTTAAAGTCATAAGTTTTTGGGTTGTTCAAGCTATTCAAAGCCTCGGTTGAGAACCAATCTAGTAGGAATATTCATGTTATAAGGTCTAATAATGGTGGTGAATATGTGAAATCAAAGTTTCGGCAATTTTGTGCCTCTTCAAGCATTCAGATGCAACATACAATTCTATATACACTTCAACAGAATGGGGTTGCTGAGAGAAAAAATAGGTCTCTAAAGGAGATGGCCACTTGTGTGCTTGAGGCAAAGGAATTGTCACCCAAGCTATGGGATGAGGCAATAAATTGTGTCACTTACATTCAAAATAGAGTTCCACACAAATCTCTCAAAGGTATCACTCCTTTCAAGGCTTGGACAGGTCACAAACCTGATATCTCTCATTTTAGGATTTTTGGCTCAAAGGCTTGGGCTAGGATTCCACTTGATAAGAGGAGGGCATAGCAGCCCCTAATCCAACCATGTTTATTTGTTGGATATTCATAGGACTCCAAAGGTTATAAGTTGTTGAACATGACCACTCACAAAGCATTCATTGAAAGAAGTGTGCAGTTTGAGGAAGAGCCCTCTCAGAGCGCTGAAATTGGAGAACCATCTTCACCACCACCTGCAGAAGAAGTAAGTGATGTTCTTGATGTTTTTTATTTTGATATATCTAATGATGAGGATCATTTTATTGAAGATTCTAACTCACCTACAAGTCCTAAATGGGCTGCAAAAACTTTGCCAGCAAAAAGTGAACTAGTTGGCAGTCCTCAGGAGCAAAGGAGGACTAGATCACAATTTGAGACTACTCTCAATGTGAATGATCCTTATCTTTATGAGAAATGTTTTGTGATGATAGAGTATGATCCTAAAACATATGAGGAATCCTCACATGATCCAAGATGGCATATTTCTATGGATGAGGAATTTGATTCATTACAGAAGAATGAAACTTGAGAGCTAGTCAAGCTCCATGCAGGTAGAAAGTTGGTAAGATGCAAGTGGATTTATAAGACCAAATGTGCAGCGGATGGTACATCGGTAAAGTACAAGGAAAGGATGTTAGCAAAGGGATTTTATCAGGTCCAAGGACTTGATTATAATGAAACATTTGCATCGGTAGCACAGAAAGACTCCATTAGACTAGTTTTGGCAGTGGCAGCTTCCAAGCGGTGGGAAGTACATCACATGGATGTGAAAATTGCTTTCCTCCATGGGGAGCTTGAAGAAGAAATATATATGCAGAAGCCACAGGGGTACACATCAGATCCAAATCTTGTTTGTAGGTTGAAAAAATCTTTGTATGGACTCAAGCAAGCCCCCAGGGAGGGAACATATTGAGGAGTAGCTTACTCAAACATATCACATATAAACACACTAAAGTTTTTACGTAGTTTAAACCCTTGAGGAGGGAACACTCCATGACCCCAATCAAATAGCTACTTGAGGCAATATTATTATACAAAAGAAACAAATGTTACAAATAAGGTTTTCATAATCGATCAACTAGAAAATGATCCTCCGTGCTCTTTAAATATAGATGATTGACAAATCAGGTGTTAAGCCACATATTAATGGTCATTAAGATTGATGAGAATATGAACCGTCAGATCACTCTATGCCAAGAACATATCATGATCGTTGAATTACATATATATAAATGCATACTAATGCATACTAAGGAAACACACTTTACCTAACAGATACATTATAACAACTTGATATTAACTAACTCCTAAGTGTCTAAATATCCTAACATCTCCCCTTAAGAACAACTTGGGATAGGATTGGAGGATTTACAAAAGCGACATTGTAGGAGAAGGAAGGAGGCATTTGTTCAGGTACACAGGGTACTCCCAAAAGACCGAACACCTAGAGCAATCACTTCACACAAACAGATCACAGATCAATACACCAATGTTTTGACGTGGTTTAAACCCTCGAGAGGGAAACACTCCACGGCCTCGGCCAAATAGCTTCTATGGAGCAATTTATTATGAAAAGAAAGAAAGCTACAAATGAGCTTCTCATAATCAATCAACTAGACAATGACCCTCCATGCTCTTTAAATAGATGTCATGGACCAATCGGGTGTTAAGCCACGGATCAAGGTTAGGTATGATCTAAGAGAAGTTGAGCCGTCGGATCACTCTATGTCTAGAACATATCATAACCATCGGATTAAATATTTACAAATGCATACTAAAGAAACACACTTTTCCTAACGGATATATTACACAAGTTGATCTTAACTAACTCCTAAGTGTCTAAATATCCTAACATCCTCCCTTAAAAACAACTTGGGATAGGATTGAAGGATTTACAAAAGTGACACTATTAGGAGAAGGAAGGAGGAATTAGAGCCTATCCCCCCTTAATGACAAATTCATGAACTCCTAACATAGATCGAAGTTTAGAAAACTTCGCTTCTGTAAGGGACTTCGTGAAGATGTTTGCAACTTGATCATCTGTAGGACAAAAGAGCACTTCAAGAACACGATCATAAACAAGATTTCTGATGAAGTGCATATGTATCTCAATGTGTTTGCTGCGTTGATGTAGGACTGGATCTTTGGCAAGCTTGATGGCACTTTGATTGTCGCACCAAAGCGGAGTAGGCTGCTGCTACTCGAATCCAAACTCTGAAAGGATCTATCGAAGCAATAAAGCTTCATGACTGGCATTAACTGTGGCTCGATATTCTACCTCTGCTGAAGAAAGAGCAAGAGCTTGTTGTTTCTTATAAGCCCAAGTGACAGGTCCAGATCCCAGACTGAAAACATAACCTGCTGTAGACTTTTGATCATCAGGATCACCTGCCCAATCTGAATCAGTGAAACCAACCAACAAAGGTTTTCCCCCTGTACTGTAATGAATCCCAAACTGAATTGTACCTTGAATATATCGAAGTGATTCTTTTAGCTGCTTTCCAGTGACTCTCATGAGGTGTTTGCATATAACGGGCAACACGACCAACATCAAAGGAAAGGTCAGGACGGGAATGAGTCAAGTATAAGAGACTACCAACAAGCTGATGATACAAGGTGGCATCTGCTTCAGGTGAAGTACAAGTGGCAAAAATTTTGACTCCAAACTAGAAGGGAGAAGGGACTGGTGTACAATCTTCCATGTGAAAATGATGAAAAAGGTCACAAGCATACTTAGACTGAGAAATAAAGATTCCTTATTTGGTTTGCAGGACTTGGAGACCAAGAAAATAATGCAAATGTCCTAAGTCTGACATTTCAAAATTTTGCTTAAGACTGGATTTCACATGGTTTATAAGCTTAGGATCACTACCAGTAAGAATAAGGTCATCAACATATAGAACAAGTATGATGAGATGGTTTCCTACTTTCTTGGTATAGACATTGGGGTTAGAATGGCATCGAGAAAAACCAGTGTCATGGAGAAAGCTATCCATTTTGGCATACCAAGCTCTAGGAGCTTGCTTAAGGCCATATAAGGATTTCTTAAGGCGGCAAACAAGGCTAGAGTTATTCTGAACATATCCAGGAGGTTGTTCCATGTAAATTTCCTCCTATAAATCACCATGTAAGAAGGTATACTTGACATCCATTTGATGGAATTCCCAGTTATGTAAGGCTGCAAGGGAAAGAACAAGGCGGATGGAGTTCATTTTTGCGATAGCAGAAAAGGTTTCATTGTAGTCAATCCCTTCAACTTGGTAAAAACCTTTGTCAACTAACCTTGCCTTAAGTCTTCAACAGTTCCATTTGATGCATACTTAGTTCTGTAGGCCCATTTACATCTAACAAGTTTTCTTCCTTTTGGAAGAGGTACAAGATCCCAAGTATTGTTCACCATTAAGGAACGATATTCGTCATCAATAGTTGCATCCCAATCTAGATTTCCTAAAGCTTCTGCAAAGGTTTCTGGATCATGATTCTTGGAAACTTGAGCCAAAAGAGAAGAGGCTCGTTGAAACTGAGAACGTGTTCAACGTTGATCTCTAGGATCATCGGAAAGATCACCAGCTGCTTCACATGTTGAATGGACCCATCAAGGAAGCACTTGTGTTGGTGCAATTGGAGGAACATGAGTATGCAGAGGTGGATTTTCATCCTCACTGTCATCATCAGAAACTGGAGTTGGAAACCTGTCAAGGAAGTTGGAAGAAGAAGAAGGCACAATCGCCGAGTTAGGCTCGCAAGCCAAGATATTTTCATCAAATTTAACATCTCTTCTAATTATTACACCATGAGAATGTGGTTGAAGAAGTTTATAACCTTTTACATCTTCATAATATCCAACAAATATGCACTTTTCACTTTTAGGCTGCAATGCTTTCTGTTTTTCATCCGGAATGTGAGCCCATGCTTCACTACCAAACACACAAAAGTGACTTACATCTGGTTTAATTTTACTCCATGCTTCTTCTGGTGTGATACCTTGTAAAGATTTAGTGGGGGTGCGATTAACTATGTAATTTTCACAATTTATGGCTTCAACCTAAAATTTAAGACTTAGTCCCTTAGATTGGATCATACAATTAGCCATTTCTTTTAAAGTGCAGTTCTTCTGTTCAGCTACACCATTTTGTTGTGGTGTATATGCAACAGTGTTGTTGTTGGATTCCTTGTTCAGTGCAGAAAGTAGTGAACTTTTTGTTAACATATTCTTCTCCATTGCCAAACTTAACTTAATAATTTGATGGCTAGAATGTTTTTCAACAAGGGCCTTGTAGGACAAGAACATGTTAAATAATTTGCTCTTAATTTTTAGAAAATAAACCCAAGTCCGTTTGGTGTAATCATCAATGAAAGTTAATAAATATTTGAGACCAGAAAAGGAAGCAGATGGAAGAGGACCACACAAGTCACTATGCACAAGCTCCAAGAGAACCGAGGCGTGCCAAGAGGCACGTTTGTCAAAACTCTCCCAATGATGTTTTTCGAGTACACAACCAGAACAGACACCATCCTTGCAAGATACCATCGGAAGACCTGTCAACATATTGTCTTGACATAGTTGTTGAAATGAGCAATAATTTAAGTGACCAAATCGCTCATGCCAAAGTTTGCTCAAGTTATCACTATGAGTAACAAAAACTGAAGGAAAAGGTGATGACCCAAAGTTGTTAAATTTGTACAACCTGGTAATATCATCAACAATTCCGGTAGCTAAGACCTGTTGAGGATCTTTAAAATCCTTGATTACAACTTGGTGAGGTGTAAACGTCATAGTTTTACCTTCACCAGATGAGTGATTTGATAGACTGATAACAAATTGCAGGAAATTCTTGGAAGACATAGTACATCACTGAAATTACCATTATCTACTGAAACTGTTCCAGCTCCTACAACACTTAGAGATCTATCATCACCAACAAAT
Organism: Larix kaempferi; assembly: GCA_027924585.1. Lineage (NCBI taxonomy): Eukaryota > Viridiplantae > Streptophyta > Pinopsida > Pinales > Pinaceae > Larix > Larix kaempferi. The sequence continues at coordinate 1,038,280 of BSBM01001069.1, read as the reverse complement.
ATTTGTTTGGTGTTACATTCATGCATAGTAAAAAAGATGGCTTGATCCTTAGCCATATGATAAGATGCTCCAGAATCAATGAGCCATTCATTTGAAGTAGAAGAAGAAGATGCATTATAAGAATAACCAGAAGCACAAAGTGCATGTCCATGAGAGGTAGATTCTGAAGGCGAATCTAGGCTGATGAAGTGCTTCTTCATTGTTGCTTCCAAGGATGCCATCTTCTTGAAACACTTAGATTCATCATGATTATCTTTCCCGCAATAGTTGCAATGAAGATCAATCTTCTTGCCTTTTGGCTTGGATCCTTTGTCATTTTTTAAAGAAGGAGCTGACTGAGAGGGTTTGGGACCCTTGTTTGACTTATTATTGCAAAAATTTTGTTTTTTGGGAGGCTTGGACTTTTCTTTCTGTTAGGACAATAAGGCTTTCCCAGATGTATCTTCATTGTTAATTATTCCAAGATGAATGAGATTATTTTGCTCTCTAATCAAGGAATCACAAAAGGATTCAAGACTAGAGGCTCTTGATAGCTAGCTACATTCAAGGATTCTTTCATGGAGTAAAATGTAGATACAAAAACAGAATATGCAGGTCCAAGTTTGGAAAGAATATGAAAAATGCATTGTTTGTCTTCCCTCTTAATCTTGCATTCTTCACATAAGAGTTTAAGAGTTTTATACTTAGATAAATAATCTTGTATGCATGAAAAATCACTTGGATTTTAAAAAATCAACTCATTTTTGAGTTGGTGACTTCAAATTTCATTGTGTTTACCAAACATAGATTCCAACTTGTCCCAGGAAGCATCAGGTTCATCAATTCCAGATATGTGGAATCACAAATCAGTAGAGATTGACATCCCAATCAATCCACGAGCTTCGCCACATCTATTTTTTCATTTGATTTTCTTATCATCATCAGTGGGTTCTGTTTCTTTCCCTGAGGTAATTCTGAAAAGTCCTCTACTTCGTAGAACATCCTCCATACGGGATTTCCATGAGAAATAGTTGGAATTGGTAAGTAGAATATCACAAGGGGTGGCCATATTTGTAAATTAATTGCTGTAAAAGCAGAAACCAATAGTCTGGATACGAAGAGTTCGAAAAAATAGGCAGTTTAAAAAAAAAAGGCACTGAAAACTAACTTTGTATGATGAAGTTATGCTTGATCAAAGAAAATGTTGAAGATGTCCCCAGTAGTGACGTGGCAGATACAGAATGACCAGCTAAAAAAAAGACCCCCGTCTTCCCAAGATGAACCTTTAACAATCAATTTACAAGAAAGTTGCTTTAAGTGAAACCCTTTTGTAAAATAAGTGATTTCACTTTTACAATGATGTTACTTTAAATAGTGCAGCAATAAAAAGGAACTTAAGTGACTCACTTTTTATTTTTATTTTTTATTATTTAAGTGAAATGCACTTTTACAATAAAATAACTTGAAAATAGAAATTGCATGCACTTTTTCTTTTAAAAGTAACTTCCTAATACTTGAACTCAATAACTATTAAGGAATAAATCAACTTTAAACCAAGTGAGCTAGATTAAAAGGTATGTAAAATATGGGAAGGAGGAAGGGATTTTTTTTTTTTTTTTGGCTCTGTTTTCATGCTTGCCTTTTTTTTTTTTTCCTGCAAATCACACCACAAAATAAAACAAAAAAATTTTCCACATTTGTGGGGTTAGATCTCGTTAGCTTGCCCGGAAAGTTTATGTTTTCTCTCTGTTTCTGATTTGTTGAGATCGCACAAGGTGCACGGCAAAGAGCATACGCAGTCGAGAAAAACCCTTTCCCTTTCTGTTTCTGATTCGCCGAGATCGCACAAGGTGCACAACAAAGAGCATACACAGATAGGGAAAGCAACAATCTGAAGCTAAAAACTCTAATAATAAAAACTGATAAAATATGAGATTTTTTTTTTAAACAGAAAAAAAAAAAAAAAAACGTCACTGTAACATTATACCTTTAGATCTGATGAAATACGCGTTTCTGAAGCAACTAAGAACTGTTTTCGATCAAACGAAAACTATTTCCCAATGGAAATGGCGCTCCGGACATAATGGAACATGTGAAAATCCTCACAGTAGATCTAAGAGATGATGTATACCTCACAAGAGTAATTATGATTAAGTAGGAAAATAAAAGAAGAGTGAACAATACAGTATAATGAGCAACAGAATAATATGGTACAGTAGAACTCAGATAGAAGCAATAATACTTCACATACACTAGTTACTTAATCAAAATATGGACAAATAAATAGTACAATGGTAGAGAGGATTCGAATTCCCAAGGTGGCAATTCGAATTAGCCTCTCAGAGTGATCATAAGATCAATAGCATGTCATCGGAGCACAACTAGGTGTCCTCATGATCATCAGAGCACAACTGGAAGTCTTCATCATCATCAGTGGATTCATCAATGCTCAAGTAATTTTCAACCATCAGTCAAACTAACTCTGGTAGGTGTAACTGAGTGTAACTGACTGTAACTGAGTGTAACTAAGTGTAAAATGAAGACAACTGGACTGGTAGGTGAAGAAGGGCGAGTTGCTCCCTAAAATCAAGGAAGAAGGTGCATTAAGCAACTGGAGGGATAAAACTGAATAGTGAGAAGCTCCAAGGGGATAGATAACTGAGGGCTAGGTGTTGGACCGATGACTGGGATGCATGCAAACCCTAGAATGCATGCAAACCCTAAAAGTGCATGCATGACTGAAAAAGTAAATGATCAAATTACTGGTGGGACTAGGATGGAGTATAGGAATATCCTAACACCCCCATTTAATCCATCCTGGGCCTTGGTAACTAAGACCAAAGGTCACCCAATACAATGAATAATAACAATCAATAAACCAAGGAAGTGGAAAAATTTCATGGGAAACATACCCCCTTCTCAAAAACAGACTGTAAGGCACACACAAAAATAAATGCTCCAAACTCAAGCAGGTGTGATGCTTGGTCATATGTTGGAGGTATCTTCTTCTTGGGAAGAAGTGGATCATGCTCAAAAAGCATGTGCTTGTACGTGCTCTTCAGATCGAATGTGATGGGAACAAATCCAACAGTATGAGAATGATCCTTGAACCTGTGATTCGAATCAGTTGAGGTAGGATCAAATCTATGAAAGTGTATATAGTCTTTTGTCTTCTCCTTCGAACCACCATGGGTGAGATTATGCCAAAAATAAATATTACATGTTTGCTTGAAATCAAAATAAGATTTAAGACTTAAAAAACAATTTCTTGAGATCTCCTTTGAACCAGCAAGGGTGAGATCAAAACTATCATATGCATGAGAAATTATCCCAAGTAGTAATTGCTTAGAACAATTTGGATACAAGACTTGAATCGTGGTTTCTTGAGATCTCCTTTGAACCATGAGAGGTGAGATCAAAACCAGTAATTGCATGACAATTTATCCCAAGCGAATGGCAATGGCCATAATCCTCAATAACCTTCTGAAAGCATGAATTTATGATCATATAGTAGTATAAAATAGGAGATAGCTGAAGAGGAGCGAATGCATTACCTTCAATAGCTGTTTTGACCTCCGAAATAATCATGTGATCATGATGCAAACCAATAGACTCTAGTGCAAGAGAGGATTTAGGACCTTTTGCAATATCTAGAGTGTGAGCTGGCACAGAAAGAGAAGAAAGTTTGAGCATGAGTGGAGAATCTGCAAGTTCTTTGGCAACAACTTCAATATGAGATGATATTGGTTCATGATCTGAAATACCATCAAGAGGAGCGAATGCATCACTTTGTTTGCTTTCGAATGGGTTGGGACCAAGTCCTTCATTCTTTCTGCCAAATATTTCATCTAGATGGGCCCATAACTCTTTTGGAGTCTCAATATAAATAATGATTGGGAACAATATGTAATTTGGCATAGTAAGCATCATTCTTCCAATGTGCATGTCACCTTTATTCAACCAGTCAATCTTCTCTTCAGAGGATTCGAACTCTCTTTCAAAATAACAATCAAAGAGATCATGGCTCTTCAAATATGCTATTATTTTTGGTTTCCATTCATCATAGTTGAATAGAGAAAGAGGAGTAATTTCTTCTAATTCTGAATACATTGAAGCTGTAGAAGACCTCCAAAAGCAATATAGAATAACTGCAACTGCTACTGCTGCAAAAATGCAAAAACTGCTGCAACTGCTGAACTCGAAATCTTGATAATAACCTGCAAAAAAATCTCAGGAATGGAGACAAACAATACTCTCAACATGCTCTGATACCATGTGAAAATCCTCATAGCAGATCTAAGAGATGATGTATACCTCACAAGAGTAATTATGATTAAGCAGGAAAATAGAAGAAGAGTGAACAATACAGTATAATGAGCAACATAATAATATGGTACAGTAGAACTCGGATAGAAGCAATAATACTTCACACACACTAGTTAATTAATCACAATATGGACAAATAAATAATACAATGGTAGAGAGGATTCGAATGCCCAAGGTGGAAATTCGAATTAGCCTCTCAGAGTGATCATAAGATCAATAGAGTGTCATCGGAGCACAACTAGGTGTCCTCATGATCATCGGAGCACAACTGGAAGTATTCATCATCATCAGTGGAGTCATCAATGCTCAAGTAACTGTCAACCATCAGTCAAACTAACTCTGGTAGGTGTAACTGAGTGTAACTGATTGTAGCTAAGTGTAATTGAGTGTAAACTGAAGACAACTGGACTGGTAGGTGAAGAAGGGCGAGTTGCTCCCTAAAATCAAGGAAGAAGGGTGCATTAAACAACTGGAGGGCTAAAAATGAATAGTGAAAAGCTCCTGGGGGATAGCTAATTGAGGGCTAGGTGCTGGACTAATGACTGGGATGCATGCAAAATGCATGCAAACCCTAGAATGCATGCAAACCCTAAAAGTGCATGCATGACTGAAAAAGTAAATGATCAAAATACTAGTGGGACTAGGATGGAGTATAGGACTATCCTAACAGAACACCTCCACATCCCAAAAATGCATAGAAATACCAGAACTAGAATCCCTTTCAAGTTTCGGCAACAACAGTTCAATATCTAGATCATAACCGGAAGCGACTCTTCATAAAAGCTCTGATACCATGTTCGGGTACACAGGGTACTCCCAAAAGACCGAACACCTAGAGAAACCACTTCACACAAATAGATAATAGATCGATACACCGATGTTTTGATGTGGTTTAAACCCTCGAGAGGGAAACACTCCACGGCCCTGGCCAAATAGCTTCTACGGAGCAATTTATTATGCAAAGAAAGAAAGTTACAAATGAGCTTCTCATAATCGATCAACTAGACAATGACCCTCCATGCTCTTTAAATAGAGATCATGGACCAATCGGGTGTTAAGCCATGGATCAAGGTTAGGTATGATCTAAGAGAAGTTGAGCCGTCGGATCACTCTATGTCTAGAACATATCGTGACCGTTGGATTAAATATTTTACAAATGCATACTAAAGAAACACACTTTTCCTAACGGATATATTACACAAGTTGAACTTAACTAACTCCTAAGTGTCTAAATATCCTAACAGCATTAGAGGCTATCCCCAGTTAATAAAAAATTCCCAAACTCCTAACATAGATCGCAGTTTAGAAAACTTTGCTTCTGTAAGAAACTTTGTGAAGATGTCTACAACTTGATCATCCGATAGGGAAAAATAGCACTTCGAAAATGTGGTCATGAACGAGCTTTCTGATGAAGTTCATGTGTAGCTCAATGTGTTTGCTCCATTGATGTTGAACTTGATATTTGGTGATTTTGATGGCACTCTAATTGTCACACCAAAGGGTAGTCAGATGATAATGCTCAAGTCCAAAATATGAAAGGATCTTCTAAAGCCACAAATATTCCTAAATTGCATTAATTGTAGCTTGCTAATCTACTTTTGTTGAAGAAAGAGAAAGGACTTGTTATTTATTACAAGCCCAAGTGACAGGTCTGAAACCAAGGTTGGAAACATAACCTATAGTAGACTTCTGATCATTAGGATCACTGACCCAATCTGAATAAGTGAACCCAACAAACAAAGGAGTCTCCTTGAACTGTAATGAATCCCAAACTGAACTATTCCTCGGATATATCGAAGTATCTTTTTTGTTGTTTTTGAATGGCTTTCATGAGGAGTTTTCATATAGTGGGAAACATGAACAATGGAAAAGGAAAGATCAGGATGGGTATGCATCAAGTATAAGAGACTACCAACAAACTAATGATACAAGGTGGATTCTACTTCAGGTGAAGTGAAAGTGGCAGAAATTGTGAATCCATACTGGAAGGGAGATGGGGATGGTTTACAATATTCAATGTGAAAGCGATGAAGAAGGTCACATGCATACTTAGAATAAGAAATACATGTTTCTTCTTTGGTTTGTAGGACTTGGAGGCCAAGAAAATAATGCAAATTTCCCAATTCCGTCATTTCATAGTTCTTCTTAAGGATGAATTTCACATGAGTTAAAAGTTTATGGTCACTCCAGTAAGAATAAGGTTACCAACATAAAGAAAAAGGATGATGATATGGTTTCCTACTTTCTTGGTATAGACATTGGGGTCAAAATGACATCTAGAAAAACCAGTGTCAAGAAGAAAGCTGTCCATTTGGGCATACTATGATCGAGGAGCTTGATAAAGGCCATATAGGGATTTATTAAGGTGTGAGACAAAGATAGAGTCATTCTGAACACAACCAAGAGGTTGTTCCATGTAAATTTCTTTGTGTAAATCCCCATGCAAGAAGAAAAACTTGACATCAATTTGATGAACCTCCCATTTATGTAAGGTAGCAAGGGAAAGAACAAGGTGGATGGAATTTATTTTGGCGATAGGGGAAAATGTTTCATTATAGTCAATTCCTTGAACTTGGGAAAATCTGTTTCCAACTAACCTTGTCTCCAGTCTTTCAACACTTCCATTTGATGCATACTTAGTTCTGTAGACCCATTTGCATTTGATAAGTTTTATTCCTTTCAGAAGAGCTACAAGATCCCAAGTATCATTCACCATTTAAGAATGATATTATTCATCCATTGCTATGTCCCAATCTACATTGCTTGAAGCTTATGCAAAATTCCTTGGATCACGATTCTTTGAAACTTGAGAAAAAAGAGAAGTGACTTGTTATAACTGAGAATGTGTTTGACATTGATCTCTGGTATCATTGACAAGATCACTAGCTGCTTCACATGTTGTATGATCCCATCGAGCAAGAAGTTGTACTAGTGGAACTGGAGTAAAATGAGCATGTGAAGGTGGATTTTCATCCTCACTGTCATCATCAGAAGATGGAATAGGAACACTATCAAGAAATTTGGGAGTAGAATATGGCACAAGCTCCAAAGATGGCTCGTAGGACATAGATGGCATAGACGTCGAACTAGGCTCATAGGATGAGATATTTTCATCAAATTTAACATCTCTTCTGATAATTATATCACAAGAATGTTTCTAAATAATTCTATTACCTTTTACATCTTCGGAGTATCTAACAAATATGCACTTTTCACTTTTAGGATGCAATGCTTTCTGATTTTCATCAGGAACATGAGCCCGTGCTTCACATCTGAACACATGGAAGTAACTTACATTTGGTTTAATTTTACTCCATGCTTATTACGATGTGATACCTTGTAAATATTTAGTGGGGGTGTCATTAACAATGTATTTTTCACAATTTATGGCTTTAGCCCAAAATTGAAGACTTAGTCCCTTAGCTTGGAGCATATAGTTAGCCATTCTTTTAATGTGTGATTCTTCTTCTCAGCTACACCATTTTACTATGGTGTACATTGTATATGGAATAATGTGTTGTTGTTGGATGCCTTTTTTTGTGCAGGAAGTAGTGAAAATTGTGTGAACATATTCTCCCCCATTGTCAAATCTTAACTCAAGAATTTGATTACTAGATTGATTCTTAACAAGGGCCTTGTAATCCAAGAACTTGTCAAATACTTCGCTCTTAAGTTTTAAGAAATAAACCTAATTTTTTTTGGAGTAATCATCAATGGAAATTAAGAAATATTTGAAACCAAAAAAGGAAGTAGAAAGAATATGACCACACAAGTCACTATGCACAAGTTGCAAGGGGTCTGAGGCATGCCGAGGCATGCTTGTCAAAACTATCACAATGATGTTTTCTATTAGAATTTAGATTTCACAACAATCACAACACTAGGTTCTGACACATGCGACAATCCAACCTAGATCTAGATAGAAAAAACAATCTCACTTGGAATTATTTGCACAAAGAGATATCAAGGATAGAGAAGAAATATTGAACATAACACTAGAGTAAAATAACTCTTGTGGGAAGAATTACACTCTGATATTATTCATTAACATGAGTACAATATATAGATTCTCTCAAGAAATAAAATCGAGAGGCTTAGTGGCAAGTTGACCAGCTCACAATAATGAGGCTTAGATTGGACCAATTCACCCAACAATGACCTGATGCCAAGTGTAACTCATAGATTGGGCCATAATGTGGTTCAATGAACATATATGGACCATGAGGAGGTTAGGCTATTCAAAATAATGTGAAATGTACCATTATGAGGGTGCATGGGTGAGTAGTTGGCTAAGTAGTGGCCATTAATGCACAAGTTGATCAAATCCTCAAGAGAGCGCACTCCATCTCCTTAAAACAGGGAAATGCAATAACTCCCACATAAATGCAAGGTAGTGGGGTGCATTGACTCCCAAAAACAAGGAAATGAGTGCATAAGTGGACAAACAAGGCTTCATGGATTTATCACTAGTCTAAGGTGGTCAAATGTGGACAAACTATGGTCCAAGACACTAGACTAGGCACTAGAAGGCCAAATAACACAAGGTAGAACAACATGAAGGTCCATGGAATGTATATGATGGGAATGTTGTTCTAAAATTTTATGAGTAAACAATTGGACCAAACACCATCCCTATAAGATATCATTAGAATACCTGTCAACATATTTTCTTTACTTAGTTGCTGCAATGAGTGATAGTTTAAGTGACCAAATTGCTCATGCCAAAGTTTGCTCAAGTCATCAGTATGGGAAACACAAAATGAGGGAAAAGGTGATATCCCAAAGTTTCTAAATTTTCAGAACCTGGTAACCTCATCAACAGTTCTAGTAGCTAGAACATGCTTAGGATATTTAAAATCCTTGATTACAACTTGGTTAGGTGTGAACGTTACATTCAAACCTTCACCAGAATGAGTGATTTGATAGACTAACAACAAATTGCAGGAATTCTTGGAACAAATAGCACATTATTAAATTGACCATCATCTACTTGAACTATTCCATATCCTACAACACTAAGAGATCTATCATCACCAAAAAAAAATTTTTGGTGTTCCATTCATTCATAGTAGAAAATATGGCTTTATCCTTAGACATATGATAAGATGCTTCAGAATCAATGAGACACTCATTTGAATAAGAAGAAGACACAATAAAGGAAAAACCATAAGCACAAAGTGCATGTCCTTGAGATGTATATTCTAAATATGAATCGAGGTTTATGTTGTGCTTCTTCATTGTTGCTTCCAAGGATTCCATATTCTTGAAACATTTAGATTCATCATGATTATATTTCCTGCAAAATTTGAAGTGACACTCAGTCTTCTTACCTTTTTATTTGGTCCCTTTGTAATTTTTGGAAGGATGAGCTAGTTGAGAGGGTTTGGAACCCTTGTTTTTCTTATTATTGTGGGGTTGTTGCTTCTTGGGATTCTTGGTCTAGTTCTTCTATTGTGCCACTAAGGATTTGCTAGATGTATATGCATTGTTGATTACTCCAAGATGTATGAGCTTATCTTGCTCAAGAATCAAGGAATCAAAAAAGGATTCAAGAGTGGTTTGTGTATAGTGAGCCCCAAAGGATTCTCTCATGGATTAAAATGTAGTTACAAAAATAGAATTGGTAGGACCAAGCTTGGAAATAATATTAAAAATGCATTGCTTATCTTCCCTTTTTATTTTGCATTCTTCAACTAAGAGTCTAAGGGTTTTGTACTTAGGTAATCTTGAATGCAAGAAAAATCAATTGGATTTAACGCAATCAACTCATTTTCCAATTGGTGACCTCCAATCTCATTGTTTACCAAACACATCTTCCAAGTTTTCCCAAACTTTATATGGTTCATCAATTCCAATAGGTGGAATTCTAAATCAATAGAAATTGACATCCTGATCAATCCAGAAGCTTCATCAAATTTATTTTCCCATTTGATTTTCGTATCATCATTAGTGGGTTCTTTTTATTTCCCCAAAATAATCTAATAAAGTCCCCTACTTCATCTAGGATATCCTCCATATGGGATTTCATGAGAAGTAATTGGAACTGGTAAGAAGAATATCACATGGAGTGACATTACTATAATATGCAGGCTATAAAAATAGAAACTGATGGCTCGGATGCAAAGATCTCGAAAAAAATAGCCAATTTAAAAAAATGACATTGAAATTGAACTTCGGATGTCAAAGTTACGCCCTTTTGAAAAAAAGACAGAAAAAAGGGCCAATGAGCCATATGGTAGAAAAGGGTTGATCCACATGGTAAAGAGAAAAAAAATGTAGTAACCTCCCCTCCCTACTAACTTTTCTTATTAGCTAACTTTTACAAATAAATTGTTTCAAAATAAGTGACCCACTTTTATAAAACAAGTGGGAGGAACTTTTACAATATGGTTACTTATAACTTAAAGTTACATGAACTTTTACAAAAGTAACAAAAAGAAGGACTTGAACCCCAAGACCTCTTACTTTTTAGAGTAACTTTCAACCAAGTGAGTTAAGAAAAATATTTAGTGATATTATGGAGGAGAATGGGGTTTCCATCGTTGTTGTTGTTGCGAGAGCATGCCTTTCCAAAAAAATGTGCTTTTTGGCTTGCAAGACACTTTAAACAACCACCCAAAAACAAAAAATTAAATTCTAAAACTAAAATGTCTCAGATTTGGGGATAGTCAATGGTTAGCCCTCTCATAAATGCAATTTTTCTTACTATTTATGGTTTATCGAGTTCACACAAAGCGCATGGAAAAGAGCATACACAGTAAAGAAAACCTGCAATATTATTATGCAAACGAAAATAATGTTACAAATGAGCTTCTCATAATAGATCAACCAACAAATGATCTGCCATTCTCTTTAACTAGAGATCATGGACCAATCGGTTGTTAAGCCACATATCAATGGTCATTAAGATTGATGAGAAGATGAGCCATAAGATTACTCTATGTCAAGAACATATTGTGACTATTGGATTACATATATACAAATACATACTAATGCATACAAAAGAGACACACTTTACCTAATGGATACATTATAACAAGTTGATCTTAACTAACTCCTAAGTGTCTAAATATCCTAATATGTGGTGAAAAACCTGCAAACATGGAAACTCTAATAGAATGGGTGTGGCCAACAACCGATTTCATACAAGGTATAAAAAACATGGCCAAAGGATAGATCAGACTTAGCTTTGATAATAAATGTAACAAACAAAGCTCGTTTACTAAAGAAACGACCACTATAAATATGACACAGTATAATAATCTATAATTCAATATATATATGTGTGTGTGTGTGTGTGTGTGAAAAGTTGAGATAGATATCATTAAGAGGGCCCGCATATATTCTCTAAAGAGCACTTTGGTGACTCTTCATTAAGGGTTTCAATCCTTACTAATTATTATTATTAATTGTTGTTATTATTTATTAATATTTCATTTATTCTTTTCATATATATTATGTTAATTACATAATATATGAAAACATTAAATATAATAACAATAAATAATAATCACCATAATAATAAGGATTGCAACACTTTATGAAGAGTCACCAAGGTGCCCTTTTGGGAATATATATACATGCCCTCTCATTGTAACCAATTATATATATATATATATATTCCTTTATGGATTATTGTACTTTGTCATATTTATATTGGATGTTTCTTTAGTAAATGAACTTTATTCAATACAGTACCATAGTGAATAATTCTTCCACACAAATTTGTACAATGAACTAGGGTCATATTATAGTTGTTGAATTATCTTGTAATCCTTCTTATCATTTTTCCATTATGTCCTTGTTTCTTCTACCCAATCATATACCTTTTTGCTTGAGATTTATCAATTGGATAAAGAAGATGTTTCTCTTAATATCCCGATAATGTACTATCAATTCATCCATAAATTTAGACTAGAGACAATAGAGTCCTTCTTATGGTCACAAATCCATTGGTACCATATAAATTGACTGGGCTCTAGATGCAAGGATGCAATAGTTACCTTTTGTAAAGTTGGCACTTGGTGTAGATCAAAGAATTACTCCATCTAGAATATCCATGTTATTGGATCATTTCCATCAAAATTTCTCATATAAATATTGAGAATAAAGTAGTTCCTTGGATCTGAGTTGAACCCATGATGATGTGGATTATAGAGTGATGAATGATAAAGTATCGGGAACTCGAACCTCTTGTTCTCCAATTGTTTTTCAAAAATTTCAATGTGTGACTAGGACACTATCCTTTTGTTCTCCTTATCTTCTTTTTGAGGGGGTTAATTAGCGGTAAAGAGTTGTGTTATCTCATTTAAAATTAGCCCTCTTCATATCTTCGATATAATCTTTCATTTTTTCCATCTTGTGATCCACCATTCCCATCTTTTTATCCATCATTTCAATATTTTGGTCCATCGTTTCCATATTTTGAGCCATCATTTCCATATTTTTTCATATTCAATCTCAACTTAGTTTCTATATCACTTTTTGTGTTTTCCAATTAAATATGTGTCACTGGCTTATCACTCAATTCCTTAAATTTGATCTCCAAATTGGATATCTGGTTATACATTCTTCATTTTCTCCATGACTCATGGTCAATCTTTTAGTAGGTTTAGCGAGTGAATTATTTTTTTCTCAAAATCTTTCCATTAGGTCCCGCTGATATTTACTACAGTGCCTCTCTATTTCCTCTTTATCACACCTTTTGAATCACCCAAAACAAATACTCGAAGCAAAAGTTATGAAAGTTTCAAGTTAACATACCTTTAAAAACAATGGTTTGTAGGTTGTCTTACTAGCCAACCTTTCTCTTGAATTATCTCTAACATTTTGGCCCCTCTAAGTCTAAAATTTTGTCATTTATTATCTTGGTATGCCTTCTCTACAATGCCATATGTTTGACCAAATTTTGTTGTGCCAAGAGAGCATCATTGTAACTTTCCCAAAACTTGTTACTTTCTGCATTTTTCGGGAGAGTGAACTTGTACAGATTGAAACATGTCTGATTTTCCTTCTCTACTTTTTAAATTTTTAACACAAACACTATGAGTCGTCCTCCTTCTAGTGCAATAGGTGGCACTAAATTTAGATCTCTCGAGCTTCATATATAATAATTTTACCCAGAACACCTATTTGAGACTAGTTTTTGAACTAGACAAAATCCCTAACTTCCATAGACTACAAATTCAAACTTATAATGAACCATGACCTTAATTTTTTACCATGGGTACTTCACTATGTCTTATGAGGCTCCTAGAAATTTCATTGTTTAAGACATCTTCAAAAAAAATTATAGTGAAAATGGCTTTGATACAAAATGTTATGCACCAAATTCCCAAAATAGCAAAACATAGAAAGAAAGAGTAACCCAACACCTCGAGAATGAATTAAAGAGATAAATAATAATCCTCTTCAAGGGGGGTGTCTCCTTATACAATGTATCAAATGCACAAGAAATATGAGATGACCCTCAAACTATGGTGTGTGTGTGTGTGTGTGTGTGTGAGTCAAAGGGTACAATTGCAATTAAGGTGTTAATTGACCAATAAAAACAATACTAATATACTAATAGAAATCCGATGTCACAATATATAGGACTTCATATTATTCCAATTTTATATTAATTAATTTTCAATTTTAGTTAGTATTTTATTGATTAATTTGTTGTTCGCATATGTTAGTGACTATAGAATTATTATAAATATGTGATGGAATTAAATAGATTGAAAAAGATTGGTTAATCAACATATACTATACACAACATTAAAGAAAACATTTTTGAACCCTCACACCTTCAAAATTAAGAGTAAAATCTCAGCTTCCTTGAATATAATAAAATGCTAACATTTATTTGGCATTGTTAAAAGTAGAAGTGTTATGCTCAATGATACTCAAAATTTCAAGCATATAGATATAAATGAATAATGCAATCAATGTATAAAGGATCCACCTTAACTAACGGATATACTTATGGATATAAATGAATATTGTTGTCCATGTAGATTCATGTTACATGTCAACTATTGAAAAGAAGTGTTTGTTTCCACATAAGGTGATTAATCTCCTTGATAATAAACACATATCTTAAACAATAAATGTAAGTGATTTTATTATTATTTAACCAATCTTTAAAATAACATAATAAGTCAAACTACATACAATATACATCAAATGTGAACATGGAACACAACTCCAAAAGATATAATAGAAATAAGATGTTACACAATAACTCCTTTGAATATGAAAATCTCCTCCAAAAATATTCAATACATTCATATATTCAAATTCTTAAAACCATCCTAGGCTCTATCAAGCACCGAGAGGGATCAAATCTCCCGAGGTGCAAACCCCTCCTCGAAAAGCTCCTTGAGTGCAATACCTGAGAAGAGGTTTTCACCTAGGGAGATTTGATCCCTCTCGGCACTTGATAGAGCCTAGGATTTGGATCTAGGCTGGTTCTAGTCGTGGGCAGTGATACAAAACCAGAGTTTGATCAACATTGTAAGGAACAGGTTAAGTTGAAAACATAGATAGAATTATGAGGATTATCATAATGTAAGTAATAAGTATTAAGGATTGATTAAATTGTTAAAGCAAAGGTTTGCACCTTTTTTCAGTGAAGGAAAGCAAAGGTTTGCACCACAAGGGATTTGATCAAATATATTACAATGTGATCAACTTTGATATTTCTTCTTCCTTTTTTTCTTGATTCCACTCCTGCTCCCTTTGGCACGTATCCATCATATGTGAAAGGAGGAATACCATCCAGACCTTTTACTCATGATATTGTTGTAAAGGGGAGTCCCCGTCGTTCTTTGTTTCCAATATTTATAGTTTCCTTCTCCAATTTTAATCCCCATTTTTTTCTGCACTATTGATGTAGATATATTAAACATTGCAACACTGGTTGGGTCCAAAAGAAGTAATGGTGACTTATCTGGAAAATAATCAATTTCTAGTGTTTTTCTAATAGCTCCAATCAAGTAAGATTTTCTTGTACCTGTAGTTCCTTGGATAATCATTCGTAGTGGTTCATTGTTCCCACCTATGTAATGCTCAAGAATAATATCAAATGATTTTCTTTGCTTCTCTGCTAAGATTTCAATTGAATAATTTTGAGTACAATTATTATGAACAATGGCATTCAATTGTCGGTTTTCAAATATGAACTGTAGTGTACGATTGAAAGTTTCCATATCAACAAAATTAGAGTTCCAATTTTCCTTGTTATCACATTCCATGTATCCAAGTATGTCATATTCATTGGTAGTTATATACTGATTCCTATATAACCTTGAAATTATCTCCCCTTCATGCTTTTGAGAATCCCTTTGCACAAATAACACTTCTTCATGATCTCTTTAGTCCACGGTCGTGTTTTCTAGGTTCTTATATATGTTTTGATGATTCTTTTTCTCTTTCTCTTCTATACATTTGTCGTACATTTTTCTTTTTTGATCATCAATATCTTCATTATTTGAAATATTATCATGAGGATCCACAATATACCCTAAAATAGAGAAAAAAAACTTTAATATGTTGAAATCATTGCAAATGGTTTTTCTATTAAATAGATAAATTCAATGTATAAATGTAAATAACAAAAAACAATGCATTGTTGAAATCAATGCAAATTTTTTACTTTTTATTAAATTGATAAATTGAATACATACATGTAAAAAACAAAACAAAATATGCATTGTTAAAATCAATAATCGTCACACTTCCTTAGGGATGCACTGAAGATGGAGGACACCACCACTTGCTTGGGATTGATTCTCAAGCTCATCAAGTATCTTTTCGACCTGATCTTAACTCACATGGTTCAATTCTCAAGTATGAAGAGCATTCACTGCTTCTTGGGTTCAAGTCTCAAGCATATCATGGTACAATTCTCAAGTATGAAGAGCATTCACTGCTTCTTGGGTTCAAGTCTCAAGCATATCATGGTACAATTGGTTCTAGAGATCTTCCAGATTCTCTTGCATCCATTGGTGGAGAATTCAAGCACATGTTTTGGTAGAATGATCCTCTTTTGTCAAATATGAATATTCCTCTCGACAAAAAATCAAGCATCAAACCTACTTGATTTTGGAGCAACAATTTTTGGTTTGTTTCATGTCCATTTTTTAGGGAGGGTTTTGTTCCCATGAGGTTTTCCCTATTTCCTCAGTTTACATGGACATATAAAATTTGTAAAGGGTGACCTTAGCCTTTGTTGCTGGGCCCTATTTTGATTTATTTTTTACAAGTCAGGATTAAGGGGGGGTGTTGGAACATTCTATACATATAGACCTTGGTTATGCATGCATGCATTCCATGCATTGGTAATTGAGTCTCCTAGCACCTAGACCATGTTTTTGACCCCCTAATGCTTAATATTGGTCATCACTAGCCTCCTTATCCACTCAGATCACCTTATCCATATCATTTGAGTTTTAATGCGCCCTCATGCATGATTTTAGGAATAAGTAGTGTCAGTTCCTTGAATTAAGGCGCCTTGTCCCCTTAATTGCCTAGTTAACTAGCCCTTCTACCTAGTTTCACTAATACTAAGTGTAGGAGTGCCCCTTTTGACCACTACAAGTAATCTAATGTACCTCATTGGGTTCTCCTTCCCTATTTTCTAGCCTAAATGGATCAATCATGTGCCAACCACCTTCAGTTAACTAGCCATTCATCATTAGTTTCCACTAGTGCTTCTCGAGAGATGGATCCAATGCAAACTAAGCATGTCTCTTTAGTGGAATTCGAATGCCATCAAAGAATTATGAATTATTCTACATGTAATCTTATTTTATTACCTACATCTCATGGATGACTAACATGAACATTTTTTACACTCAAAACTCTCTTTTATCTATGATATTCTTCTCTATTTTTTCTATAGATATGTGTTAAACATTGTGATGATTTTTTTACTGCTAGATATCGATCTATGTGAAAGAATTTTACAAATATGTCAATTGAAAACACTAGGAGATGCCTTAAAATATTTTGTGATTCTTATAGATCTAGAATCTATGGGAAAATACTCCGTGTTTTAGGAAAAGACAAAATCCAATGCATGTTTGGTTGGAGATCTAGAGATGTTCCTAGATGTTGGACATGTGTTGTACTCATTGTAGGTTCCTAGAGAAACATTGGGCCATGGGGGTGATTACCTCACTAGCTAGGGGAAACATATACTCTGCAAGAAAAATTTTGGGTTTGTTTTTGGTATGTTGTGATTTTTTGACCTTTGTAAACTAATTCTAGTTAAGGAATTATCATTGTAATCCAATGCATGTTAATTAGGGTTTTGTTGCTATAATATTGTATTGTAAATGATGAATATAATAAAATGAAATAGAGAGAGGATAAACTCTCAGTTAGAATGGTTTTCCTAGTTGAGGGTTTCCAAGGAAAATCCATGTGTATTGTGCATGCGAGGCATTGCTATTTCTTGTATTTTATATTATTTTTAGTATTTCTTTTCTTGAACATGTTTGTCATAATATTCATCTAGTATCAAAATGAGGTTGTTGGATTCAGGGGGTTTCCTTCATTGCTAGGGTTTATCTATTTTCATGAAGAGAAAGGGTATCTTAGATCTATGATAAACCTATGTTTGAGTAAGACTTTTGCGCAATGAATCTGATGAAGAAAATGGCAAGCAATTCAAGAATAGAATAAAGAAGTTTAATTGGTAGAGATTCAAGTTATAAAAGTTGAAGATGGAAGATATTGTAGATAGAGAGTAGTGGGTTGTGGTGTACCCAGGTAAAAAACCATTAGTATATAAAAAGAATATTGGGAAAAGATGGAAAGAAAAGAAAGAAACATGATTCAATTATGCCTCTCAAATTTAGTGTTGTTGAACATCTCTAGAGAGGACATCGCAAAGAAGTTGTGGGATAAATTGGAAATTTGTATCAGCCAAATTCCTTGGTAAACAAGTTATGAATCTATAGCATCTTAGGCTAGAAGATGCAAAATCCATGATGCATCTAATTGCATTTACAACTTGTATTTTTTTATATTAATATGGAGGAAGGCGATAAGTGTATAACCTTCTTATGTTCTTTACCAAACTCTTAGGATAGTTTGGTTGTAGAAATTAGTAGTAACACTCAATGTACATTAAAGTTTGAGGATGTAGTTGCATCCTTATTATTATATGAAATGAGGAGAAAATCCATGGAGGGTGTGACCAAGGAAATTTGATCTATGAGAGGTTGCACCCAAGAGAGGAAAAATAAGACTTTGGGGGGGAATCCAAATCCAAAGGTAGATCTAGATCTTCAAGACTATCTACAAAGAAATATTGGAAGTGTAGAAAACATGGGAATTATAATAAAGATTACAGATCTAAGCTTATGTTGGATTTGATGATTCCCTTTCCATATAAGCAAAAATATCCACAAAAGAAGGAGGTGAAGTTTACTTGGCATCTACAGGTACACATGCATATCATGATGTATGTTTGATCGACTTAGGGGATTCATTTCATATGATTTACCATAGGGATTGGTTTTGTGAATTATATGAAAATTACAATGGAGTTGATCTCTTATTAGGAGACAACTCGATAGCCAAAATCATAATATGTGGAAGGGTCAATTTGTTGCTCAAATATGGAAGGGTTAGAACCCACCATGGGGTTTTGCACATTCCTGATCTATCCAGAAAATTGATATCTCTTAGTAATATGGGTAATGCAGGTGTGCATACTATATTTGAAAATGACACATGTAAGATGGTTCAAGGGTAAATGGTGTTTATTAAGGGAGTTCTGATTGAGAAACTATACAAGTTGTTGGTCAGAGGCACTTATACTAGTAGGTGTAATAGTTTTCTTGTTCTTGATAATATCAATCAAGAATATAGCACCCCTATTGTCTTTGGAGACAAGGAAATGCTATGGAATCAAGTACATGTACATATTGGAGAGAAGGAACTTTGAGAATTACTTGGAAAAGTTATTGTTGAATGTATGCATGATTTCTCATTAGATTTGTATTTATGTGAACATCATATATATGGTAAAAAAATCAAGTGAGATTCCCATCTAATGCAACAAGAGCAAAATGAATCTTGGAGTTAATACACAATGATGTGTTTGGACATATTCATGATCCATTACTAGGTAGATCTATGTTTTATGATTCATTCATTGATGATTTCTCAAGAAACACATGGGTCTATCTCCTATACAATAAATCTAAGGTTTTCAATCAATTTAAAGAGTTTAATGCTCTTGTAAAAAACTAGAAAAATAAGAAAATAAAGGTGTTGAGGACAAGTAATGGTGGAGAGTTTTGTGGAAATGAGTTCAAGAAATTATGTAAGAAGTGTGAAATAGAAATACAAAAGACTACTCCATACACACCGCAACATAATGGATTTGGAGAAACAATGAACATGCTAGTAACGAAAAGGAAAGAAGTATGCTTGGTGGTGAAGGGTTATCACATGAATTATGGGTAGAGGCAATGGATATTGTGTGTTAATTGGTAAACCATTCACCTACATCCCACTGGTTGAAAAAACTCCACATGAGACATGGACTAGTAAAAAATATCTTAAACATCTCAAAATATTTGGTTGTGATATTTATTATGTGCATGTTCCAAAGGAAAATAGGAGTAAGCTAGACGATAAAGCCAAAAAAATATTTTTATTGGTTATAAAGATGGTAAAAAGGGTTAAAACTTTTGGAACCCAATAACTAAAAATATTGTGTGCATTCATGATATTGTATTTTAAGAGGTTAGAGTTGTTTCAAACATAAATTCCAACCAAGGGAAGAACAAAACAAATACTATATCATTTGAGTTGTAAAGTGAAAAATATTACTCAACAAAGGAAGATGAACCATAAGAGGAAGAGCCTCATATTCCATCCTTGAGGATATAATTTTGGGAAAGAAGGAAACAAAAAGGTATAGTCCACCTTATTTTCATTCTTCTTTTCTTCTATCTATTATTAATGACGATCCTAGAGTAGTTAGGGAGGCAATGGATTCACTGAATAATAAACTTTGGAAGAAGGCCTTGGCTAAATAATGGATGCCTAGGATAAAAACAAGACTTGGGATCCAGTTGAGTTGCTAAGCAGAAGAAAACCTATTGGTAGAAGATGGGTGTTTAAGAAGAATTTAAATGTAGAAGGAAAGGTGGAAAAGTACAAATCGTGCCTAGTAGCAAAGGGATATTTCAAGGTAGAGGTCATTGAACTTGGTGAGATTTTTTCTCCTGTTGTTAAATTAACTTCTATAATATTTATTGTCTATTTATATTGCTTTTGATCTTGAAGTAGAGCATATGTATGTGAATAAAACATTCTACATGGTGATCTTGAAGAAGAAATCTACATGAAACAGCGAGAAGGATTTGTAGTGAATGGAAAGAATGAGATAGTTTGTGGGCTAAAGAACTACATGTATATATTAAAATAATCATCAAGAATTTGATATCAAAAGTTTGATACTTATATAGTAGGACTTGGTTTCTCAATAAGCAAAGTTGATCACTATGTGTATTCCAAGCAACACTACAAGGAAAAGAGCCTGTAGCAGAGGTCATAGCAGAGGCTTTTCGTGTTATAAGATTGGAAAAAAATTTCAAAAAAACCTCTGCTACAACCTCTGCCAATGGTAGAGGATGTTTTAATGTAGGTTATTACGGATATATTTTATAGCTAAAAAAACTCGGTGGATGGATTTTTTAGCAAATGCTTTTTAACCAATGTGTTTTGTTTAAATTGTGTGCATCGGTGCATGTAGAAACAAAATGCACCAGTACTGTACGATGTAAAAATATGCATAGGTGCACTCAAACAGAACAAGCACCAGAAAGAACAGAATTTCAACATCGCACCTATGCTTGCATTTATATTTTACGCACCAGTGCTTACACACAAAATAAACGCATTGATGCGACATGTTACTTCATATGCACCAAACAATTTTTAATATTTTTAAATTTTACAGGTGTTGTTCATTTATAAGATCACAACAGTGCATTCCATTGTAAAATGCACCGGTGCTTACAAACTATCAAAATAACCCAGTGCATTTAAACAACTAAAACGCACTAGAATGCTTAAATACTAAAAAAGTATCGGTTCGTATAAGCTTTGATAGTTATCGGTGCGTATAAACCATTGACATGCATCGGTGCTATAAAAAAACTAAAACACACCAGATAAGATGTCTAGCACATGGACATTCTTATTTTTAAAATTTAACGGTGCGTTTAATTTACATTGGAGTGTCGGGCCCGTCGTTGACTAAAACACACCAATGCATATAATTCGGGTAGGCACACCGGTGTGACATCAATTATCGAAAGAACCACATATGATTCTTTGAATAGTGACTACTGACATTGGAGTCATATATATATATAGATATATAATTTTTATTTTTTAATTCCATTATTCAACTGAAATTGAAATATTTTTTTATAGTACTATTCATTTCAATTTTAATTATTGCATTTGCTTGGATTAATTTCTTATATCATAGATACAAGCATCTATTGTAATATTTAATCATCCATACATTTAATTACCAGTGTACCATTTCACATGTAACATTTGACAATAACATTAAAGAATGCAATAGAATAAAAAAAATTATTTTATTATATATCAATAAGAGTCCCTTTGTCATACAAAATAGGACAACATAGAGATAACAATAATCAAAATGTCAACATGCATGTAATTGGTAACCCATTTTTTTTTTCAATTTGGACACTATGTCCAGTACATTATTATATAGAATGTTTGATTTTCATAGACAACTATTCCAAAATATACAAAAAGCTACAACAACTTGCATTAGCATCAAAATTAAGTATGGATCATCATTCTTTGTTGGAACTGTTATCGGTGCTCGATTCAGTTGCATAATTTGGGTTATTGGTTGAATGTTTTGTTGATTGGATCAATTGTTTTCCTCTTTTTCAACTTCCATCCGCAAACATACAAATAAAGTGTATCGAGTGTATCTACATTGTTGGGAATAATAAAAGATAAAATATATAGTATACATGAATGTAAATTGAAAGGCGATGTACTATGGAAATAATTGTGTCATGAATGATACACATTCTTTCAAAACCAAATATCATGCCTTCTATCAACAAGTCTTATGTTGGCTCCACTCCATACTTTGTTTCTTGCAAGTTTTATGCCCTATCACAAATCATAGTCTTAATATAAAGGATTTTTGTTGTTAAATATTAATTATAAAATGAGAGAAGTAAAACAATATAGATACTTACAAAATCCACAATTAATTTTTGGTACGCCAACATATACTCACAACCCTTGCTTAACCCAATGTCAATTAATTATTCTGATGGTTCCTGTTTGTATGTTAACACTTGTTTCAAGACATCCAAGGATTGCCAATGAAAAAAAACAAAATTAAATATACAAACCACAACCATTGACCATTGACCATTGCTTTGGGAACACCTCTTGTATTTTACATATGACCTGATTCTTCGAATCATTTGATTGGTTTCTGTATTTTAATTGAAAAGTACGTTTTTACGTTCTTTCCATTATATCCCTCATAGTATTATAAAATTATTTTCCCATTCTATTAACTTCCAGCACCACTCCAGATGAGCCAAGGACCAATTGATCATCATTTGCATCTTCCATAAAAAAATTATCTTATGATGACATTGAATTATGTTGATGTCACTCCTTGTATAACATTCAACATATGTGAATTAGATTATTTGAAACATATTAGTGAATATTCGTAAGTACATTATTACTCAAATTTGAATAAATAATTCATATTGACTTATTTTTTATTCACCTGATTCATCTCTCTCTAACTTTTCCATCAAAATTTTACGCTCTTCTAGACTTAGATTGGTAAGAATCTTATCGAGCTTCCTCTTTTTTGGATTTTGTTTGCGGATAAATCCGTCGGTGAGGACACCAACCGATCTCCCTAGTCTAAATGGTTTATATCTAGAACAAATCACAACAGAATATAAGCACTTTCCTAGATTAATCAAAGTACTAGAATAGGGCACGTTACTCACCTTGTAATTGGAGTAGTCTCTCCTTGCTTTATGTGATCTTCAATGCCTAGCTGCAAAACAACATAGAGCAAAAAAGAGGAAAAGCAACAAGTAATATTGATTAACCTAAACAAGTGGTCAAGGAAACAAGTTCTAAATATCTATAATGCACAATAAACCTTTATGGAAAGAGCATATATTGTTGTATTAATGAATATAGAGAAGAGGATATTACAACCATTGCCTTGACATTGCAATTTATTCCAACTAACATTTGCCTCAAAGATCCAACCTTGCCTCTAATGGATGAAAGGACTTCAACTCTAGCAAAATTTCTCTAGCATTTGGGTGCTCTAGTCCATCCTCCCTATCCCATGAAGAGGAGCTTCATTTATAGGCCAAAAGAGATGAGGAGGAGAGGAGAGGATCAAGAGAGAAGGATGAGGTGGGATCCTACTAAGATGGGAGGTGAGTAAGATCCACCCTGTATGGAAGGGATAGACCTCCATAGGGTCTCCTTTGAGAGTCTTCTCAAAGCTTCTTTTTTCCCTCCGTATAGACATTGACACTCCCTATACACTAGCAACATGCGCCAACAACGCACTCTGTAGTGGAGCAAGGTGCATCGATTAGGAAAGACACACTTTGTTGTAAGGCAACATGCGTCAACCTTTCTAAACATGGTTTTAAAAGGGAAAAAACCTCATAACTCATCTTCCAAAGATTTTTGGCCAAGTACCTTAGGGATTTAAGCAAGGAAAAATTATACATGGTTCGTAATCATGACGAGTACAAAAATTCCGTGTAACACTTTGTATTTCACACATTAACCAATACATATTAATTAAATTTACAAATAATTCAAACAAATTAATTTAAATACATAAATTAATTAAAATCACTTGCGTTCTTCGTAATTATGGATGTGCTCCTATCATGTTGACTAAAGTTGTTCATTAAACTAATACCATGCATTTTCTATCAATAAACAATTTGAACCAATGAAATACATAAGCTATCAATATATTATACAAATAAATTACAGACCTTCAAAAAAGAAAACAAGTTTGGTATCAGTGTGCTTTATCACATAAAATGCTCCGGTGCATTATATCAACAAAGGTACACCGTGAATGGCTGAAAATTATTTAGCATTTTATGAAAATAAAAAATGATGCGCTCCTGCCATTAATAGTGCAACATTCGTATAAATGCACCGCAAACATAGAATCAAGCAATGAAAAACGATTATTGTGTTTTTATAAAATAAAACACCACGTGATGCATATCATATCCGGTGCACTTTACTTGTACCTTCGCCGATGCGTTGCTGTAATACAAACACATTGATTTTGATACATGCATTTTTTAATTGAAAAATTAAAAAAAAAAACTTACCAGGGCCGACATGGTTACAGATTCGACCCAAAAAGTGGCCCCATCTCACCCTACGCTTTATATATATAATCACAAGCTCAACAAATCGAAAATCCCTAAAAGGTGAAATCGTAATTGTGTATAGCAATAGAAGGATTTAAACCCTAATGTAAAATATTGCAGCCACATAAAACGAAAAGAAGCAATGAGAAAATAAGTGTTGCATCATTGAAGGTAAGTATGAAGTTTTTTTTTCTAAATCTAGTTAAACTCTAAATAAGGTAATAAGATCAACAATAATATTTACATAAAATTTTTACTATGTAGGTTTTGTTTGATTCACCATACCTAACAAATTTCAATCCTCAGAATAATCTAGTTAATCTAGTTGCTCCAAATTCCTTCCACATAAGTATCTCTTCCAAAACTCTCCCTTGAAATTTTTGGCAAAAGAATAAATTAATGTTTAGGTTTTTTTCTTTTAAACATTATTTAGAATTAGTTTTCGAACTTAAAATTGCCTCCCTTTTTTTAGTTTAGGGCAAAAATAGCTTGTGCAAATTTTTTCAATTTTGATTTTTCGGCATTCCGGAGCGCTTGTGGTCATGCTACACCGGTGTGGCCATATATGAAATGTACCGGACCTTTGAATTTCGACGCAACAGTAGTAACATTAAATTCAACAAATTTAAAAAAATTCGCATGCCGCGGTGCATGTATAATTAGGATGCCTTGATGCACTTATTTTTACGAAATGCACTGGCATGAAAAATGCATGTATAAATATCCGCTACCAAATGTAGTAGATATTTACTACCATGGGGGATTTTGCGGATTTTCTTTCACGGTGCGTTTACAGTTGTTACACATCGGTGCGTTTGGTATATGTGAGCGCACCGGTGCATGTATATTTGAATAGACGCACAGGTTTAATTTGTAAATACTCATGTGGTTTTATGTATCCACTTAAAATTATATATTCATCTCAAATGTTCTTTTAGTATTCAACCACACCAATTACAATATTTCATAGTATATATATGTTGCTTAAACTCACCTTATCTTACAAAATGGTTTCCAAACTATATTGGAAGTTAGATTGTAATATAGTTCTTGAATTAGGACTGTAGAGATGTATATTGATTGCTGATTTCGCTCAAACACAAGGAGAAAAGTTTGTAGTATAAAATGTCCAATTCTTTAGATTCTAGTTCAACCCATCTTGTTCAAAGTTGAACGAGTTCTCACTTTCCATCCCCAATAAGTTTAGGTTTTATTTATATTTTGATTATTTATTGGAATTTATGTTATCCATGTGAATCTAAATATCAATTTATTCTTTATTGCAGGATCCCGATTCAAGTTAGAGTTCAGATGCACAAGAAATTCCACCAGTTTCAATATGTCGTAAGCTCTTATCAGGAGCAAGATACCGCAAGCAGTTCATAAATGAAAATGGGTAGCTGCTTTACCCCACCAATTGTAACATGACATCTTCAAGCCATAATCCTGATTCATTGACAGTAATGCATCATGAGATAAAACTCTTTTATGACACCCCAATAGTCCGTGGTTGTTCAAATATTGTTAAATACAAGCATAGCATTTCCATGTATAGTATGTGCATGAATGGTTATGTTTCTAGAAACCTTAACAGGAAGAACCTGTTATATATAGATGGTCATCCATGCACTCATGGGAACATTGCAGGGTTCATAAATAGTTCTAGGTGCTCTTTATTTTCTGCAAATTGTTCATTTGAGGAACACTTCAATGACCAGGAGTTCTTTATGAAAAGTAAAGTGTCTAGATTTGTTATTGTACAAGCAATATGCGGTTTCTCTCCTGGTGAAAAGTTGTTAATAAACTATAACTTTTGTAGACTACCAACAGCTCGTCAGAGACACCTTGCATTGGGATTACACTTAAACATTCCCTTGGGGTGTAAGACAAAAAAACATTGATTAATTGTAGTTGTTAATTTTCAATGGGAGTCATGTTAAAGTATTGCTTAGTTTGAAATTGTGTTGTATAAATTGTTAATTTAATTTATAAATTCAATTTGAAAATGTGTTTCTCAATTTTAAATTTTTATATTTAATGTGGAATTGATAATTTATTGCTCAATCTGAACGTTTACTTTATAAATTGTTTGGATCTTAACATTTTATATTGGAAATGATTCTCGTGCTTTTGTAATAATTGTTTTGTATAATGCTAGATAAAACCAATTGTATTGTGCTTACTAATTACATCATTGATGTAACGTTCAATATTTTGAAATCACGATTTTGAGGATGAGTGATCTGCCTACCATCTTCCGTTGCACCCCAGTACAATGTCAAATCGAGAGAAGGATGAAAAAACAATGCAACTTGGAGAGGAATCATACCAAGCATGGTTGAATCAACCACCTATTCAATTTCCACTGCATCCATCCTCACCAATTAAGAATTCCTACAATAATAGTAGTTCTTCACATGTTGGAAATGGAAGCAATGAAGTAGACTTTGGTATGGATGAGTTATTATGACAAAGTAGTGCCATGGATGCAATGTTGTTACATACATTCTAGGACAATGATCTGGGGGATGACACTAATATCACTGAATCCTTCTTTGAAATCCTTAAATAAGCTTCCACCATGCCTCTCTTTGAACCCGACTGGTCAAAGTCTATGCAGTTGGGGACAACAATGTTATTGTACAACTTGAAAGCAAAGTCTGACATGTTAGACATGTGTTTCTCAGCAATGTTGAGGTAACTAACCATCAAATACATTATATTTTGAGGATTCTTATGACACAATCATCATTGACAATGGTCGATTTTATGAATGTTAAATGACATTGTACATTTGTATTGCCACTAACTACAGGTTATTCAAAGATAAGGTACTTCCAAATGATAATGTATTTCCCGACAACTGCGAAGAGGAAAATCAACTATTAAAAATGTTGGGTGTTGAGTACATATCATATCATGTTTGTCCTAATGATTGTATTCTATATAGAGGAGAATATGCAGATAAAGAGATAAGTCCAAAATGTGGGCATGAAAGGTACAAAGAATTGAATAACAAGGCTAAAGCACATGGTATTCCTCATAAGATATTGAGGCACATGCCTATAATACCAAGGATTCAAAGGCTCTTCTGTTGCAAAGAATTAGCTATGATGCAGGGATGGCATGCTTCGCACCGAAGTGAGGAAGGATTTATGCGAATCCCAACAGAATCAATATCCATGAAGCATGTAGAGGATACATGGCCCCATAAATTCAAGGATGAAGTACACAACCTCCGATTGAGCGTAGCCATTGATGGCATCAACCCATATTCCCATGCAAACAACATCTATATTATTTGGCCTATAGGGGTGATCAATAAAAATACCCCCCATGGTTGTCCATGAAGAATGAACATCTTATGTTGGATCTTATAGTCTCTGGTAGAAGAAACGTGAAGAATATGGATGTTTACCTACAACCATTGATCGATGAAATCAAGGAATTATGGGAAGGGATATAGGTATATCATGTGTCGAGACCCATCCCATCAAAGAGGAGTTTTACGTTGTATGGAATATGTGCATAACCACACATGATTGTCGTGGGTTAGGATTTTACTCAGGTAAATATATTGTTAGTTGATTTGTTTATAATCAAAGAAATATTTTTTTCATATTTAATTCGGTGCAGCTGTATTGATCTACAACACTAATGTGTTTTCTTTACTATAACATCGCAAGTCTTGTAACAAAAGGTTATTATGGATGTAAATGTTGTGGACCTTCTATGAAGTCTTGGTGTTACAAATACCTACGAAAGTCATTGTACAACTTCTATAGGGTATTCCTCCCAGAAAACCACTCTTATAGAGGAGCAAGATATGCTTTCAATGGTAAATGAGAGAGAACCCAAAGGCCTAAAATGATGACATTGGTTGACTGGATTAGGGCATATGAAAAAGGGAAGGATAAGGATTACACATAGATGTTCGATTCAAATGTGCTACCTGTGATCGATGATCCTGGATCCATCAACACCTATGTTGAGAAAATGCCCAAAGGGATGAAAAAGGAAATCAATATTTTATAAGCTCCCATATTGGGAGCATCTTAATATTTCCCAATTACTAGATCCCATGCATATATTTAAAAAAAATTCATGTTCTTTGTGGCATCAAATATCATCCAAAAAAAGTGACAAGTTGGCTGTTAGGAAAGATTTCATTTCTTCAAATACTAAAAAGAAGCATTGGCCAAGACAATAAAATAGATGAGAAGATGGCCCCTCTTTTTCATTTAAAAAAATAGATGTTCCATGGATTTTGAAGAAAGATGATCTTAATTTGGAAAAGGAAGTTACATTGGGTGTGAAGGCACCTTCTCTTTATGGGTCTACTCTACGAAAATTGGTTCTCTACAGACGAAAAGTTTTCGGGTTTGAAATCACATGACCATCTGAAGCTTCTAAGGGTACATATAATGTCAAAAAATTGTTTTTACTTTTTATTTATATCTTCTAGCACAAAATTTAAAATGCAATTAACTTTTTGTGCTTGATTTTTAGTGTCATTATCCATTGTTAATGCATGGGTATGTGAACCATGAATTTCTTGATGAATTGCCATGTGCCATATCTAAACTATCTGCATTTGCATGGTGGATCACATCAAAAGAGATTTACTTATCTAGCATTCCACGGTGGCATCAAGAGATAGATGATATTATTTGTATGTTTGAGAAGGAACTGACGTTGATTTTCATGGACTTGCAGGTTCATATTCTAATTCACCTAGTCGATGAGGTTGAATTAGTCAGGATGGTCTCATGTCACTGGATGTTCTTCTTGGAGAGGTTCATGAAAAAAGTGAAGGGATTTGTTTGAAAAAGGGAAAAACTCGAGGGGTCTATGACAGAGGGGTATATAATATATGATTCATTCTATTATGCCAATGGGTACATCAAGCAAATCGACCACACACCAAGCACAATGATTTGGAATGATGAACACGATGAGGACAAAAGGGAAGGGGAGGTACTGGAAACGAATTGAAAAAGGCGCATGATAAAGAGTAAGTCACTTATCTTTCAATCTTCAAATTTCCACATAGTAACTATTCACAACAAACTTCGGAATCTATATTTGATCCCATATGTATTGAATGTGGATTTGTTTCCATGAATACAAAAACGAATTTAGAAATTGATGCAATCGATAAATTCATTCTTTACAACATAGAGGAAACACAGTTGTGGGTTGAATTGTATGAAGAGAAGAGGAGGAAATGGAACATTGATAGAAAATAATTCAGGCAGTTGCATGGTAGAAGCATGCCTTTTCCATATCATTTAAAACAAATATGCCAATGATATGTCCCAACAGCTGGGTTGCAGACCAATTCAAAGAGAAATATGGTGCATCCAGTTGTTACCCTCCTATAGAGGATGATGCACTAAACATTGGGATCAGGTGCAACAACTTGGTAATATATTTTTGTACATTTCTAACTTTATAATGCAACTTTGAATTATAACATCTATGTTTAATATGTTAATGCTTGGGTTATTAGATATATGACACCATCGTTTGTTAACTTTTCTTATAGATGCATTCGTTCCCATTTATGTGGGATTATGGACATAATTTCTGCACTGAGCATGTTGATGATGGATGTCTTACACAAGATTGTGGAGTGGAAGTTGAGTTTGATCAATCTAGTTGTGCTAGTCACCACGATCGAAACCTAACAGAAGGGATGTTGGGTTATGTCAGAAAGATACAAGAGATCATTCAAGTGGACTTCTCATCTTTCCAATGTGTTATTTTTAGGTGTAGGTGGTGGGACACATTCGATAGGAGTAATGTAAAGGAAGATTGTTATAGTGGGTTGATATGTATCAACTCTAGAAAGATGTGGGATGAAAGTAAGGAGCCTTATGTTTTCCCAAAACATTGCAACCAAGTGTTCTTTTACTTGGATGTGTTGGATAAAGATTGGTGGTTCATATTAAGACACGACGCTAAATCTAAACATGCTTTTGAGAACAACATTGCTATCATGCCAACTGAGGAAGATAATGAGGGCGAGGAGATGGAGAGTGATATGTAGATGTTTTATTTCATCATTTACAGATTGAGATATCATTTTTTTATTGTTATCTTTGATTGTCTAATTATATTGTTTATTATTCATGTTATGATGGTGGGGATGGAAAGTTGATTACTGGATACAATGTTTAAACAATTTGAGTTGGTTAACAACCAATATGATGTGAAATATATTTCATGTCTATCAACTAATTTGTGATTGTATGGAATGATTGTTTTTCATTCTCCATAGTTAGAGATGATATTTGTAGCTTTCCATTTAGTTCATAATTGCAGTGTGGGTTTTATCATTTAATTTATTGTATTGTTACAATTGGATCAGAATAAGGGAATGGGAGTACGAATTATCATTGATGTTAATCATATTTATTGTTTGTTTTAATTTCATCTACTCTCATTTCAATAACAGGGTCAAATTGATGATTATATTATGCTTAGACACTTATATTTTATATTTTGTATATTTTAGATACATAGATAGGTATATATCATTAAGGCAGAAGACACTTATGGAAAAATTAATAAAATATGTATATCCTTTAAAATTTATATGATATAATAAATCAAAAATAACAAACAATATTTTTTATTAGATCCTATATTTGGAATATGCATATTCACATCTATATTTATTTCAAGTTTCATTGTTGATGGGTTATTCCATCATTTGAAAAGGTTGTTCTTTTAATTAAGTATTTGTCTTTCTTCCTATTAGAGCTTTGATATTTGTCATTGTAAAGTGAGTTATTGTCAAAAAAATAAAAATCTTGAATGATACATTGATACGTCATATTAATATTCATATTTGCATTTTTTTGTGATGTTCATATTCATATTCTATAATAATATTACATGGTAATACTTGACTTTTTGTTATGATGTTTGGTTATAATTATAAAAAATGATTCATTTATGTTTATGAACACCAAATAAAAAAAAAATATTATATAAACATAATATTATGACAAACTATAAAAAAATTATAAACATGATACAATGAAAAATTATATTACAACAATACTAAATCATAGAGTTTCCACAACTTCATCCATTATCAATACAAAATTCATAAAAATATTTAATTCAATGATATTTTTAATTCAATTATATTATCTAAAAATAAATGTTTTAACCTATATTAAGTTAATTAATGAAACATTAATTTTCAACATTATCAATGACCATTACTCCAATCCATATCTTCACATTTAGGATGATCTGACAACCAACCATACTTTCAAATTCATTTTTTAAACAATATATCAATCTATATATGAAACCATACTTCAAATTGTCTACAAAATTTAAGTTGAAATTAGTTAATATGAAAAATAATTGAAAGGATGCTAAAATTTTGACCAAAATTAAAAACCCAATAACTTTCTTTACAAATCTCTAATGCTTTGAGAACTTGTTAAGTCATACAACAATTTTCTTTATATCATAATTTGCAATGCAAATTGTGATGTTTTTTTCAACTTAATTAATAGTTATTGATTTAAAGACCCACATGATTTTGAATAGTATAAAGTTCTTTTACATAAGCATACGATCCTCATCATTTTGAACACCTAACAAACATAAACATAAACATCATGATCATACCATCATATACTTAACCGTGAGAATAAACATAAATGTACCATCATCATCATTTTCACGACTTAGACATAAACATACCATCATTATCATTGTCACCATCTAACAATCATTATTTTAAACACGTGATCAATCAATCACATAACATTAATAAATATCCTAATTTATAATTTTAAATATATATCATCATACCACCTAAAAAAAATAAACATAAACATCATCATACCATAATAAACATAAACATAAACATCATCGTACCATCATCATGATCATTTTCACCATCTAACATAAAACATAAAAATCATCGATATAACATCATAAACATATAAACATAAACATGAGACTAACATCTTAAAAATTACATTTCCATCATCTGACATAACACAATCCACATTATATTATAACATGCATAACCATCACACACATCTAACAAACATCATCTAACATGAGCTAACATACACACCATCAGGGACATATAAATAAACATCAACATAACCATCAACATCAACATAAACACGAAAAATGCAGTATATATATAGATATGAACATATATAAAATCAAACTTATGATA
Organism: Larix kaempferi; assembly: GCA_027924585.1. Lineage (NCBI taxonomy): Eukaryota > Viridiplantae > Streptophyta > Pinopsida > Pinales > Pinaceae > Larix > Larix kaempferi. The sequence goes on along the minus strand of BSBM01001069.1, from coordinate 1,005,280 downwards.
CATGCTAAATAAATATCTCCATTCCAATAACTGCTATGACATATCTGATCCACCTCCACCAGAGGCATCATCAGTATCTCTCCCACTAGATCAAGAGGCATTGTCACCTCCACTAATAGAGCTAGAGGTAGTATGAGCACATCTTCTAGCAGAGATAGAGGCATCTAAACCTACACCAATAGAGCCAAAGGAATCAATACCTTTGCCATGAAAAAACACAACTCAAGAACCCCCTCTAAGTATTGTATCTACAATAGAGGTAACTATAGAAGGAAATGGTGGATGGTCAGGTCAATCAGTAGGATCGACAGGACAGTCGAGTAGGAGTAGATCAAGAGATGATGAAGTAGGATTGGCATGTCGGTCGAGTAGGAGTAGAGGAGATGATGAAGGAGTTGATGGAGGAGGAGATGAAGGAGGAGGAGGTGGATGAGATGTCGATGAAGCTGATGGAGGAGGAGGTAGAGTAGTATATGTTGAAGATGATGGAGGAGGGGGTGGAGGTGGAGGAGGAGGATGATAGTCATCCCTCCTAGCATCCAAATTAATGAATGCAGTGACAATATGCTGCATCAACAACCTCATCTCATGAGGAATAATACTCTATATCTCTATTGAGGCTGTCAAATAATGTCGTGCACTCGTACAGGATGAACTCCCTCATTTGTCAATAATGTGGCCAGCCTGTCTACCACACATTGGTGATACATATCTTGGGGCTTGCGTGGACGGTGGCTAGGATGTCTACCTACCAACTGTGGCTTGACTTGATTGGGATCCTCCATATCCTGATCCTCTTGAGTGGGAAGAGGAAGCCCTACCTCACCATTAAATGTGCCAATGTACAAAAAATATAGTATACATGAATAATAATTAGACAATTTCATTAAAAAATTTAATATTTAGAAGATATTTCATTTGCATTAAATATAAAGAGAATAAAATGATACTAGAATAATTTAAACATAACAGTAATATTACCCCTCTCATCTGGTGGCTCCTCCGTTGTGAATAAGATCTCGTGGCACCCTCTCTAGTCCAATCCTGCATATGGATATGACACCATGTCTAGTGCGTAGTCCTCCTCATTGCCTAGCATCTCGACCACATGTGATATGATCCTTGCTGAGAAGTCAGGATACCCCCTCTTGGGAATTATATGCCCCCATATGTGCATATGAACCTATGTCATCAAATTGTAAAGGAGACGCTGAAAGGAGGGCATGGTGGTCGGAAACCTCTCAAAAAATATACAAAAAAAATCTGAACAGAAAGGGAAGTTGAACCTCCCATCAATCACTGCATGACATCTATACAAAGCATAACAAAATTGTTACAAACTAATGGCATACCACCTAATTCATATAGGTCTTTGCAGTACTAAAGACTCAACATAATACAATAGAGGGAAACTAATGTGATGCCCATCACTGGTGGAGTGCGCTATCATCGTAAGAAAAATAGAGAGGAAACTAACCTCCTATCGACCAAAAGTAGAGATCCTAAGATTCCCACTGCTCACCTGAAAATCAGAGGGATGGAAGACCTCATCAATGATATATCTCAGAGAGTAAGCTAGATAACTCTCTACTGCAACACTATTTGGGACATCAGGGAACTGGGGAAAATCCTCCCCTCTCCTGGATAGCCAACTGATGAAATAGATATCCTCCTTGATGGGTTGGAACAACTAACCAGGACCAACAAAACAATTCTTGCCTCTGATGATCCCAGTGTCGGATGAATTAACACAGTAATGAAGAGTTTCCCTTGAGGGATGTGGCCTCATGATAGAACTTCAGGAGGCCAAAAACCCTCAAGAGCTCTCTAGTCTTACAAGTAATGGGTCGAGGATACAAATCCCTCTCTCCAGCCTCCCATTCTCTAACCATGTTGAATTTATCCTACTTTGCACATGCCTGCTAAGAATCTTGTTGCCACTCACATATTTGTTTCACATATAAGTAGATACATAAAAACATGTAATATTTCATTCGATTAAAATCCTATTTAATAACATCAATAAAAAAAAAATTCTGTCAAAACAATATGTTTTATAAGCGATGCACCTCAATAAAATAGATGCACCACTTCTGGTGCTTTTATACACAAACTGCACCAACAACGGTGTATTTATATATAAACTGCACCATTTACGATGCGCAAAAATATGAAATGTGCACCGATATTATGATTCTAAATATTTAAAATTTATTTCAATGGTGCGCCAATGCCTATACATACCGATATATTTCCTAAAATTTGGTTGGCGGTGCACCTAAATCAAGTGAGTGCATCGAGAACCAGTTCACTCACCTGCACTAGGAGAACTGTTAAATTCTATTTTCGTATGCTCTATTAACAGCGCTCTTTTGTCAAGTAAGTGCAATGTAAGAGGTGCGCTTAATTGGTCTTAATGCACCACCATTTATTAAATTAATGTTTTCATGGAAATCAATTCATGGTGGTCCTTGGGCACTTCATAGCATCATGCACCGGTGCACTGACGTGCCAATGAAGCACTGTTAAAATATTATTTTTTGGGGTTCAAAACTAGTGTGCCTACTGCACGTCAGAGCATCGAAAATCGGTGCACTGACGTGCACTAATAGCACCATATAATTTAATGTTTTCATCTACATGTTTTTGTTTATCGGTGCATTAAATACACATAAGTGCACCGTACGGACGATGCTCTTCAGTGTCAAATTCACCGATATGAAGTTCAATGTTTTAAAATATATTTTCACGATGCAATAGTGCATTTGATCTGTCCATCCAACACTACAAATGGTGCGCCCTGTGAAGTTTTACAGGGTGCACCATCTGGTGGTGCAAGCCGAAAGGCTCGAATGCACGGTGCAAATATTTTTTATTTTTTTAAATAGGACAAATTGAAGGTCAATTTTAAAAAATAATCCACTAAAAATTTAAATTATGAAGTAAGAATCAATTTACCTGTTGAATGACCCGTTGTGGAGGCATATTGGCGATGTATGGAAAGTTTGAATTTTTTCCCGCCATTTGGAAAAATTCAAACTGGAGTCAACAGCCAATAGGAGTGAGGAATTTGTCCATGTGCACCATGGATGTGAGGGCATATAGGTGGGTGAGGTGTAGCACCGGTGTAGGTGGGCTCAATCTCACTAAAGAGGGTAAAAATGAGTTTGATGGCGTGGTAATTTTTTTATTAAACACTGTTTCAGTGTGCTCGATAGTCAGGCGCACTGATGCGAGGAGGTTTTAAATACAATAATAAGAAAATATTTTTTATTTTTTAATAAAATAATCGTTGATGTGTTTATGTGTTGTGCATGCACCGGGTGGTTTTGTATCATCTAACGTACTGGTATGAGGATTTAAAAAATTGCGTAGGAATAAAATTATAGATTTTTATTTTTAATAAAAATTAAGCAGTGCGTTAGAGTCAATGACATGCATAGGGTCATTTATATACTATCGCACTGTTATGAGGCTTTCAGTACAATTTTGCGATATTTTTTGAATAAAATAGTTTATTATTTTTAATCAAATATATACCGATGATTTCGTTATGATTAGATGCTCCTGGTCGTTTAATGTTAGAGAACACACCGTGATGAGGTCTTTACATATAAAAGTTAACCTGTTTTTTTAGTTAAAAAATTATTATTTTTTAATAAAATATTATACGGTGTGTTTGTTTCTACGACACGCACCAGGCCGTTTAGTATTCGGTAACACACTGCATATAGTCTTCTAAAAAAAATCTCAAGAATATTTTAATAAAATAATAATTTTTTATTAATGAAATATAGTATGGGGCATTTATGTTTACATAATGCATTGGTTTAGATTTTTTTAGTTTTTTTGCGCTTATAATTTTTTTGGACGTGGTGCAACATGGTATATGGCGGTGCAGTGCTCCTATATATGTAATGCACTGGTTCGTTCTAATTAAATTAAGTGCACCAGAAATTAAAAAAAATTAAAAAATAAAAAAAAATAAAACCTCCACCAAAACCTCTGGTTGCTCGCCTCTGCTAGTGACCTCCACTATAAACGGATATTTGGACTCTTTTGAGTGGAGCATCCACTATAAACTCCGCTAAAGGGCCTTTTCCTTGTAGTGCAAGCTGGTGACCATTTCATGTATGTTGTCTTGTATGTTGATGATATATTGTTGATTGGAAACAACAACGAAACCATCAAGGATGCCAAATCTCAATTGTATTTTGATGTTGAAATGAAATATCTTGGTGCTACATATTTTATTTTGGGCATGGAAATTAAAATAGATAGAGCAAGTAGAAAAATCTAATTGAGTGAGGAAATATGTTGAGATACTATTACAGGGGTTTAATATGCATAAATGTAAATCAATGAAGTTCCTTATTCCTATCATTGCAAAGTTATATATAGATTAGTGTCCTAAAACAAAATGAGAGGTATAATACATGTCCCATGTTCCCTATGCTAGTAATGTTGGAAGTCTAATATATGCTATGGTCTAGACTAGACAAGCAACATCCCATGTAGTGACATTTGTGAGAAAGTATATGTCAAAACCAGGGAAGGAAAATTGAACAACTATAAATAGGGCCTTCATATATTTTCACGGCACTTCAAATTATGCAAAAAACTACTAAGGGAAACCTGTACCACACATGGAGATAGATATACAAGGTTTTGTTGATGTGGATAGAGATGTAGATCTTGGATGCAGAAGATCTGCAAGTGGTTATGTTTTTAAGTTATTTGGTGGATGTTGGGGAAAAAATAGCACAAAGGTGTGTATCTTTTCCCACTTGAGGGGTGAAATGCTTATAGGTTGCCACGAAGGCCCAATATTGTGTTACTAAAGCAAGAGTGATGACTCCAAATTGATCCTGCAAGTTCTTGTTAGAAAAAAAAAATGAAAACAAATTACATGAAATAAACAAAGAGGGTGAAGATATGCAAACCACAACAACAAGTAGATGCTATAACCAATTTAGATTTCCCAATGGTAGATATTGTTACATGTAGTGTCACCTAGGAGGTGAAAGCTTCAAGGGAAGCCAACAATCTCCCTTAGGGAGGTCCTTTTTATCCACATTAAATGCTAAATAAATTGAAGAACGAATGGGAGAAACACTTTTCCATTGGAGTTCCGATGTTTCTCCATGGGAAGAAGTGGGTAGTCATTCCCCCCCACCAGTTAATCATGTAGAAGTACATGAATCAGACACCGATTAGCCATGAGGTTTGATTATTCCCCAGCAGTCCTAACTATAGCTCACTCAAGTATCTAATAGTCATTGATAGTCTTGGAGACCTTGACTATTATCTGATAATCATACAAGGTCTTGACTATGTCTCTTCTCATGTGGGTGCACTCCACAAGAGATATTGCATCCCTTGGATGTCTAATTCATGTACCATGACTAACTGGTATCTGATCCATGTACCACTTATGACTTACTAGTGTTTGAGTCAGGTATTACTGCATGACTCATATGTGATCATATACTACTGCATGACTAATCGATATCTGAGTCATATACTACTACATGACTAATCGATATCTGAGTCATGTACCACTACATGACTAATCGATGTCTTGGAGAGGCCAGTCATCCATATACTTGGCTAGGGGGGTACAATGGGACAATAAAGAATAAAGAATCAAATTTGGAAGTGGTCAGGCCTTGGAGAACATCATGAAGGATGTCAAGCTCACAGAGAACTTCTCTAGACCATAGAAGATTCCAAAATTCAACAAGAAGAAAGCCAGGGGCTGAAGAACGTGCCAGAATAATACCTTCCCCACTAAAAGGGAGTACCAGAACCAGAAGAAGAAGCAAGAAAGGCTCAATGGATGAAGAGTGATTCCAAGACAAGAATGATCCTGATAGATTCAGTCAAGGATCATTTGATTCCTCAAATTTCTCAAAAGAAGATAGCTAAAGCCATGTTTGATACCTTGAAGAAGTTGTTTGAGAACACACATTTCAATAGGGATCTTTCCTTGGGACAACAACTCTCAAATGTCAAGATGACCATATCAGATTCTATTGCATCCTATTTCATGAATATCTCATAAATCAAGGATCAATTGATCACTATTGGAGAAGTTATTGCAGATAGAGAACTAGTCATGATGCCTTTAATACCATGTTAAATTTTCAATAATAGCAGTATAATTTTCATCTCTTTCAACTTAGAAACAATTATAGGATCACTAAAATAATAACTATGCACATAAACAATATAGATACACAATAGTTTTACCCTAGGAAACCCAAACTTGGGAAAACAACCCAACAAACCTTTCTTATTCATAGATTCAGTACATAATACAAGTACATCAAAGATAAGAGTGATCTTGAATAATGAAGATCACAGACAAAAGAGATGCCAAAGAAGAAGCCCCGGAAATTTGTCTTCTACAACCATAAATCGAACTTATCACATCTCAAGAAGGTTTGCTCAAGCAAGGATATGTCCAGGAAATCCATCTCTATCTCAATGTACCTATGCAGGATACTGTGGTACTTTAGGACCAAGTATCATTCAAAGTCTCTAATACCCCATTTTGAGCGCAGGGTATAGAATATGTTGGTAAACTCCGACACTGTCTAGTCTCTCTCTCAGTGCAAAGTCGTCCACCTAGTGTACTGGTCATCATAGTTTCCAATAGGGTAGAATTCCTCATTTATAACATAAAAAAAAATTTCCCAAGTGGGTTTTATCCTGTATATTTCATACTCATCTCTCGCATGCTTCTCACAGTACCTGTCCCACCAGTATTTTCTATGGGGGTCCAGGGAGGGACTTAAGGAGCACGAAGGTGATCTTTTCATAGTCGAAATTTTTTTGAACAAAGAAGTAACCTCTAACATATTTAACCATTTCTCCAAATCATCTCCATCTATATTTCCTTCAAATAGGGGAATGTCAAAGTTAACTTGTACCTTGAAGGAATTCACACCTCTGAAATGGTTTCTCGTTGAAGGTGCATCTTCCACCATCGGCATTCATTGCAGGATTTGGGAAAAATTATCCATCATCTCATTCCTCTGTCATGTGAGTCCTTCCTTGAGAAACAACTTAATAGGATCTCATGTTCCTTCATCTCTCTTTTCTTCTCCTGCCACGTGAGGCTGCTTGGGCCAACAAGGGTGGTTTTCCCTAAGCTCAAGTAGTTCAAGATCCAACTCTCGATATTTAGATCTCGTTGAGGACAAGCACTGAGAAACCATAAGATCAAATTGCTCTGATCCCGCTAATCCATATTTATGTGAGAATGAAATGAAAGAGAATCTAGATATTCACATACACAGATATATTGCAATAAATGTAGTGATACAGTAAACTCAAATTCTATCAAATGAATGAAACAAAACAAACTATAAAATAAAAGCATCTAGAATGGTGGTAGCTATATCTCTGAGAAGAGATGTGGCATCTATGCTCATTCATCACCAGATGAATACAAAAGAAGGTTGAAGGGACTTTTATCATAAATCCTTGAAGAGGTAGAAACCCTAAACCTAACCCTAGGAGATGAACCGTCAAAAGGTTTGTGGTCCCCAAGGTGGTTAGTTGATACGTCAAGTTCTCGGGATGTGACTTTCGCATATGATATCTATTTTGGGTGCTCAATATCCCGTTGGAAAGATCTATCTGAGCACTACAAATTTTGACCCGAGTCCAAAGAATGTTGTTGGAAACCCTTATCCCCCCTCCCTGAATCACCAAAAAAATGTCATTTAGGGCCTCAAAATGGCCCCGGATGTTTGGGACCTAAAAAACCATAAAAAAACTGCCACCTAGAAAGAGTGTTTTGAGCTGGTGGAATAGGTGGGCGGACACCAATATCCATCTATATAATTAATCCATTAGGATATGGAGTCAAAAATTGAACTACAGAGTACACACTTTGCTTCTCCTCAAACTCTATTTTTAGGACAATGTATGGATAATAAAATTGAAAACTAGAAATACTAAAATTAAATTGTTGGAAATTGACTAAGAAGAAAAGAAACCTACCTACCTAACTTAACTAGTAGGTGGTCCTACTAGGTGACATGGCACCGCCAATGGAACCATTTATGTTGCTTGAAAAGGCTATAGGATTTGTGTATGCAAAGCTAATAGGATGGTGGATGGAATTGGAGTTTGGAATGCAAAAATTTAGGTCCATATATCACCGAAAACTATAAAATATGCATAGGAGGGGAAAGCTCTACTTGAGGAACAAATAAGGTTAAAACACCATTGGTCAAGATTGAAATAAAAATGAAAATAAGTGAGAATGTATGAAAAGAATAAATGATTACCCATCTCCAACATTTTTTTTAATTCTTTTTTTATTGAAAGTCTCATGCATCCATGTTGCAACTGAGCCTTGATGAAGAACCACTTCTTTTGTGCATTTGGGTTCAAAATTAAGTGTAGAAAATACATTAGATTTTTCTTTGCATGCCAAAACTGCACTTCTCATTCATTTTTCAAATGTAAAATCAGCCATGCTCTTCCCATTGTCGCCATTATGATCAAGGTTATCATCAAATTCTAAGTTTGCATATTTAGTGATTTATGGAATTTCTACCTCATCTCTAGCTTTATGTTTAGGGAAGCACCCTTCTTTGTTGTTATAGTTTCCTTTTTGTTCTTTGTTATTATGGTTTCCTTCAGAACATTTAATGTCATTGATGCCTTGGAAATCCTCTTGCTGAAGTTTAATGTTTATTTATCCTTCATGCTTAACTTGGGTTATTTTTGCATGGTACGTGTTTCTTCTTTAATGATGGAATATGCAAAATGTAAATGTCATTGTCCTAGGATAAAACTATTCTCTCCAAGTTCTTCATTCATGGGATGTATGTCTTGTCTAATCATCTTACTGTGAATGGAAGTGTCCAAATTCCCAAGCAAAGCACTCATTTCACCTTCATATTCAACCAATTTACCATTGAAATTAATGCATGGATCTCAAGTTGCTAACAATATTTCATCCTTAGAAATCATGAGAAATTGACTTGAAACTTATACTTTATCTCCTTCTTGAGAAAATTAGTATTAATTCCCCCATTCATATTTCAAATGGGAGCTATGTTTACATAAGTGAAGGGAATGGATTTAATTTGAAGTATGTACGTGGGATCTATGATTTTTTTGGTCCCAATCATTTCCCCGATGTGTTGAGAATGATCACTTTCTTGGCATTGGTATTATTCATTTGAAACAAGAGAAGAGTGAGGAAATTTGGGTAACATTATAGGTTTTCCATTAAAAGTCTCCCCAACTTACTCTTCACAACATGGTATTTAAGAATGAGGGTTCTCATAAGAAGATCAAAGTCTAAAGTTTACATTATATCATTTTTATGTAAGGGGAGAATTTGGCATAGGGATTAACTCACTAGTACATATGGCTCAAAAGTTCCATGAATAAGTTAAAATTCAAATTTTCGTGGATAAACAGATAAAACTTTTGAAAAGAGAATGTTATAGCCCCTGATAATCGTCTCTATAGCGACGAAAATAACATTTTGTCTGTATAGCGATGAATATTCGTCACTATAGCAATGAATATGATTTCGTCGCTATAGAGACGATAAACTTAACGAGTGCAACGTCAACGGTTATCACAGTAATGGTCATTGAATTTTTGTTATTTTTGAAATTTGATCGTTGTGCATTTTTTCCAGAACCGCGACGCTCATTGATCTATAAATTCATGTTCTTAATACATATTTCCACAAATTATTTGCTATAGTTGCAACATTTTTTCTGTTGATTGTTCGTTATGTGATTTCAAGAGTCTGTTACTGGTTTAATGCTTTGAATTTTTTATCTCCTTCGGTTTCCAGGTTAGTATTTTTAAATTCATTGTCTCCTTTAATGTGTAGGGTCATACATAAAGTGAGTCGACTATTCATTTTCTCCTCAATACTAATGCTTATATAGATTTGTTGCTTAGAATTTGATAGATACATGATCTATTTTTAAAGACCATATATATGGAGGGACATTTACTAATTAGATTTTTCACTTTCCATGTCACGTCCTTTAATTTTTTGTCTCCTTTAATATATATATACTCTATTCAATTTAATTATATATTGATTGATTTTTTTTGTTCTTATAGGCTATTAGAATGTCAAATAAATATACTTGGGAAGAAAATAATAAGAGGTATGTTGATTTTAAGGAAGCATTGGAGGCGAAGGGTGATGGAAAGTGTTATTTCCCTTGCAATGATTGCAGAGGTTTGCGAATGAGAAGAATTTTAAGAACAACAGCTGAAAAACATTGTAAGGAGAAGGGGCATGCTAAAGGGGGGTATGAATATCATCCCTTGGTAAGATGTTATTCATTACATAATGTACTTCTTGTAAAAGTATTGATCATGTATTCACAAAATGTTTTATGCTTATAAATATATGTGTTGTATATTATACACTAATTTGATTACGTTGTCTGTAAATATAAAGATAGTGCCCTCTAAATTCCGAACAATGGAGAGCTATTTTCCACATAATAGTATAAATACTACTTTACAAGGTGAAGAAGATGGAGATCAGAATATTGAAGATAAGTTCTTAATGATCCTATTGGAAAAGAGGACGTTATTGATACAAATGGCGACGATGAGATACATAGATTTCTCGAAGACACATTTGCTCCATTGGATGAGGAAATCCTCCATGATATTCATGATGTTCCTCTACTCGAGAAGTCCCAAGAACCTCTTTATGAAGGCTCAACAACAGATATTCTATCTGCTATATTGTTGTTGGTGAACTTGAAGGTTTTGAATGGTTTATCAAACACTTGTTTCACACAGCTCCTAATGTATGTAAAGTTGACTATTTTCCTCTATTTTTAGTGTTAATTAATTCATAAATTAGGGATATGCAATATTTATGACTTATATTGTTTATGTTTCATTTTTTTGTCAATGTTGCAGATTGTTGGGTGAATTTCTATTACCACCATCAAATAATTTACTATGCACATGTCAAGAGGTATTCTTGATTATGAAAGAAATTGGAATGGATTATCAAGCTATTGATGCATGTCCTAATGATCATATTATATATTATGGACAGTATGCATCAGAAAAAGAAAAAAAAAAATCCCATAATGTGAAATTAGTAGATATTGAACTGATCAAGTAACAAAAAAGGTGCCTCGCAAAGTTCTTCGTTATATTCCCATAATTCTATGTTTCCAACGATTATTCAAGTGCCAAAGTATAACATAGTTTATGGATTACCATACAAAGAACATAAGTGAAGATGGTGTTCTTCAAATGCCTGCAAATGGTTCTGCATTGAAGAACATCGAAGAAAAATGGCCAATTTTGAAAGATGAACCTCATAATGTTAGACTTTCATTGGTAGTTGATGGTTTCAATCCATTTGGAGAGCTTTGTTCTACTTACTCAGTGTGGCATGTTTTTGTCATAAACAATAACCTTCCTCCTTGGATGTCAATAAAGAGAGAGCACACAATGTTAGCAATGATTATTCTAGTTATTTTTTTGAAAGCAATTATATTATTTCATTAATTTCTTTGTTTAATTGTTGCATGAGAACACCTTTTATATATTGGGACACATAACTAAATAGCATTGTATGTTGAATGATCAATTATGTAAGTACCAATTTAAAGATATGGATGTGTATATTGAGCCTCTTATCGATGAGCTATTGAAGTTACGGGCTGGCATCAATATGTATGACATATCTAGACCAATAGGGCAGAAACAATTTCAGTTCCATGGAATACTTGCATGGACAATTCATGACGCTCCCGGGTTAACACATTTTTGTGGTATGTAACTTTATGTTTCACGTCGTTAAAATTATATGTTTTAAGGTAAATATCATGCATTTTTTTTAAATTAATAATACTTTGATGCTATAACATTAATACATATATCTTACAGGTCTCCAAACAAAGGAAAAATTTGCATGTCTAGTATGTGGTCCTAGGATAAAATATCGTCGTTCAAGAATCTTAGCAAAGGAGGTGTTTGATGAGTACAAAAACTTCCTCCCAAAGAACCATAGGTATAAAACTACTGAGAAAACAAAATTCAATGGTAAAGAAGAGAATTGAAATAAACCACGAAGAATGACACCTCACCTATGGAAGTTGGAATATAATAGAAATTGTTGAGGTATGCAAATTGTATATGTAGCATATATAAACATGTAATATTATGAATTTTATATTTTTACTGAATTTTCTCTACCATGGGTGTCATCAATTATTGTTAATGTGCTTTCGTTTATGTTTAATGAATGTCTTTAAGGCATGAATGGGCTTCCACGAGGAATGAAGAGTTATCCCATACAATTTAGTAGGTTTCCTTACTACGAGAACCTACAAATAGATCATTTGTTCGATACAATGCATATCGGGAAGAATGTAACATAAATGATATGGTGGATACTAGATGGAAGGACTGACAAAGACAAAATTGGAAAACTTTGTAGTGACATTGCATAAGCCAATCACGCATTGCAAAGTGTAATTATTTCCAATGCCAGATATGGGGACCGAAATATTAGTCTTCCATGGTTATTGACATAGCAACAAAGCAATGCTATAAAAGAGGTCATTCAGAAAATAAGGTTCCCGATGTGTTTTTTGTCGAACATACAAAATATCTTAACGAAAAAAGGTGATTTTGGTGGTGTTAAAACTCATGGTTGGCATACATTCATTAAGGTAATTATTTATGTATATAATTTCCATTTAGTACATATTTTTAGTAATTTTTGTCTCTTATTTGGAAACATTAAATAATGATTTTCTTTTTGCTACAGTACGTTCTACCTCTATCTCTCCCAGATAGCTTTGATGACAACATAAAACAAGTTATATATGATCTTGGTAAATACATGAGGTAAGTAACAATTTATATGCATGAAAATGTTTGTTCTCTTTGTTGCATAGATTATTGACATATTGTGTTTTACAGCTTGGAAATTTATTATATATGCATCAATCTTGTTGATCATTGTTATTTTCTTGCATCATTTGTAGGTGGATTTCATCTAAAGAAATCCATAAATAAGATATTAGGAATTGGAAGAGAGAAATTCCTCATCTAATGTGTGAAATGCAGAAGTATTTACCTCCATCATTTTTCAATGCACAAGAACACTATCTCATACACCAAGTTGAGGAGATTGAATTGTGTGAACCTGTAAACTCAAGGTCAATGTGGATGGTGGAAAGTAATTTTAAGTCATTGAAGGATTTTGTTAGAGAAAGAGAACGTCCTAAGGGTTCTATGGTGCAAGGCTATATGGTATATCAATCCATGGTGTACATTAGTCAGTATCTTCCAAATTTAGCAAAAAATATCAATCTGCCTCGCATTTGGCATGTCATCTCCATCAACAAATTTGAAGGGGAGGTCCTGTTGGGGAAAGGTAGAACAAGGAAAGTGAAAGGTAATTGAATGGTGTAGATTTAATTTATTATACAATTAATTTTTCAATTTCATATATATATATATATACACACATAATACTCATGTAATTTTGTAGGACCCCTTTTTTAGGGTCCCCTTGAACTAAACTTGAAACTTTAACAACTTCATACAAAAAAATTAGCCATCATAGTTATTGGAAAAATAAAATAAAAAGCATGAATAACTTAACAAAAATAAGCAAAACCTTAACCTGTCAACCCTATCCAGCTGGTCCATTGTCGTCTTCGTCTTCCGTAGGATCCCTCCAGCAAAGCTCATTTAACCATAGGCGAAGCAACCGTTAGCTTCGCCACCCAACCATAGGCTCATGCTTTCAGTCGCATGGCCTCCCCCGAGCTTTGGGTCGTAGAGATCACACAAAAAAAATCAAGAAACCCAGTTTGGGATTCCCCCCCACCAAGATTTCCATCCAAACCCTTAATAGCAGCAAGTCATGAGGTAACTTAATATTACGATAGTCATCTAGGGTCTGGGTCCTTTACCCATCCCCAAAGTCTCCCTTTTAAAGGAAAATCCCTTGCGACACATGTCGCTTCATGCATAAATAATTATTTAATTAATTCTTTAATGAAAAACAACTCACCCATCCAAGTGTCAGTTTCTCTAGGAGATGCACCAACATCCCTAAGTTTGCTCATGTTTGTCCCCTAAACATTTCACTTAACTCCTAGATTTGTGGTGTAGGTGGAGTTGACCAGGTGTCCATGCCTAGGATTCCATTTTGCTCCTAAATAAATATTTTTAATATTTTTAAATAATCAGAAATATCCTTTCATGTGCAAATGCCTAAATAACACTTAATATTATTTAAATACCAAAGTAATCATTTATGTGCAAATTCCTAAAGTACTCAAATGCATTTCTAAGTAATGTTCTAGGTGCAAACTTATATGTTTTTTATGCAGTTAAGTTTAACAATCATTTTCACTAGGATCTCAGTGTCGCGCTGTTGGGCCACCCCGTTCCTTAATTTCATTTCCCCAACATGGCACCACTCCGTTGGGTCCAGTCATCTGTAGTTTCCATTCCTCGGCAAGGCACCACATCATTGGGTCCTTGCGTCCACTCTTTCCGTTCTCAGCAGGGTACTGCACCGTCGGGCCCTTCTGCCGTCATCTTTTCATTTTGACTTGCGGGAACTTCATGTAGGGATTTAAGGAGCCATTACCTTCTATCCTCCGTCTACATGCTATTAGGGACTAATGGCGCTGAGGAGTGAGTCCGTTCTCACTGCGCGCCCCCCAACTCGTACGTGACCAACTCCGTCGTGGCCCACCTCGTACGCCCTCACGCTTTCCTCTTGAGCAAGTGGATCAGTGCTTATCTGCTCAGCGTGGTATTTCGTCGGAAGTCAACATCATCGTCGCTCTCCCTATGTGTGATTTTATCCGTACTCTACGACCCTTCAATTCCCTTGTGTGTCCGTCAGTGAACTGTTTCACCTGCCGCTACACATATTTCTCAAAACACATATTAATAGTCCTGCCCTCATTAATCATAGTTCATTCCATAATCAATCATACAGCTAGTCATTAAGCATCATTCACATGTACATTTTTCATAATCAAAGTTAATCGTTAAAAAAACATGTAATCATTCATTTACATCAACTATCCAGATACACATATATCATTATTTTATTGATTCACAATCAGTCGTAGTCATGAATATACTCAATATAGCATCAAGGGGTTGTTTTATTAATGTTTCAATCATTCGGGTCACTCAATAGGTGCCCTCAAGGTCTGCAGTAGTCTAGGGGCACTACAAATTTTTATTAAAGGTAAACTTAATTCCC